>CATQJL010000112.1:53590342-53879981 GCA_958299035.1 Cylicocyclus nassatus | reverse complement strand
GAGCTCACTTCGCACTCCTCGTGTTGGAGCTGGAACTAGAGCCTAAGGCCTCGGACAGAGTTCACGTGATTTGATCGTCGCGATTCAATCGCTACAGACAAGTGTTACGAGTTCATTGCATGCCGATCTTCTTGTATTTTGGTTGTGATAGTTAGTCTCGATTAGTCGTGTTGGAAAACTATCACAACGGAAATACAAGAAGGTCGGCATGCAATGAACTCGTAACACTTGTCTGTAGCGAATGAATCGCGACGATCAAATCGCGTGAACTCTGTCCGAAACCTTACAGATGGAGAGCGACATAGCATTTCCATACGAACGGTTACCGTCATGCAGCGAGTACAGCTATAGAATATATATTGTGTGCCTAGTTGAATATTTTGCAGTATATACCATTAATGGCTCAGTCCTCTCAAAACTCAATGTGTCACCCGGTTTTCACTCATTACCTAAGTCGCCCACAACTATGGCGACTATAAAGGAAGCCTTACTGAACAGTTCTTTCAAAACCGCCCACAACTATGGCGACCATAAAGGAAGCCTTACTGGTCAGTTCTTTCAAAACTTGTTCACCTCTGTGTCTCATGGACGTGTTCGGAGATGAGTTTTTTATTGGCAGACAAGCTGCATGAGGCAAAGATGCTACGGAAGGTGATAGGAACACAAGTGAATGTTGAGGCGCTACTAATGTATTCTGTAAACAAGCGTTACAAGGATACTTGCGTAACAAGACGGATTTAGAAGATCTAATATATAAGAAACTAGCGATCCTACGGGTCGCTAGAAGTGAATCAAGGCAGATACATTGAAAGTTTTGCCGCTAGGCAAAGTTTTTTGTCCCAATTGTTTTCCAAAAATTTCATCTTTTCATATCTTCTCACAGTAAACGTTTACAGATACATTAAAGAAGTTTATCTTTCCATTGAGATATATAGTGAAACTGATATAATACTACTAACAAGAAAAGTATAGAATCAAACAGCAGGCAGAAACAAATCCAAACAGCAAGTAATAAAGCCACAGACAATGGAACAATAGCAAAAATAGGCCGCTAACAGTTAAACAATATCATTTCATTTTTTTGTAACAAAAATTTCAGCAAATACTAACACTAACTCAATACAATTTAAAAGAATCAAACTATTACGCTCAATTCTATGCCACTTTTGTTTTTTGCATCACTTTTGACCTCTTTGCATTCGATTTCATCGTCAGTCAGACACAAAGATAGATGCAAGCGAAAGAGATTCTGGTATGAAACTGATTAGCATTTTTTTGCATATGACACGTATAAATCTACAAATACGATAGACTATACATTGATCAAATTAATGAAAATCTTTGACAAAACTGTCTCTAAGAACAAATATAAGGCAAACAATATAAAATTTGATACTTTTCCGTTACCGGGACCCATTTTTTCAAAGAAAGATATTGCTTACATCCTTGTATCATATTTCGTCCCAGCTTCACAGGAAGGAGTGTCAGCTGTCTGCAACGTGCCAAAAGGAATTTGACATGTTATCTACATATTTAACAGGTTTTGCCAAGAGTTTGTGTTACCCTACCTAGCGATGTAAGTTCAGTATGTTTTTTTAGTCAATTTTGACCTCCAAATCAAACATTTTCAGGAACATCATAATAATAACGACATACTGTCATCGATGAACAGATTAGGTTGCTTAAGATAGAGAAGTGCGCTAGGATTCCGTCATTTAAGAAGCGAAATAAGTAGCAGCAAGGTACTTCAAGCTATCATTTATAGTCTTTTCGCCTAGATTGGCATGGCGAAAAGGGTTTCATGAAAAATACATTTTTGAATCACTGCTAAAAGCAAGCAAGATGTTCTAAAATAAGTCAATGATTTGCGCTTATGTAAAACAGTTAAACAGCTTCAAAATGATCACAAATATTCATTTATCTCACCGGAAATAATTTCAAAAAAAACATGTCAAAATGGACCAGAACATGTCAATTTTTTCATGACACGTGGAGTCCTCGTAGAATTCATGAAAAATTATTCTTAGGCTAAAGAACATATAATATGAGAGCCCTTTGAAAGAGGGGTCCGGATAACGGAAAAGTGCCTAAAATTTAATAGTATGCGCTTTATAAGAAATATGAGAGCGCATTATGTTACTATAGCCAATATTTTTTCCCGCAACCTTAACGCCTCTGCAAGACTGTTAAATTATTGCTATGCCATTAGCAAAAGGTGTTAAAAACACCACCGTTGTTTGACAAATGTTTTCTTAAGGAGAACTAAAGTTCCACATTTTTCACTGTTTCATCAAGCATCCTATTTGAACCATACTCACCATACTTTTGCGACGAAACTTGCATATTATAAATGAAAGCTTACTGGTTTTTGCTTTGAGTGATATCCTTTCACATCAATGAATCAATGTTGGATACTGCTAATATCATGAGTTGGATTGCTAATAAAATTAGATAATTTAAACAGCTTATAAGCCCGGATTTGATAGCATACCCCTTCGTTCCAAGTAAGATCCAATTACTGCAGTCCATACAAGCCCGAAAATTTCTCATATGTACTGCATACTCATATAAAAATATATCGGAAAGGAAAAGTGAATAGTAGCATGTCATTATCACAATATTCCTTCGTAAATGAGATTTCAAATTTTGGTAAAGATGGCTTCGGCCCAGTTTGTTGTTACTTTCAACCCTTCCTTTGTGGTACATCTTGACAAAGCAACATATGTACTACCATGAGCAAAAGAAGGAGTTCGCAAAATAACACCAACTTTATCGAACGTTTGACCTTGACTCTTATTGACTGTCAAACAAAAAGCAAGGAGAATAGGAAACAACGACGAAAAGCTATGACAATTTTCTCATTGCAGTAATCAAGCCGCATTCGAGTTATATTAGCAAGCTCACCATTGCTAAGATTTCTACATTTCAAAAGTTTTTTCTTATCAGCCTTTATGGGAAGCACCATAAGCCTTGTACCGTTACACAACTGCGCTTATCCGCAAAAACATGATAATCGAGCCTGGTTTTAGCTGAAAATATATGCGGTAGCGATGAAGGAGTAAGCTTATGGAAATATTCCTCGTTATTGCAAGGATGTCCGCCCCCATTGTCCTCCTCCACAGACGGCGTGTCTGTGCCCATTATATTCACACGTCCATGTAATTCCTATAGTACTTCAAAATTAAGCTCTTCAGCATCGCATCGAACAGTCAATAAAGCGACTTCTGCAAGTGTGGAGTGATCCATCAATAAATCATCGCTATATACCCACTTAATGATATCGGCTTCAGTAACCATACAAAAAGGTGGTATAACAATACTATGCTCGTCAAATTCTTTCCTAAGCCAACAGAAAGAAGCCAATCGGCGTGTTCGCGATCGTCGACACCTAATCGCATAATTTCACCAAGGTTAAACGTTTAAAAATACTTCCACAATTGACTTCGTTTGAAGGTAATGTCCACAGTCTCTTGACGTGTGTCTCCCTGCAGAACGGGCAGAAGTTGACGCCATTCACCCTAAACAATTATTACACTGACGAATAAGGTACATCACGCAAAAGGCGTTCAAAGCATTCTAGAACAAAACGTGATTGTATTGAAATTTCATCCCACACAATTAAATCAGCAGCACCCAATATCACCAATAAAGGAAGCATCTACACTCGCCGCTGATAAGCTATTCAAATTTTTTTTTGAAGGTAGACGAAACAGGCTGTGCGCAGTTCTACCATCCTTGAGAAGAGTTGTAGCGATACCAGTAGATGCTGTAGACAAAACTTTTTACCGGCTTTTTCCAAACGATCAATCAGGGAACTAAGCGCTTAAGTTGTACCACATCCCGCTTTTCCGTCAATGTAAAATAATTTAAACCGCAAGTTTTTGGTGTAAGAGATGCAAAAAAGATGGTATACATTATGTTGTTGCGCACGTGTAAACACGGAATTACGCACACTCATATCATTCTCCATCTCTCTTCTTCCAAAGACATACCATTTAGTGTTAAAATACTATCATTGTGGTCAATAGAGCGCATGTCTAGTAAGTCATCCGTTTATTGAAACGGGATTCACTGCTTAAACGTTTCCCACAAATAAAGGCGGTTTGTTGAATGGCAATATAGCAAGATTTGGCGTATAACCGACTTATATCAATTGGCATGTCTGTCTCACAAGCACTATAAAAACAATCCTCCCACTCTTTTTCTGTTCCTACATAGCCAGCTGCTTCAGCAGCTTCCATAAACGTTTCGTAAGGGCACCGAACGGTGCGGATATCCTCAAAGGATGAAGCCCCACGCGCGCAAAGTAAAGCTTTCTCAAAGGATATAGTTTACTAAATTTGGGACTATGGAAAATGCACGCAATACGTCGCTCTTCATACTTGAAGGTATATAAACTGATCCACTGAAACGAAACTGCTCACAATCAGCAACATCAATCCAAGTCAAATGCTTAGCACGTGGACAAACTTTGACTGGATCGAGATAAGCCAGCAGTTTACTTGTTGGCATGATTTTACGCTATGGAAGTTCTCTAAAATATACAAGTTACTCTCCTGGTAAATGTGTGCTCAGGGAAAAACGGTATGTAAATTATATTGCATGGGAAATCCAAGTAGACGATAAGTTGACTCCAAGTGGACAGATAACGTGCTTCTAAAAAGGTTTTTCGCGTATCTACATCGATCACACATTGCTTATCTGCAGCAAGTTGTACATCAGGCTGCATTGATTTATATATAAAGCTGAATGTCTGTTTGTCTGTCTGTATGTCTGTATGTACGTTGTTCCGAATAGAAAATTCCATTTCTGAACCGATCCGGACCAAACTTGACACACATACACTTCGGGACAAGGCGGGTGTCATAGGCCACTTTTCATTATCGATCGATATAGATTTTAAGACTTTTTGCAAAGTTTGAGCTACGGGATTCGGGGCTGGCACAGGGGGGGGGGAATCGAGCATGCTGATTACGAATACAGTATTAGTCTTCAAATGTATCCGTCACTTTCATCGATTTTATGGATTTTTTGCAGAGTCTGTGCAGTGGAGCTGGGAGTTGGCAAAGGGGGGGGGGGTAAGTGAGCATGCTGATTTAAAACAGCGGAAATAGTGAATTGACATTCAGACATAGGCACAGGGAAAGGTTTTACAGGGATAGGAATGAGAGCTTTATGTATGGAGCTCGGATGTCATAATTCATATCGAATCTGTTTCAGCGGGCATAATCGTATATCATCTAGGTTTGAGTGAACCGCGCGTTGGCCCTATTCACTCAAACTGTTCTCTCAACCTATAAGACATATGATTACACCTCACATATCCACCTTTAGCTGTAAAGAGGAAGAGCACCAGCCGTTCTCAGATTTCTCAAAGGAAATGGTTTAAATTACATTTTCTTTTACACCATCAAACCTCCATTTTGTCTTCTAACTAGTGAACCAGCAATCTGAAGGTGTTATTTGGAAGAAGGTTCGCTTCGGGACCCACCCTCGGTTTCCCGCTATTTGCACATTTTTGAATTGGCGTTGTGATTCTTTATATATTAGATTAGATTCGTGCACTGATTTTGAGAGATCTCGGGAAGAGCATCGAAGTAGGGTTTTAGATAGGAAAAGCTCAGAGGAAGCAGGACAGCGAAAAAGCAAAGAAAGAAGGGTGGCTAATTCAAGGACCACGCCGTATTGCGCGGCATGGTCCTTGCACGCTGCAGCCGACGGTAGCGCTCGCGCACAGGTGTGTAACTGCACTACGCGGCGCTGGATCCGTCAAACGCATTGTATACATTGTAATCCTGCGCCTCATCGCTCTGCGGCTAACAAAGCCGCGTTCGCGCCCAAAGTTATTGCGCCTTCGTCATGCAGCAGCCTATAAGTACAGTGCTGGCCAAAACTATAGATCCACTATAAAAAACTGCCGTAGTTCATCTGCTTCTCAACGAAATGATCTGAGATTTGGTACAGCTGTGTGTTCAACAGGCTTCCATCAGTGACCGGAGCGGATCCCGCTTTCGTTCAATTATTCAGGAAAAAAATCAAAAATTTCGAAAAAAGCAGGCTTGAAAGTTGGCCGAAACTATAGATCCACCTGAAATTCTGTCTGCTAAAGTAAATCTTGGCTTCCAAAATTTTTTGTGCATACACATAGTCGAAAGTCAAAGCAGTTACTTGAGTTCAGCGTGTCATGCCTTTATAAGAAACGCTTATCTGCTTTTTTTCACTTAAAAAATACTTTTATGCGTATTTTGTTCCCGAGTATGTGTTATTGTGGAGGATTCCGCACTTTTTTGACTGGTTTAAAAATGATAGGGCTCCATTTATCTTATAGATGCTTAGCAGTGTGAGCAGTAGAAAAAAAAATTAGAGTTTTTGTATCCAAAGCGCACGCGACATAGACCTAACCGCAGGCCTGCATTCAAATTTATGCCTTCAAACTTTTGCTGCAATGTTCTCATGAGAGTGAAATGAAGTAATGACATTGTGAGTATGTATGAGAGTCCGTATGCAGTAGTTGCGGATTTCTGCAGATCCTAGTCTACAGGTTAATTGAGGACTTCAACCTGCAAAAAGTGATTTGCAGGTTGAAGTCCTCAACCTGCAAATCACTTTGCAAACAAGCCTTGAAGTTATTTCTGGTTCTGACCATAATGCTTATGTGAGTCACGAGGCAGTATACTATGCAGGGTGTATTCACTAGTTAGCAGCTAAATGGTGGCAAAATTCAAGGAAGGTACCACGTGGTAAGTACTTTGAGATTGCCGAACACACCGCAAGACTTATGCTTTAAAAAGAATTAAAATGCGACTTCGCAAACAATCGTGACTATAGTTTACAAACTTCTTTTTATGTGAATAATGCTAAATAATGCTTCTAAATTATTTTGAGCTTACAAAAATAGCGTACACCAATTTTTAAGGCAAAAGTTCCAGCGCAGGCCTGCGGTTAGGTCTATGTCAAGTGCGCTTTAGATATAAAAACTCTAATTTTTTCTACTGCTCACACTGCTAAGCATCTATAAGATAGATGGAACCCTATCATTTTTAAACCATTCAAAAAAGTGCGGAATCCTCTATAAAAGCACATTTTCGGGAACAAAATACGCATAAAAGTATTTTTTAAGTGAAAAAAGCAGATAAGCGTTTCTTATCATAACTCATAATAACGGGCTAAGGATGTTTACGTTTTTTTTGTGTGTGTGTGTGTCTGTCCGTTACGAAATTCGTAGAGCGTGTTCCAGCCAACGTCCTAAGTCCAAATTTTCATAGCGCACGCTACCTGCATGAAAGCCCACCATGCAAAAGTTTGAGCGGATCCGTTGAGTGGACCCGTTGAAAATTGTGCGTCAAACGGATCCACTTGGCTTCTGACCGGCAAAATTGGGCCAGTACCAACACTTTTTGGGAAGTCATGGATATGTTCGACAAGCTAATGTGCAAGCCATGGACATTGACCCAAACAATTGAACTAAACTTGATTAGTTTACGAAAACGGCGCCAAAAAGGATAAGTTGCATAAACGCTCAATTTGCGAAGATTTTACCTGATCGTTTGAGAAGATTTTTGCACAGGGATGTAGCTCACGGTAATTATGATCGTTATGGTGACTATTAGACCATAAAAAGTTTGAAGACCGATCCAAATTCGCATTAATTCTTCTCGGAAAAGTTTCATCCACGCGAAAATACCGACCTCACACAAAAAAGCTCTAGGAATGAGTAGTTGTATACAAATCATTCGTGATAGCCTGCATGGGTGAGTTTCAATGTCATATTTTGCGAGAATGAGTTAGGCATAGGAAAGTAGGGCCAGTGCGAGCCTCTGCGAAGCAGAGGTGACGCACTGGTAAAGGTATGACACAGCTGAACTAAAGTAACTGCTTTGATTTTCGACTATGTATATGCACAAAAAACTTTGGAAGCCAAGATTTACTTTAGCAGACAGAATTTCAGGTGGTAGTTTCGGCCAACCTTCGAGTCTGCTTTTTTCGAAATTTTTGATTTTTTTCCTGAATAATTTAACGAAAGCGGGATCCGCTCCGGTCACTGATGGAAGCCTGTCGAACACACAGCTGTACCAAATGTCAGATCAATTCGTTGAGAAGCAGATGAACTACGGTAGTTTTTTTATAGTGGATCCATAGTTTTGGCCAGCACTGTATGTTCTGCGCGCTCACAAACACATTCATTTTACTGCATGCTTGTGGAAGAAGCGCGCATTTTCAGTGAGAAAATAATAAATCCATAGGAGGACATTCTTTCGGGATTCTCAGGACCCGCTCTGCTGTGCCATAGCAACTAATCTTCGCCTCCAACATGACCAGATGCAAATCAAGTAAAGCCATGCAACCAACATTCGTTAGTTGCCCATAACCAAACATATCACGATAGTTCGCCATGAGAAACGAATGCTGCTTTGTCCTGATAATTCAGATATGTGAATTGCCTTGTAATTTTGTTAAGCTGAATACAAAAGCCAAATAGTGACCTCTCTTAAAAACACCTGAATAGCCTACCTGCATTCGGTTTCCACGAGCATAGTTCACACGTAATTTTTCCGGGGCTCAGCCCCGAACCCGCAAAAACAATATCCCTTTGCTTTCAACCCCAAAAACGAAGTCCAGTTTGACCCCAAACCAGCTGTGCCGGGCCCTGGCGTCCACCCAAAATTTCGCCCCCTCCCCCATGTTTTTGTCATTCTGGGGCCTTTCCGTGGCCGTGATTACAGTTATGAAGTTCAAACTTCCAAACCCCTCAAAAACCCGATTCCTGGGGACCTTGTTTTAAGGGCGCGGACGAGTTTCGAATTTTTATCCCCCTCGGCTTGCCAGCGAGGAGCTGCAACTGCACTTGCGTGAGCATACGTCCTCATGGTGAGATTTGTGACAAGAGAGGTGGTTTGTGATACGTATCACAGGCCTGTATCTCCTATTAAACACATCAAAGGATCGGACCAACACAGAACGGAGATACACTTGGGACCCAGTTGACAACTATATGCATCTGCGTGGGGTGGATTTTGGGTGGACGCTGACTTCAAGGGCCGGCATACCTCACCCAATTATAGCCTCGCGATTCTCCCAACAAGACTGCAGTTAGAGTTCATTGCATGTCAGTTGTATCGCATTTCAATTTTGATAAGAATGGGATACATCACGAGATTCTTCCAACAACACAACTGCTACGAGTTCATTGCGTCCCCATCATCTTGCATGTAATTTCCCAGGCTAACTACCACGAGCGAAATTCAAGATGATCGACATGCAATGGACTCGTGACAGTTGTCTTGTTGGGAGAATGGCGAGGCGAAGAAATCGCGTGATATATCTGTAGATATCCATAATAGTATGTGTCCATCATATATGCCCGGCCTCTCATGCATATCTTCTAAACTTGATCCTAATGGAATCGGTCCGTAATGTTTCGATTCGACTGATATGGCTTTTGTTCCTTGTCTAGTGGAGTTGTTGTGAGATGTTAAGGCTTTCGAACGTTGGAAGCATTTGACTTGTAGTTTTGTCACTTTTACACCGACTGTTCCGCGGAAATATGCCGAGCCTTACAGGGAGGTCTCGGCCTCGAACAATACAGCTTTAAACATAAGGGTAGCTGGAATTTCAGGGGTATGAGCATTAAGGGATCGTTCATACCGCGCACAAAAGCGGACGAAGGCGGACGAAGCCGGACAAAGGCGGAGGCATGTATGAGTGTGTGTGTCGAGAGAAATGAGACGAGGCGTGTGTGTGAGTGTGTGTGTGTCGAGAGAAACGAGACGAGACAAGACGCGCTTTCGTGCGCCTTCGTCCGGCTTCGTCCGCCTTCGTGCGGCTTCGTCCGCCTTTGTGCGGCTTCGTCCGCCTTCGTCCGCCTTTGTGCGCGGTATGAACGATCCCTAATGACGAGCGATTCGAGTTTTTGCATGATATTCTTAGCACCGTCAAAGATGAAACTCCGGTTTTTGACGAAACTCGAAATAATGGAAATTGAGGCCAGATAGAAAAAGGTGTAAACAACAAACCTCTGAATAGTCACTTCTAACAAACCGTAGACGTGACACAAGACTATAGCGATGCGAAATAATTGTGTGTTATACAAACTTCGGCTAGATTTTGGGACAGTGCATCTTTCGCATAATATCGTGCTATAAATGAATTAGTTGCTCCAATGATAACTTTCAATCTTCGCGAATTTACAACTTGCCATTCCAAATTTCGATTGTATTCTACTCTTTCGCTTCATCCAGTAGGGAACGCTTTTCTCACATCGGCTCAGGTATAAATATCATTTTGACTGCTTTCCTGCAACGTGTCCAAATCTATGTGGGCGGTTCGAGCATTGTTGTCTTTAGCTAGTGTTTTTGTTTTTGTTCGTCTGATTG
The DNA here is from genome assembly GCA_958299035.1 of Cylicocyclus nassatus. Classification (NCBI taxonomy): domain Eukaryota; kingdom Metazoa; phylum Nematoda; class Chromadorea; order Rhabditida; family Strongylidae; genus Cylicocyclus; species Cylicocyclus nassatus. The sequence goes on along the minus strand of CATQJL010000112.1, from coordinate 53,869,608 downwards.
GGAAAATTCCAGACTACATATTAGATATATGGCATCAATAGATGTCACAGAGATACTTCGGGCGTCGGCGGCATTTGTAGAGGTAGGTTTAAGAATATGTATGAGGAGTGTACTTGTACCAGTCACCTTTTATGTAATCAACAGCACTTTTTCCAGTGGGTCTATGTGAAAAGTTTCCCGAAATAGTCAACACAGTCATTTCCGTCTTAGGCCTCGGACAGAGTCTACGCGATTTGATCGTCGCGATTCAGTCGCCAAAGGCCCCGGGCAGACTTCACGCGATTTGATCGTCGCGACTGAATCGCGACGAGACAACTGTTACAACATCATTCCATGCCGATCAACTTGCATTCGGTTGTGATACTTTTCCAACCCGAAATTTTTGAAAGTGAAATGAAAATGAATGGAAATCTTGGCGATTAGATCGCGACGATTAAGTCGCGTGAAGTCTGTCCGGGCCCAAACACAAGTGTTACGAGTTCATTGCATGTCGGTCGTCTTATAATTCGGTTGTGATATTTTTTCAAAGCTATTAATCGTGACTAACTATCACAACCGAAATTCAAGAAGATCGGCATGCAGTAAAGTCGTAACACTTGTTTTTAGCGGTTGAATCGCGATAATAATATCGCGTGGACTCTGCCCGAGGCCTTAGGTGCATATGCAGTTATTTGAGCCTTTTTGCACTATTTTCACTTTCATTTACACATATCGCAAAGCTGCTCAGTTTGCTTTTTCATCCTCCACCAACTCGCATGTCACAGTGTGGCAGCAGTTGAATCCTCTTATAACCTATTTGAAAATTCCAGCCTCCTCAAAAACGACCTCGTCCATCAGATGTTGAACCTCAACCACGACCACCTGTGAACACAGCTACCGCCAATCCAGAGGACATACTTGCTGCGTTAGAGCAGGATTCTGCTCAGGCAGTCAACATAGATGAAACACACATAAAGAAGCTCACATCTCAGGTACTGTCCAGGCGTTGTTAATTGCTTTTTTTTCCTAATACTCTTTCGAAATGTATTGTTCGTGCTTTTCTGATACTTCTTCTTAGAAAAACATCAGAATAAATTTCTTGTGAACTTGATTTTGTCCAACTTATTGATAAAGAATGCTGCACGTAATGTTTGTTCGTACTGCTTGCGGCGACCTTGATATCCTTCTTCAATCCCTTTTTCTGCCTGATGCTAGCTTTCTCGTTGACACGAGCTATAGGGAGCAAAATTTTTAGAGAGTGCATATGAATGTGTTTTTTGCAAGGAAAAGGGCAACATAACACAACTTGAAGCAAGATGCATGCGCTTAAATATTCCCAGCGGATGCTGTTGTCTGGTTAAAGGCAGCGTCCAGGCAAATCTGATGCTGTGGGGATCTCACATGGATAGTAATTTTGGGGCCCTAACTAAGTTACGGGCCAATCGACAGCGCAAATGACTCACTAACGGCCGAGATATACGCCCCCAAAGTGGACCCTAGGATCGTATTTCGCAGGAACCGCGCTAAACATCAGTTTCGCATGGTTCCTGCGCGAAACTGATGTTTAGCGCCATGAATCCGAGAAATACGATCTGGAGTCCAGTTTGGAGGCGAATATCTTAGCCGTTAGAGCGCCATTTGAGCTGCTGGTTGGACCATGTCTTACAAGGGGAGGATACTTGATCGAAGTAGGGTTTTCACGTATATCGTATGCTGTTTCATGGAAAGGTTGATTCCAAATATACCTTTGATATCTGCTAAGCTCCTTCGGGAAGGAGTTATTGCTATTTTTTGAAGCAAAAATTCGAACGCTTGGCTACAGTCATTTTATTCAGAACTGAAGCCTGCGAGGTCAAGTGGAGCAATGGTCACTGCCAGGGCGCTTTAAGCAATCGGTGTCTACAGCCCAATGAACTTGAGCTAGTCATTATTTTTGTAAGCGCCGGAAAGTACTCAACACCTGTTTCACCTTAGCAAAACTCTGAAATTTTTTGCATCAAAAAATTCCCATAACTCTTTTCCCAAAAGCGCTTTGCAGATAACGAAAGTAAAGTTGGAATTAATGTTTTGTGCCCTATAAGACAGCATACAGTTCACATGGAAACTCCACTTTGACTAAGTATCCTTCCCTTGTTAGTTAAGGTCCCAAAATCACCGTCTATGTGAGATCCCCATATGTCCAGATTTGCCTGGCCGCTGTCAAGGACCGGGCATAATCATGCCATTTTATCGCCTCACATTCCATTGATGTCGATCAACTTGCATTGCGATTGTGAGTTAGTCTCGATTGGTCGTCTCGGGAAACTATCACGACTAAAATTCAAGATGATCGGCATGCGTTGAAGTGGTGACAGTTGTTTTGTTGGGAGAATCTTGAAGTGATGAAATTGCGTGATGTATGCCTGTTCCTTTATGCTAATAATGACTTGACGTAAGATGTGTTGCTGAAAATAAAGCTTCCTTGTTCAGCTCGAAAAGAAGGCACTGAAAAATCGAGAAATGCGCACAAAACATTCCGACGAGCCGAAGAAGTTTATGGAATCCGAAGTAGAGCTGGACACTGCTATTCAGGTGACAAATTTTTGCTTAGAAGGTGGCTTTATCGCAAAAAAAAATTTCAGGAAATGCACGTGCTTGCCACTCAGCCAGATTTGTATGGCTGTTTTGTTGAAGCTGGTGGACCATCTCTTATGTTGTCTTTGCTAGCGCATGAAAATTCAGATATCCTGGGTGCTACTGTCAATCTGTTGCAGGTACCATTAGACTTATTTCATTCTTATGAGTGCTTGAATGAATTATTTCCTTATTCAGGAACTTACAGACGTAGACATCTTGAATGAGAGTGAGGAAGGTGCTGCACAACTGATTGATAGTTTGGCGTCTGGAAGAATAGTTGAGTCATTTCTGACAGCTTTTGAGAAGTTGGATGAAAAAGTGAAGGACGATGCCGATGCGATTCATAATGCTTTGAGTGTTGTTGAAAATGTAAGTCTAGCTCCCATTCTTCGAGAGCTGTATGGCACGCGCCATACTTGATCCGCTTTTGGTCCGCTTCATCCACTTTACCATTGGTCAATTGGCTGGTTTGACCAATAACGAAGTGGATGAAGCGAATCAAGTATGGCGCGTGCCTATCTAGTACGTTACAAACCTCTTTCTTAGGCGGATGTAGACCATTCCTTCATACAGTTTATTACGTACAATTTTGCCTACCACAAACATCTCGTTTCTTTATTTGTTTGCTCTACACGACTTGTTCCAGATGATAGACTTCCGGCCAGAGACTGCGGAAGATTGTGTAAATCAAGGCTTGTTTTTATGGTTGCTTCGCAGAGCTTGTCAAAAGGTCTGCGACTTTGATTTGCGAGTTTTTTGTTTGCTTATACGTATTTGGTTAATTGCAGGGACAATTTGATGCGAATAAGATGTACGCTAGCGAACTAGTTGCGCTTTTATTGCAAATGTCAGAAGCAGCAAAAAGAAAGCTCACAGAGAAAGTTGATGGTATAGACATGCTGCTCAGAGTGGGTTTATGGTTTAGTCCGTCAGAGTTATGGGATATAATGCAGGTGTTATAGGCTTTAGCGGCTTACAAAAGACATGATCCTGAAAGTCTTGACGAGCGCGAACATATGGAAAACTTATTCGATGCGCTATGTGCTGCTCTCATGTTGTCAACAAATCGCGGAAAGTTTCTGGACGGCGAGGGATTGCAGCTGATGAATCTCATGCTCAGAGAAAGAAAACAATCTAGGGAGAGCGCCCTAAAAGTATTCTAAAGTCTTCCACAGTTTATCCGTAGCCGTGCTTTTTGCTAATGAAGCTTTGCAGGTTCTTGACCATGCCACGACCGGTCCGGAGGGCAAAGACAATTGCAATAAGTTTGTGGAAATTTTAGGTGAGTTTTGTTGTTTATTCTGTTGCTCGCCTGATATCTGTACGGTTTGTAGGGTTGAGAACGTTATTCCCATTATATATGCGAACTCCATCCAAGGTCAAGAGGAAGGACACAACTCCAGATGAACACGAAGAACATGTTTGTGCGGTAAGCGGCTTAATCTTCAAACAAATTAAATTTCGCGTTGTTATTTTCGTCCAGGTTTTGACCTCGCTTTGTTTTTTTAATAGTGTGTCTTTTGATAATCGAAATCATTGGAAATATTATTGTGTTTTGATAGAGTTTTGAATCAAATACATCTATTGTTCTTTTCAATATATCTTTGTTAGCACTATCGAACCCGTAATTCGCTCCCTACCTTTTAATACTCTCAAATCTCTGAGCAGAGAAACTTCCTATACCCATGTACTCAAAAGTCTTTTATCTCGGGATCATTACAAAAGCATATTTCTCTCAAACTTTGCAGATTCTTGCCTCTTTATTCCGTTCATGCAGCGAAGATGCCCGTCAGCGTATGATGAGTAAGTTTGTGGAGCATGAACATGAGAAGGTCGACCGAGCGATTGAACTCTTCATAAAATACAGGTAGATCTCTCTTTAATATTGGTTTTGGTACAAGCTCTTCCTTTTTTCAAGTTTCTTTTCGTAAACCTTTGGGCACTTTGCATATTTATATACCCTCAAGAATTTTTCAAATAGTTGTAGCTTGATTCTATCTTACATTTCCGTGTGTAAGCGCAGCATAGTTCGCCATAATGGCTTGTTGCTGTTCAGAGAAAAGCTTACCAAATTTGATGCCAAACGAGCCAAAACTGAGGGGAGTTCTGTCGATGAGGACGTCGATAGGTATGCAAAATTTCGTTCTGTTTTTCTTGCTCTAGTTTACCCATTGCTTTAAGAGATTATCTTGACCGGTTAGATGCCGGTTTGTACACTCTACAAAATCTTTCTCTGATATTGGCTGACGTCTGCGCTCACACGAGCTCAGCCCGGGATCGTGCATCCAAGTTGTTTTTCATGAAGCTGAAACAAGAGAAGATTTCTAAAGTATTGTTACCCGTGAGTTTTTGCTTATGTTCGTCTCGAGTTCTCTATTTGCCTGTCAAACATCTTCTTGTTACAGCTTCTCACTGAGTACCAAGCTAATATCGGCGATGGAGGAGATGAGGAAAGACGTAGAGTAGATTTATTAATAGCTAGGTTAACAAAGTCCACTAGAGAAAAAGAGTGAGCTTTATGTTTGAGTTTTTGTTTCATTACTTGTATTGTACATCAGTGGTAGTATGCTTTGTTATCATCGGAAATTGTACGGTTTTCTTTTTTGCTTGATCATGGACAAATACACTTGTATATGCTATGTGCTGTAAATTCCCTCAAAAGCAGGTATTCTTATGAACTTGTTGCTCGTCATGTTTTGTTTTCGACATAGCATAAATTATTGATGATAAATTTACTCGGCCTTTTGACTTCAGGCGATGTATATCGCATTAGTCCTAAGATTAAAGGCGAGGCGGAGCAGCTAAGATTCTCCACGTGATTGTAACATAAAAGCAAAAGTCTATTGGGAAATTAGTCCAATTGCACCATTTCGTCCAGCCTTAATGGCGCGATTACTTCCTCAATCACCATAGCGCAAGGTGTAAAGCTTTTTATAATGGTTTTTCAGAGGCTGTTGAATTATCGGATGGTGGATGGAAGGTACAAGAAAATCTCAGAGGTTTGCGAAAGTCCTATTATAAGTTTGTTTCACTAATGCTTTCTTGTATTTTAAGAACTTTGAATCCTATTAAAGTTGAAGATGTTATGATTGTTTTCGTAGATACTTATATCTACGACCGTAGATTGCAGAGCATGCTCTACGCTGCTGAAATGCCGCGTCACTATTTTTACGATAGTGATCCGAACTGGCGTAAGCGTTTGCCCATACAGCGCTGCACCGCAATCTACGGGTAGTCCGTGGGGTCAGAGACTCGTTTGGATATCATTTGCAATTCAGCGATGACTTCAACACTCAACCTGTGGACGGCGATAGTTCTGGTCCAACGTCCAGCAGTTCATCATCCTCTTCGGCTGTGAGACATGCTTATGCCATATTGGAGTCGCTGATGGAGCCCGTACCTAGAATAGGTATAATTAACGTTGTCGAAGCACTTACACATCAGCTTACGCAAGGTCCAGTGTTGATTGAAGTATCATAACGTCTATTAAATCGCAACTAAGCTGCGAGCAGAATTAGTCTAGTGCTGATGTCGATAAGAAAGTTGCCTACTAAAGTTTTGCGTCAACAGTGGCGATATGGTGCAAAACTTGTAGGTGTGCGCTCTGTTGCCATTTTTACGCGGAACTGACATCAGCACTTCATCTTGTACATCTGAAGAACTAAAGAGAATTGTCCACGGGGACAATGTATATAATCATTGTAGTCAAATCAAACATTTACCAGAACTTCGTGAAGAAACTTTCATTTGTGGGCGCGGAGTCTCTGTTCAAGTCCATTATGATTTTGGAGTGCTCAGTAACAAACCACGGATATACAACTTCATTAGCAGACAACAATTCCGCCTAGATAGGGTGAGTGTGAATTTCTTCTTTTTTTCCAGGATGTCGGACCTATTCAGAAATGTGGGCGTACTATACTAACTGATCTCTCTTTCAATGGTACTTACGTGAATAAAACCTTAGTTGGTAAAACATCCACTCGGGATTTGGTTAATGGAGACGTAATCAGTTGTGGACGCTCTGATACATTTAGTGAGTTGTACTAGCTCTTTTTGCTTATCTTCTCTTACGCTTGTTTAGTATTCGTGTATAAAGAACGCTCTGATGATATCTATCCTGCAGCACTGACAGAAAAATATATCATGACCGATATCTCTCTTGGTAAAGGAGGTTACGGTGTGGTGAGTCTGCAGGTTGATTAAAGCGGTGTTCTTAGGCCGTAATTTCACGTGCGGACGTTTCATAGCACGCAGAGACGCAGGACGCCGTTGCGGTTGACTGAGAAAGCTCGTTTCTGGAAGAGGCAGCAGACGGTAAGACCGATGATAGTGTGCTTGTTTGGAGAGACTTCGACAATTCGCAGTGGCTGCCTCTGTGCGTGCGATGAAACTTTGTACTTGTAAATAATATGCATGATTATTGAAAATTTTCATGACACTTTCCGCAATGTAGAAGCACCTAAAGTTGCCAGCCTAGACTTGCTAAAAAATGTTCAACTCAGGAAGATTCACAAGACTTTCTTATCTCTTTTTCTCTTCTTTTCAAGGCAAAATCTCCCAAAAAGTTGCTTGCTTCGTTTACGTGAGCAAACTGCTCTCTTGTCATATCGAATCCAAATATTTTTCTGTTTCAGGTTCTGCTGGGAAAACTGCGTCGCAATTGCTCAGAGGTAGCTGTGAAGATTGTTGATATCGCACAATTATCGCGCCGGTTCAGTCGGATCATTTCCAAAGCCATCGATGTGGAGAAGGAGGTGAACATCATGCTGCAAATCTCTCATGTAAGCATTCAGCCTGCTTTTGGTCTGTATACCCTGCTATGTTATCCTGTCAGTTCAGCCAAACTGCGTTCAGTTCATGGATTGGATTGAAACTGACAAGACTGCATACATCGTTATGGAAAAGGTTGGTGGCGGCGAACTCTTCGACAGAATCGTTGATCCAAAATGGAATGGAATGGTATGCACATATTGGTTATCTTTTCAGTTTCATTGATCTTAGGTTTAGTATAGTTTTTCTTAGCTTTTTTGAATACACTTAGACTCTGAGACTTACGGCGTGGCACAGTTTGCGTTAATCACATACTCTACCCTTATGCGATGGGGCCGCACCCGCAACGCGAAGCTTTGCGCGACCTCCATCGATGAGCTAATTCAATTGTTCAAGCCGGATACGCGCGAAATTGTTGCGGACCTCTGGCGTAGTGTTTGCGCGGTTGAAAAAGGGAATACGCCTTTGACACAGAGTGTAATGTGATCGCCATGGTGCGAGTGTAGGGTATTCATCATGTTTTACTCATTTCGCCTTTCATCCGTGCTTCATCAATGTGCGATGGAGGAATTATACGCCTTTTGATTTGTCCCAAGCACAGTGCCCATCATTCTTGTCATGTGCTTGCTATCGTTCACAATTGGAAATTGGGTATCTTCGAATCCTTATTGGATGGCCGGTCTTGCTGCGTACCAACGCAGTTCGACTCAGATCACTTAGCGCCAGCTGCATCTATCTGAAAGTTTTGAATAGAGTGCATTTATAATGTTTGCAGAGATGCGGTTTAGCTTGTGGGCACACTTTTTTTTATGTAGATCGGCGAAACAATGTTTTCCAGGGTTTTGGTGAGGATCTGTGCAAATTTTATGCGTGGCAGCTCTTGAGTGCTGTGGAGGTATGTCTGTCTCATATTTCAAGGATCAAAACCATGTTCCCCGAATACGTAGTCTAAAAGCAGGCTTTAGAAGTGAGGCACCTGCCTTGGTCTGTTCTCTAATGTGACCTTTAGGAAAAGAAATGGAATTCGTGGGAATGCTAGCTCTGAGCGAGCACAGCCAGGTGGCCTACCGATATTTCCCTGCTGCACTGCGTCTTGTGCGCTTGCCATTTGAGAAGGGAGCAGGTTTAGATGAGCAGGCTTTGATAGCATCCCCGCTGGATGTGTAGACCACATATACTACTATAGTAGTCGGGGAAGCATCGATTTTGCCTTGACGTTTCCTTTAATTTTATCTGAATTTACATGCTTCTATTAACCATAGTTTTAGCTCTATCTAGAATTTTTCTGTCAATGCCTGTAACAGTCCCAGTTTGTTTGGTGGCAGGGAATGAAGCCGGGGGAGGGGAGGAGTGGAGGAAGGAAGGGACGTAGAAAGCTTCTGATCTTTTGCGGACCAACTTCAAAAACCTGAAGGGGGGTCTATGCCTTCAAAATTTGTACTAGCTCATAATTCAGTATCTCCACGAGCGCAGCATTACACATCGCGATATCAAACCAGAAAATATACTTTGCATGACAAAAGACGACTACACTATCGTCAAGGTACGTGCATGAAAAGAATGAAATTTGCTACAATATTTCATTTGAGAATCCACTATCTGCCTCTAAATTTTACTCTAGCTGGCTGATTTTGGCCTCGCTAAGGACGCAGATGCCTCAACCATGAAAACATACTGTGGTACGCCTAATTACATGGCTCCGGAGATGATGGATAATGAGAAGATTCCTTATAATCCAAGAGTTGACATGTGAGTTCCTCTGTCCAGTTTTTTTTTTGAAAATTTTTGATGTAATGTTACAATCTCAAGGTGGAGCCTGGGTGTAGTGCTTTTTACCGGTATTTCTGGCTACCCTCCATTCAGTGATGACTATCAGGACATGGATCTGAGGTCACAGATAAAGAAAGGTGATTCTAGCACCAACAACTCATCATCTCGAAAAAATTTTGGCTAAGCAATTGTTCTGTTTAGGTCGACTCATATTTCATAATCAATGGAAATACGTGACTTTGGAAACACAGCACGTCATCAAAATGATGCTGAGAGTTGATGTAAGTCTTTGGAGAACTGAATAAGTTGCTTATTTTGACTTTTCAAGAAGAGTTATTTCAGCCCATACTGCGAGTGTCTGCAAGTGACGCTCTGAAAAAGTCATGGTTACAAAACAGCGAACCTGTCTCGAAAGCGAAGGCGATCGTAGCGAAATTTGTACAAGAACGGGTCAGTTTCTCAAAAGATGTGTTTAGGAGGTTTCAGTAGGTGACAACAGTAATCAAGCTTGGGTAGGCGCGGGTAGGGAAACGAAGGCCGCCAGTTTGAGCCGCCTCTCGAGTCTTTTTGCAATGTTGTTGCATTTCGTTCCACGACCAGTGGTACGCGGAGGTGGCCTAAGCTGGCGGCCTTCGTTCCCCCACCGGTAGGCGCCAGACTTAGCCGATTAGCTGCTTCAACTGGATGCAGCGCAACTGTCATGTCATGTTGAAGAGAAATCGAATTGGCGTCAACAATTTCGCTACAAAATCTTTTCATTGGTAAAAATTCTTTTTTTTAACTGCTCATTCTTCAAGGCCTTTTCATCAGGGGCGTATCGTTACGTGCGGGCTGCCGATTGGAAAACGTCGCGCGCGACAGGCTGCCAGTGACCGCACTTGGGGAATTCAGCCAGCATGACCCGCAGCACATAGTTTTTCAGTCTCTCATCCTTTGTTGAGGTCCACAGACTATTCTCATATTAGTTTTGCTTAATAACTTAAAGTGCTGCCACAAAGTTGTAAAATGAGGCCTAGCTCTTTCAAAGACAAAAAAGACAAAAATTGAAGAAGGTAAAAGACTAATAATATATTAGGTTGGTGCAAAAGTTTTCTCAGTTTTTTCAACCCATCGGCAAACACGCTAGAATGGAGATAAACAAACGCTTCAAAATGTATCCGATGCAGAATTTCTTCCTCTTTCCAGCTGCCACACTCACATTGTGTTTCGTTGAGAGAGTGACGAGATATTTGTTGGAAATTACAACCACTGGTTTTTACCATGTCCAAATTTCGCTAATTTTCAAAATTTTTTGTATGAGACTTTCGGAGGAGCCCTAATAACCAGCACATAGGGCAGACCTTTTGCCAACTTATGCAATTTTTTCTTTGTTTCAGCTGCTTTTTCAGATTTTTGCTAAATAATTCTCTAAAAGTCTTGTGTTTTGGAAAAATTGCATAACCTGTTATTGCACCAAACACTGCGAAATCTACAGAATACTGAGGATTCAGCACATGATTATTACTACCGCTACCATTACAAAGTAAATGAGCGATTTTCACTTCAAATTATGAAGATTTTGAAACATAGGTTACGCCAGTGCGCACTCCTGAAATTGAGAAATACTGCGATTTTCCCCACAAATTTCGCCTGTATCGGCAAAAAAAAAAAGACAAGTGTTAGAAGGAGGAGAAAAAGTTGCATTAAATGATGACTGAAGTGTCTAACATTTTGTGTTCTACGAGGTTAAAATAGGCTGAATGTAAAATTTGGTCACTTCAAAAAATAAATCGTAAATTCTGAAAAACAAGCCATAAGACTACAAAAAATTGCTTCTGTTGGCAAAAGATTTGCCCTATCTGGTGGTTATTAGGGCTCCTCCGGAATTCTCACACAAAAATTCTGAAAATTAGCGATTGGACATGGTAAAAACGAGTGGTTGTAATTTCCAGCAATCTCGTAACCTCTGCAGCGAAACACAGTGTGAGTGTGGCAGCTGGAAAGAGGAAGAAATTCTGCATCGGATACATTTTGAAGCGTTTGTTTATCTTCATTCTAGCGTGTTTGCCGATGGATTGAAAAAACTGACAAAACTTTTGCATCAACCTAATAGAAGAAGCATTGGTAATCTAGTATAAATCTAACAAGTTTTTCACACTGCTTCTTCCCGCGCGGTTACTGTAACGCCGCTTTGCGACGTTTTCCATTTGGCAGCCCGCACGTAACGAGCTCCCCCCCCCCTTTTTTTTATCATCTCCTGAAAACTACTCTTGTTCGAGCATCGCAGACGCCACTTCCCATTCCGTCTAACGTGACGCCAAATAACATCAAATCAGTTTCCGCGACCTGCCGAAGCAGCTAATCGGCTGTCTGGCGCACCTTACGATGTGGGGAAAGAGAAACATATTGTCAATGTATAAGTCCGCAATAATTTTTCTGGAATTTTTAAAAAATGGTCCAAAATTCCATGCTGGAGGACATACAAAGAAGTTAACGAGGATGCTTCTCTGTTGTAAACTCCATTCACTAACAAGTTCTGTCTACCAGTGGCGTATTTAGGATTTTCGTTCGGTGAGGGGTGGGGGTGGGGATAAAACTTCTTTCTCAACTGGACACGCGTGACGTCACCCGCACATTCTCAGAAAATTTTGGGAGACATCTGCAGAATTTTTTCAAATCACATTGAGTAACAGACAAATTTGGAATTTTGCAGATAACTCCGCCTAACCTAAGTACATTAAATCTTCTCAGACAATCAAAGGCTCTCAGCGGGCCCCACCAAAAGCGTCGTTGCCTTATCGCAGCCACTGTCGCTTCCCGCTGAGAGCTTTGTCGGAGCTTTGTCGGAGCTTGTCGGAGCGGGCTCGCTGCCCGCTGAGCCCGCTCCGACAAGCTCCGACAAAGCTCTCAGCGGGAAGCGACAGTGAGGCGATGAGGCCACCGCGCTTTTGGTGGGTCTAGGCGGTGGCTTTGTGGCTGCCGGCTGAGAGCATTTGATTGTCTGAGTTAGATTTTCAACTCCCAATTTGGTTCCCGTGAGATAAAAAGCACATTGGGCTTGCTGCTTAGCTGTGGTCCAGCTCTACTGTGAGGTGGTGAGACGGAGATCAAAAACCAATGAATCCAAAAAACAAGATTTTGCCAACAAATTCCACATCATTGGAAGGAGCTCTTCTAAAATTTTCGACTGATATAACAACGTAAAAAAATCCATGCTTCGCAAAAAGCCGACATATCTGCCATAATTCAGATCGCCACTTTAGATTTTTGCATCCTTTGATTAGATCAGACTATTTCACCCTTTTATTCGCATTAAAGACTTTTCTTTTTCTTTGAATTTTTTTCTCGTAACCCGTTTACCATCTTCAGAAGGATTTGGACAATACAGACGGTGAAATTTTCACGGAAGTGCAGTCTTGACAAATTTGTCTCCATTTTCATCACCTCGCCTTTATCGTAACTCTGCTTATTTTTGTAATATATTATTTGTTGTGGTCCCATCTTTTTCATCATGTTAATCGCTGTACACATTCGTTCCGAAACTTGAAGTCTTTCTGTGTCATTCTCGGTGCTCATCTGTTTATGAATATCACTCGGTGAATTTAGAAGCTCGACCAGACTCTTTACCATTGTTCATACATGTTTACCCTCATGAATTTCTTATGCATTGATTTTCCAGAAAAACCCTTTATCATCTTTCCATCAAAAGTTTACCTCGAAGTTTTGATCTTTCGCATATGCAGGTATTAGATGATGAAGTTTATTCTCATGAAGCTCTCAGCAATGCCATCTTCTATTTTCATCAAAATTGCTATTAATAATGTCTGTCATATTACTCGCCTTGATTTTTGTCTTCTGAAGACGTTAGTAATAAATAATCTATAATTACGAGATCAAGTGTTTGATGTAATACTGTCATTCATACCGATTTCCGCTCATCAAGAAAAGCAGAGATGATTTGAATTATAGGTGCGTCAAAGCTTTTTCCTCCCATCACAGGTACGTCAACGTTATCCAGTTTTAAGCACAACCTAACAAATGAGTATCATTGATTTACATCTCATTTACTTTTTCATGCATGATCAGCAGGGCGGTGCGAGAATTTTATTTTAGTGACTAGCGGGCGGTCCCGGTTTCACTCGGGTCTCCAGTTTAGCTAAGAAGAAGTTACCCATACTTACGTTTTTGAGCTTCTTCTACGCAAAAAGGGCTTTGAAACGAAATGCCCGCATCTTTCCGACATTGAGATTAAAATGAGCTTTACCATCCTTTGACTACATGATCATGGCGAAATGATTGGTTTGAGCATGTCAAGCCTCATTTTCCCAGATGTAAGTAAACAAATCAACAAATCAATAGAAGGATCTAGTAAATCGCCGCGAAAAGTAGCCTATGTTCTGTGCCGGGGTCCAAAACATAAGTGTGCAAAGTTTCAGCTCATTTAGTCCACTCAGAAAGATTTGTATAAAAAACATACTTATTAACAGACAAACACACTTTGAGTTTAATATATATAGAGATAGGAAGGGGGGGGGGGGGAAAAAGACATTTTTTGAGATGACGAGGCCTGGCGCTTTGGTCAGTCCTCCGGATAAATTTGTTGGGGGTGTTTTCCATAGTTGGACTAGGCTATGACTACCTCTAAAAAAAACAAAAAAAGGAACTTTCTTCTCAAGGATACTTCGTAATCTTTCAATTTTCAACAACTTTTTCTTGTAATGTAGAAACCACTTACCTGCGCAATTTAAACCTCAGCTCATTTGCTATTAGTGTTCAGCTGTTGTACCCTTTGATTCAACTGCATTGGCGGCTGGAAGGCGGGCTTCGTGAGTTAATTTAAGGTCAGGAAATGATCGGAGAGCACGTTTGCAGGAAAGACACTGTAGCGCGGGTGCGAACGACCGCTTTTCAGCCGCCAGTCTCGTGAATCAAAGGGTAGCTTTGCTTGCGAGGTTAGGAAAAGTAAAAATCTGTGTGCCAATGCATTCTATCTCAAGTTCAAAAAGGCTGAATGGGATGCTGCTCTGGAAAGTTGAAAAAAAAAAACATATATTGCCGGAAGCGAGCTCAGCATTGGTTTTAAGACTGCTCCGTTTTTGAGAAAAACATGCTGAAGTTATTGATAACAATGATAAGAGAATTATATTTTTGACAAAAAATGCCAAAAAAGTCATTGTAGGTCTCGGTCATACTTCACGCGATTTCAGTCGTAACGCGATTTGACATAACTCCAACTATTCATAACTCATCGTTAGGGCATCTTGATCTACAGAAGACAGGACATGTTGTCTGTGAAAGTTAATACACACTTTGCATTAGTCTGCAAGTGTTGCATTTGAAGACATCTGGCAGATTGCCAGACCGCGTCGGACTCGCGTGAAGTATGCCCAAGGCCTTAGGAAAATTGATTTTTCAGCATTTTTTTTCTCAAATATCATAACTTTTGAAAGAGGAGGTCGATCAGCAAAAACTTTGTTCAATTGGAAAGAGGGGGTCAGAAAACTTAGGAACTGGTTTTTTGCACTTTTGCAGTTTGGTTTATTGCACATATTTGAATTTTTGACGGGATTGCCCCAATCGTCGAACCTCGAAAGATCTTTTTCCAATTTTATTTCCGTAGTCAGAGCACAGTGGAAAGTGAACAAGGTGTCAATAGAAAGAGCATGATTCACTCTTTCCTACAAAAATGATGCCAGGCAGGAAAATTGTAGCAAGAAGAAATCACGATTTTCTGAAAATAGTGTGAGAGAACTTTCGGACCAGCGCAGTAAATCTGAATGTGCGTTTTTGCAACACTTTGCGCAATCTTCTCTTGGGGAAAATTACTCTCTAGTTCGTAGCTACTTTCCTAGTCGAATTGATCGCGCACCAAGAACAAGTCTTGAATCAGCTCCTTTCATTAGCGTTCGATTTTGGCATTGAAGAATTTCGTGAATTATCATTAATCTAAAAAATTGTTGAAAAAAATTATAAAAATTGGAATCATTATTATCGAGTTATCGTGTGGGGATGCAAAGAGTCTGGTTGGGCTAAGGACGAGAATCGAACATTGTGTTAGCCATATCCGAACTTTTTGCGACTACTTTGCTCAGCTATTGGTGAATTGATTGAATCGGGACCTTAATTTCTAGTTCATAATCGGTGCGATCTCACAGAAAAATTTCGTGTCTTAAGTTTTTCCACCACTTTTTCCCCTTCAACTCTTAGGTTTGTTGAACCTGTCCTTAAGAACTAACATTTATTGCTATGACAAAATGAATCATTCGCTGTATTTCCCAACGCACAGCACTTCAAACATGGCTTTGCTGAGTTCTTGCTTCTTGATTTGTGGTAATACGCGCTTGAAAGATTTCTGAAATAGTGGCAATTAAACATTCTGCATCCAGACTTGGTCATCCTAATCTCCCATAAAACGTACCCTTTCACCATTTTTGTCAGTGTAATATACAGAATCTGATTTTGTTGAATAGGTGCCTGCGTATTTCTCGGATTTCGGATCCTCTACATTTCTGGAAAACTGTAATTTTGCTAAATCCTCTCAATCTTAACAGGTCAAAATTTACTTACGCCTTGATGAGAACCAATACATAATGGCGAACTTTGAAGTAATCACAGGCCTTTTCCCTCATTGCTTCGTACAACATCCGTCTTTCATAGCTAAACTTACGCTTAACTTAAGTTTTTCAAGTGTCTATACTGACTATTGGTGATTCGCCGACAAAAGGAAGAACTGATGTTTGCATTTTGTCAGTATTGTTCTGGTAGTGCCAAAGATAACACAGTCACTGCTTTCTTTGAAGTCTCCGAAAGCCACACCAGATCCATCAATGCTGGAATCAAAAACGATGTTTCGAGACTTGCACTGGGGACATGGTCTTTTTGCACCGCTACAGTATGCTAGCCATAGCGAAATGCATCGGTGCATGCGATATCGCCTCCGCGTAGACTGTTTGTTATAGAAATGATCATATTCAGGGAGATATTGCCGCCTCCACTGACTTGTGCTTCTTTCGCACATGCTGTTGTATACCGTGCGAGGAACAGTAGCCCCAGGAGGCCGCACCTAACGTCGACATTCGTCTATCCAGAAATCGACTTGTGTAACGTCGCCAAATTTTCGATAATTAATGGGCACGGAGGACGAGAGTTAGCATACATAGTTCGGTGCAAATAGTCGCCAATCGATCTCAGTCGCAGTCGTTTTGCGCGACTGCACGTCAGGAGGTACGCCGCGCGCGGTGGCCGCCTTGTCGCGCTCGCCGCGTTCAAATCTTGGGCCCACAAAACCCCCTGCTGTTAAAGATTCCCGGTGGCAAAAACAGGTGGGGGGGGGGACAGATTCATGACTTGAATGCCATAAGTAACACTGCGCAAGTAGGGCTGCTGTATTGCTTGGAGTACGTTGCGACGTCGCTTCGCGAAAAATTCGCGCCGATCGTACCTCCTGACAGTTCCTCGCTTTGCGCGCGGCTATGCATCCGCAGCGCGAGAGCCTCGCATGCTAACATCCTATCTACGGGTTTGATTTAATTCTCAAGCAGAAGCGTGCGAACGCTGCGCGAGGGACTCGCGAGGCGCATGGGCCGCTGCAACGAAAACTACGATTGAAACGGAGTGTACGTTTGTCGCACTGTCCCATTCAAACTACTAACTGTATAGCGATAGGTTTGAAGATTGGATCGTTGCCAATGTTGTCGACTTCTATGTAATATCGATTGCCAAGACGATGCTGAGCCGGCACCACTTTCTGAAATTATCCTTCTCTTCAAGTGTCCATTTGTCGGCAGAGTCAGTGGCCCACCTGTTTGTGGCCCCAAAATCTAATGTCGCTGGCCGCGCTAGCTGCGACTGGCAAAAGTGACAGTATGAAGAGAAACATTGTAATGAAATGATTCACACCGAATATCGAAGATGTTTTGCTGTGAATGTTTACCACGTTTTCTGTGCTGATCAGTATGAATCTTGTTTGCATCACAGAGAATGTCTGGGTATGGTTCTATTTCAGCCATAGCTAGAAGGGTAAGGGACGTCACGGCGCCAATAGGTTCCTCCTGCGCGGACCTGTACAGTGTGTCCTAAAAAATATCCCTACTGTTAAACTTGCTCTGATTCCTCTGCCAGACTTCTGTACCATTTTCTAGAACTGGCTCCAACTTGGATCTGCAGTTTGGTGGATAGTACCAATCCCTCTTTGTTACTGTAAGATTACGGTAGAAACTCGCAGCGTATCTGCATTTGCAGTAGCTATGTCGGAAGGTCTCCAAAACACCCAAAATTCTTGTGGCGGAGTTGCTGAAGGCGCCATTTCCAAAGAACAACTTTTTTTTGTAATGCATTCGAGGCGGCTTTGTCAAAATTGCAAAAACTTCAAAATTCTCTTTTTACATTTACTTGATGTGTGATCTCCGAACAAAGCTCCACGGTAGCATGCAATGTTTAATTTGGGAACAGCGATACTAATTTACTTAGTGGCAAAACTTCCAGCTTTTTGAAATCTTTTTTGAGGCAAAATTTGATTTCAAAGCTGCAAAACCTCACCTGAGTTCATACGGTAGTCCTATAATAACGAAGAGAAATTGGTTCTTTTCTTCACATTGTAAATCTCAACTGAAGCCGGCTCCACACAATGATACATAAGAGCCGACGAAAGACACCAGAGCAAGAGGGATATTCTAAACAAACTGTATAGAACTTTTCTGTTTGAGTTTGTCATTGTCAGATTTGTTCGTGTGAATATGTGCTCCATAAAATTCCTGGGTGCTTTACACAGTTGGCGTATGGCATGAGCGGGTTCTTTTAATTTGTACCACTACCAGTTGACGGCATCGACGTAAATAGAAGTCTCCCTTGAATTTAATCGCAGTTGTAGTGAGAATAATGGCGGAATGAGTATTAACAGTAGTAGTGGTAAAATTCGGGATTATTTTCTAGCCAGTTCATGTGTCAATGAGACTAGAATGCTCGAAAATGCTTGCTAGGACCTGACAAGGTTCTAGCAAGCCGTAATCTGGCCCAAGCGGGATCAGGCCGAATCGTCGGCTGAATTTACGCGCTCGTCGCGCTAGAGGTTTGCGCTGCATACGCGTGATGTCGCAAAGAGCGAAGAGATCGAGGAGAGAGCAAAATATAGTAAGTTGCAACTCAGTTTAGGCGGAAGTTGAACTGGCGGGAGTCCGCTTCGCAACGATTCGCGCCACTTTGCAGTCTGCGTCTCTTCATTCTAATCTGTCTCGCTGAGCCAGTGCGGTGCGGACGCGCTGCTCCACTTGGGATGTTTCGCCTAGTCCGGGTTGAAAAATACTGTAGCTAGCCGTTGACGCGACGCAATAACCTCGCGATACGGACTCCCGCCATGCCAGTTTTGGCCTGCTTGGGATTGGGGCAGAGCAAACGTTATAAGGTAGAGATTAAAACACAGCCCACTTTAAATTAATCAGTTTTTAGAGGTGGTAGTTCAAATAGCATTCCTAGGTTAGGTTTTAGCTTTGAGTTCGTCAAAGAGTACGTGCGCTGAAGAGTTTGGAAAGCATCTAGCATAACAAAGGTCATTATTATGTTTTCGTGTTGCATGTATCATGTCATTAGCGGGTGCAAGTGCAAGCTTTCCGAGGATGAATCGCAAAATTTCCAGAAGTGAGGACTATAAGTTGTTAAAAATATAAAATGGTTTGATGTCGGCAATCTCTTGATTTTTTTCTCTGAACACACTCAAAGGGCACACTCATCCTGTCCTGGAAATTTACGTTCTGATCATGAGTTTCTTCATATGGTTTTAACATAAAGGACTGTATGATGAAGATATTATTTCAACGCACCTAGTCGTAGTTAAGTTTGAACTTTTCAAGTGAAACAACCAACTGTGACCTCTTCTTATGTATCCCTCCCCTCTCCAAGGAATGATGCGTGTTTGACAGATAGAAACCTACATATCAATGGCGTACCCGGAATTTCCATTTGGGTAAGGGGGAAGGGGAGGACAAAAGTTTTTTGCACGGCGTTAGTTGGGATGCCTTCAAAGATTTTTGCGGGCCCATAATCCCAATGTTCCAGAAAAAGGACGAGACGGAGGAGGGGACGTGGAGCCCGCCATGCTCCGAAAATTTTTTTTCGCAAGGCTAATTCGAATTTTTGAAGTTTTTGAAAATTAGTTTATTCACTTACGTGTATAAACAAGTCATTTACACATATTTACAACTCATGGAAGTAACTTTCAAAAATTACGCGACCTATTCTCGGGAAAGGGGCGCGCGTATCCTCCCCCCCCCTCGATACTCCATTGCTAATTTGTACCGTTTCCTCTTGCATGAGTTGTAAAAATATGCAAATAACTTGTTTGTACTTGTTGTTAATTGAATTTTCCAAAATATTTCATATATCCAAATTAATCTTGTAGATGATTTTTCTGGGGTGACTGTCGCCACGCTCCCTTTTCCAAGGTTTTGTTGTTATGGTCATGCAAAGTTGTCGGAAAGCATCCGAAATCCTCAGAGTGCGCAGGAGACTAACGCCACGCACCTTCCGAAAATTCTCTCCCTCCCCCCTTCCCCCTCCCCTCCCCCTCCGGGCGGAATTTCTGGGACCGCTACTGATTGTGACGATTCTATTCGCCCTTCACTGATTCTGTGAACTTTCCTTTTTTGTGCTTTACATGTATCTTGTGACAATGAGCTCTTAATGAATTTGCTTGCAACCCTCCAGTTTCCTTCTTCTTCAGAATGGTAGCGCGTACACGTTCGAAAGGAACAAGTAGTTCATCAGTAAAGGGCACCAAGCCCTTGATTGTTGTCAAAAGTGAACCTTCTGAAGGTAAGATCAGTGTTCAAACTAAACAATGATCATTTATATCCATAGGTTTCAGAGGGCCCTAGCAGCAGCCAAGCAGAACCTGCCACATATGTTCCAGCTCCTGGTGAAGTTGTCTGTGGTTACGATGAAGAACCAGAAGTGGAAGAGGTAGTGGATGTGGCTGTCATTTGTGCCTATAAATCATTTTCCTGGGCAGTTCGTGCATTTTTCATGCGCTCAAAAAGCTAGGACACTGTCATGAAGAGTGTTTAGCACTCACGCAACACTAAAAATTTTCAATAATTAGCAAAAAAAATAAAGCAAAAAAATGGCAAAAAACGCAGAAGATTTTGCCTAAACTACCATGGAGAGGGGCTCTTTTTTACGTTGATCAAAAGTTATATCAATCTATGTAATAGCTTTATTTACTGAGTTACGGACGTATACGGTAGACTCCAAAACACGATCTTTGAATGCAGGGAGGGAGAGAGGGATGATTTTCAGTGAGCTTAGGATTGCTCTGATTGAAATAGATGCTATTTCTGCGAAACTCTTTTTACAATTAGATTAGAGCTATGAAACTCAGATGTGGAATCACCGCGCATAGTTATCGTGCATTTCCCAAAATTGTTCCCATAGGTGCTATCAACGTGGCTGCCTTTCGATCGTTTCAACATGTCAGGTTTGAATAAGCGCCTTGAAGGCAGCGTCCAGGCAAGATCCATCCACCCAGAGTAGCACATAGTTGTAAAGAGGGGCCCATGGGTATCCGATCTGCGTTGGTCCAATCCTTTGACGTGCCCTCTAAAAGGAGATACGGGCCTATGATACGTATCACAAGCCGCCCCTTCGTATCACAAACCACCCCTGAGGACGAGTGCTTACGCAGGTGTGCGGTTGCAATGCAGTTGCAGTGCAGTTGCACTGCACACTGCAATGCAACTGTATCCGTGCAGTTGCAGCTCCTCCCGCTGGCAGGACGATGGGGACGAGCAATTCGAAACTCGTCCCTTGAAGAGAGGGTCCCCAAGAAGAGGGTTTTTTTTGGAGTTTTGAACAATCTGGACTTCATAACTGTAATCAGGGCCACGGAAAGGCCCCAGAATGGCAGAAACATGAGAGGAGAAATTTTGCCCGGACGCTGCCTTTAAATTTTCTGGAGTCAACGTGTTAAAACGAATGAAAGGCAGCCGCGTTAGTACCGCGTTAGTTATTGTACCTATGGGAACAATTCTGGGGGATGTACCATACATATGATATACATAGTTTCCAAGTGGATCTTTATCATCTTCGGACCTCCACGGAAAAATTATGAGTGTAGTTGATATCTGGTGCAGCCCAAATGTTGTAATTTCAGGAGACTCAAGACGAAGTTGTTGATGTAGTGAATGTGACGACTGAGGAGCAACCTACTAGAGATATTATCGATCCAAGTCCTATAGAAAGGGCAAGTTGTAGATGAATTTAGTTAGGAGTTTTGATTTTCTATTTATCCGGTCGAAGATAATTGTACTCAAATGAATATTACTTTGCAATTTGTAGATTTCTTCACTTCGTTTGAGAGAAGGAACGTAGATCACAATAGAGTCGTCTTTTTTCATCTGTCGAAAAAGCAATATTCATGATTACGCATGGTTGACTAACGATCGAATCTTTTTGAATATCAAATATGTACTCAGATGCTTCTGCAGCGTTCTACACATAAATAGTCTTTGCTCTTACGCATATCCTTGCTAGGAATTTCAAAACTCTCGCCATAACCTTTCTTGCCAAAAATGATCATCTCTAATTCAGAGACTTCGTGAAAAGCGAAACTTCAATGAGGGTGATTGGACAAGCGAGGAGCTGAAAGCGCTTTACGAGGGAATCACTACGTAAGATATATTCGCTCAGGAAGGTCTAGGACTTTCAGTAATTTTTAAATATGATTGAAAGCTGACTGCCGCACAAGAAGGGCTTTGTGCCTTACGTTCTGATTAGCGTTATGTTATAAAGCATAACTCAATCACTTCTTTTTGGCAGGTACGGTACGAGGCAAGACGCTTTGGAAGTGATACAGATGAATTATTGCCCCAAGAAGACTGTAGGTCAGGTGATGTGAGTTGACAAATATCTCTGTAGTCTTTTCTCTTAGTCTGACCACTGCAGGGCCAAAGTCGAAGAAATCCGGGAAATGATTGCTGAAAACAGGGAGGATCGTCGTACTATGCAGACGGAACAGTGGAATAGGTTAGGTTACCGAAATGTGTCTGCTATACCGCAGTATGTGATGATGCCGGTAAGTTTTTTTCTTGAAGAATATAATAAACAAACACAACATGTAGAGATCCTCTAGAAGTTCTGAATTTCACTGATCAGCTAATTAATTGAGCTGCAGTCTATTAGGCTCGTTTACTGATTTCAAATGATTTCGAAAAATTTGCGATTGATGTCATTGTGTAGACCATTGGGTAAACCTTTACTTTTCAAGCCAGTCGAAAACTGGGAAGCTGCTATACAACGTGTTAATCGTCAAATTCGATCACATACTGACTATCCATTACGTTCTGCAATCCAGGTAAGCAATAGTCCATTATTATAGTGAAGTTTCTAAAAAAGTTCGAGCACTTGTTGGGTTCAATTTTACCAGTTCATTTTTTCATCAAACATAAATTTGTCTTGGTGCCTCGTTGAACAATGCTGTGTCGAAAAAAAGTGATTTTGTAGCTCATCTGGGCTGTGAAATTGGACAAATGACTTGTTTCTAATTGTGTGTGGTCAAAACTTTTTTTTAATGATATCAAATCTGACAAAGCTAGTTGACTGTAGAATATCTTTTCGAAGTGTGGCTGCAGTCGCGACCTCCCTCATTTTTGATTTGGAGCCATAAGCCCGCAAGAATTGTGAAAAGCATTTCAAAATTTCGTATGCATTGGTAACGCGACGTTTTCTCACTTGAAAAGTGCTGTATCCCCTATCCCCCCCCCCTCCTCTCCCTCTCCGGAGGAAAGCATCTCTCGGACCGTCTCTGGCGGGAGGCTATCTGCACAAGCTTTTAAGTGGTAAACTTATGGATATAGCTTGTCTATTTTCTTTTTCATTTTTATGCAAGTAAATTGAGCGGTAACAGACCAAAATTGGTGGGTTAAACATAGAAAGCAACGAAGATACCAGGTAAACCGAAAATCTAAACATCTAGGTAGCTTTTTTCTATAGACAGCGAGATGTAACTAGTACTAATCATTCATAATAATTTGCACAGTCGGCCAAGCGTGCTTGGGTGCCCCGCGCCCATTCAAATGGACCTGGAACCTCACGCTAGAAAGGTGTACCGACTGAAACCCTGTCATACCAGACTTACCGGCAAAATACTACTCTGGGCAAGCTGCAGGCTACTAGTATCACAAGGCGAGCTAAGTATGAAGGTTTTGCCAAAATACAGGGTGTCACAAAAATAAGTACACACCTTTTAATCGTTGATATCTCCCTTCCCATTGTGTCTTTTTCAGCCATTTAAGTGTAATCCTGAAGAGGAGGCTTCAACTTAGATTTACAATATCGATCGCTCTTCGTTACTGTAGGATTACTGTAGGAACTTCGACAAGGATTTTAGACCGTTGCAAGCCATATTCTGCCTCGGAACAAAACCAAACAAGCCAAAAACTCTTATACTATGGTAGTGGAAGCCGCTGATTTCGAATATGAAACTTCCACTTGACTCTGATGCTTCTTTCCTAAGTTATCCCGGGTAAACCCTAATAACCGAGTTACCAGCATTTGCCGGAACTGTAATTACACTGTCGGAAAAGCTGAAAACACCCATAAAAAATTGTGTAACGGAATCGGCGTGCGCGAAAACCCTAGTACACGATTTTTCAGATTTTTTGAGAAAATTTTGTCGGATGGCTTATTTCACAAGGGTTCCACATGCTGGAAGTTCTTACCGTAATCCTACAGTAACGAAAAGCGATCGGTGATTCGCTCGTTGCTGTAAATCTAAGTTGAAGCCTCCTCTACAAAATGGTACTTGAACGGCGGAAAAAGACTCAGTGGGAAGAGAGATATTAACCATTGAAAAGTGTGTACTTACTTTTGGGACACCCTGTATAATGAAACAGCAAGATATGGACTTCGTATGTGTTTCAAGTTGCATGTAACATCGTCTAGGTTTAGCGCACTAAGGAGGTCATTATCAAACAAAGATTCTCTGAGTTCTTTTGTGCTGTACTGGCAGAAGACATCAACAGGAAGGTAGTTGACTAGACCACACACGCTGCTCGCTGCTCTTATAATTTGTGAATTCTTTCACCAACGACAGAAGCCGGTATGTTGGAAGTGATCTGTGAGATCCTACACAGAATTTTCTTATCCATCAGATGAAGACGAAAGTTTATAATTCCATGCAGTTCAAGAGCGTCCGGAAAATAGTGGTGTGCAATGCTTTCCTATTTAACAGAATTGAAAAGAAAAAAGGATATTAAAATCTATCGAGGAAAATTTCCGATGAGCATAGTTTCGAATAGGTGAAGTCGCTTATTGACGTCATTCTTTTTTCTAAAATTTATATCGTGGTTTTAGTGGCCAGGTACATCTATAGCGTAAAAATTACCAAATTTTCGGATTTGGTGAAGGGGACTAACTGAATTTTGGAAACAAAAACGCTTTTGGAGGCTAATCGTTTAAGGTGATAGGATGTTAAATTTAGAGTGTCTTCATTCTCCTTATGCCTCATGTTCGTTTTATTTGCGGGAAGTCTCATGAGTCAAGTAAATTAGTGGAATGAAAAGATTTTTGAAGCTTTTGTTGGAGCGTTGATAGAGTTTAGAAGGGTGAACTGGGTACGAACTGACAATATTCGATAAGCCAATTTATAGACTACATTGCTAGTGTTTTCATAATATCGCTATCGATTCTGTCGATATCCATATGATATTGACAGGATCGATAACGAAACTATATTCAAATTATATCGATTCGAAACATTGGACCACAAGAACGCTGAACTGCAAAAAAGAATACTTTGCGCTTAAGATGTATCTGCTCCTCGGGATAATCTTTCCAACTATGTTTCACTGTAAATGTAAGAGGAAGACCCAACAGCAGCAAACGATATCTCATCTTATCTCAACTAATTTCACTCCGAATTTAAGTGGAATAAGGGAGAACGTGGTTTGAAGCGTGTTCTCGCCCTGTGACCTTCTCATTAGTTTTAAGAACAGATGATTGAGAAAGTAACTTTTTCTCAAGTAAATATTGAGCTGGTGGTTATCTCATTTTCCCACCGAAATTTTCCTTGTGTGACTATTTTCGCTTCTTGCTACTGTATTCTTCCTAGCAATAAGGGTCACACGGCACGCTTGATCTACTTGATCTGCTCGATCTACTTCATCCACTTCGCTATAGGTCAAATCAGTGAACTGACCAATGCGAAGTGGATCAAGTGGATTAGGATTAAGTGGATCAACCACATCAATTATGGCGCGTACCTAAGACTCTGTCTCCCGCAACTTCTCTCTTTTCTCCTTCTTCATATCCCTCTTCTACGTCGGGGTGGAAATTTTTCTTTGGCACGGTCGGAATATTGGAATCTTGTATTTTTTGTTAATAGACCATCTCCTCCGTGGATATAACAATCAACTTTTCAACAGATGGATTTTGTAGCGGCAATCGTCCACTTTTTTTTCAAACGCTGCAGCTTATTTCTATACCTGATTTCCGGCTTTGTGCTTTTTTTGATTTAGCCGTCTCATCTTTTTGTAGACGGTCTGGAGTTATGTAGATCCTTGTTCAGCTTTACGAGAAGTTTTGGTGGAGGGGCTATACCTATTATTGCAAATATGAAAATTGTTTGTTTTGTTTGTAAGAGAAGTTAGTGTTAGTGAAACATATATGTGCATTACGATTTGCCTTTCTAGAATGCTTTGAACAACAAACCACGGGATGCTGCAGAACCCAAAGTCTATAAGGTAGTGTTTCTGTCATTTTTCAGTATTAGTTATTTACCTTGTTTACAGGTAACCGACTCTCGTGTGGGACGCGGCTATGGTAAAGAGCAGGCAGTAAGCTGGCAACGTCTTGGCGCGTTCTTTGCTGGCGTAGTCGAGCATGCGCGTCCGCTTCCACCTTTAAATCCTCTAGGTTGTATCTCCAGCTTCTACATCTTTACTTTTCAACTATACTTTTATCTTTTTATTTTATTTATGAACTTTTTTTACAGAATGTGCAATCGCACTACGCATTGTTGACGATATCGAAGACGAAGTCAGTCGCACACTGACAGATGAACACAAAGCGATCATACGTGGGTGGCTGGCAAATATACAAATGCGCAATCTACGCGATTTTGCGCCAGATACACCATATTCAACGACGAGTGCAGCTACGGTAAAGAGAGCATCTAGTTTTTGCATTTTTATCGGACAGGTTGCTAGATGGTTTTTGTGAAAACTTCTTCTGAAGGTGCATTTTCTCTTCGAGGTTGTCTGACCGGGCAAAATTTACGCCAAAAACCCACTTTGGATATTGAAATCTAGTAATGTAGTAATTCAGAACGGTAGTCTTATATCATGCGTAATCATAAAAGTTTTATATTCCAGGTTTTGCTTGATCCACTACGCAGTCGTCTTTGGAACATACCTCCTGAAGCTTCACAACTTCCGGAAGTCGCTGAAGAGGAGCATATAGAGTCACTACTTGATTAGTGCTGAAATGAAATGTTCCCCTCTCATTGTTTT
Organism: Cylicocyclus nassatus; assembly: GCA_958299035.1. NCBI lineage: Eukaryota > Metazoa > Nematoda > Chromadorea > Rhabditida > Strongylidae > Cylicocyclus > Cylicocyclus nassatus. The sequence continues at coordinate 53,842,996 of CATQJL010000112.1, read as the reverse complement.
CCGAAGATCTCTCGGCGTTGCGTGAATAAGCACTAACGATTTTTTTAATGTTGATATCGTTCATTTCACGGGCTAAGTGTAGATATTTCTATTTGTTGTCTGTTGTGGCTATTTTGTATGCGGCCAGCTGTTGTTTTGCAGAGGATTAAATAAACGTCTAAATGTTGCAGAAAATGTGTATCTATAATTTATCAAATGATTACATCTATATACAGGGTGTCTCAAAAAATGTAAACACTGTTTGACAGTTAATAACTCCCTCGCTTTCATGTCTTTCGCTGACCTTCAGATACCATTCTGTAGAGCGACATTCAACTTAGGTGTACAAAGCGAATCACCTATCGGCTCTCCGTTACTGTAGGATTACGGTAAGAATTTCAACAAGGATTTTAGGCTGTTGGAGGCCATATGTCTCGGAAAAATACCAAGCAAGCCAAAAACTCTTATACTATGGTAATGGAAGCGGCTGATTTCGAATATGGAACTTCTTTCTTGCTAAGATGCTTTTTCCCAAAGTTATCGACGGTTAACCATAATAAGTAATTTCCAGTATTTGTCAGAAATGTTATTACGCCGTCAAAAAAGCTGAAAGCACTCGTTAAAGCTGTGTAGTGGAAGCAGTATGCGCGAAATTCCGCAGTGGACGATTTTTCAGATTTTTTCGAAAAGAATTCTGTCAGATGGGCATGTTTTACAATGCTTCCACATGCTGAGAGTTCTTACCGTAATCCTATAGTAACGAAGAGCCGATCGGTGATTCGCTCAAACTGCGGATCTAAGTTGAACCTCGCTCTATAGAATGGTGCTTCAAGCTCGGCGAAAGTGAAAGCAAGGGAGTTGTTAACGATCAAACAGTACTTTTTTGAGGCTCCATGTACATACTAGAGGTAAATACGAAGTTTTCTTAAAAATCTTTACAGCTTCGAGTTGAATTCTAAGTACTTTCAAAGCCAGTCCAAAGTACCAGTTCCTGAATAACTCGTAAAAGCAAATGACCTTTGCAAGGAGTTGTTACTGCACTATAAATAAGAGCTTTTACTTGGAAAAGCTGCTCTGATTCAGAATTCTGTTTTGAGATCGCCCCATTCCTGGTATGGATATTGAGCACGTATATAGCTTCTTTTTGCTACAGGGTCCAAACATCCCACCTCTAGAGAAATTATTAGGTTGTCCCGAAAGTTCTCGGTTTTTTCAAACCACTGTAAAACCACTCACAATAAAGACCTGAGTGAATTTTAACATGCATTCGATGCAGCTTTTCCTTCTCTTTCTTACCGTTGCATTTTCGAACCGCAATCCTGTATGCTTTCTTTAATAATTGCCAAAATTCTCCACCCGTCAATTTTATCTGCTCAAAGTTGAGCTAATTTTTAAAAATTTCGTTTCAACGTTTCGAGAACGATTAAATATGTATCAAAGACAGCAACTCTCGGACTATAAGGCGAAAATTTTAGATTCTCCTAGTCTGCTGACTTTAGCTTCAAAAAATTATTTCTTCGGAGGTCTCCATTTTGGGCAAAGTCATGAAACACGCAACTGCTAAGAAAACGCGAAAGCCTTTGGCGTTTCTGCGTATTAAAACATAATTCTTATTAAACATCATTTGTGCAACATAACCAACTTAGATTCGCTTCGAAAAAGCAGCTTTTTGGAGTTTTTAGTACTTTTACGTGTTAAACTTAATCAAAAACCCGTGGTTTTTATTGAACAAATAATTATAACGGACTTGGTAAACGCGGTTTGTGTAATCTAAAATGGATACAGTGTAGCCAAAGGTTTGCTCTACATAACAGTTGCCAGCGCTCTTTGAAAACATCAGAATAAAAAATTCTAAAATTCAGAAAAGATTTGGCGTCACTGCTGAGCTGCTCAAAAAGCCCTGGCGATAACATTGCAAAGACAGGGTAGATCTGAGAGCAAGTATAACTGTAAGAAAGAGAATAAAAATCTAAATCGAATGGTGCCTGAGCCGTCTATGGATTGGTGTTCTGTGAGTTTTAGTGAGCGATGAAAGAAACCGACAAAACTTTCGAGCAACCTAATATAATAGCCCTTTCAAGGCCCAATCAGATCATAATCCGCCGTCTTACGTGTGTTTGTAAAGTGCAATAGCAGAATAGCGAGCGTCAAGATTTCAAAAATGTGAAAACTCTAGAAAAGAATGATGTACTCTAGAATATCATGAGGTACCGGAGGAGAAAATGATGAAGAAGGGGTCGTTTAGGGGCTTTCCGGGGGAGGGGGGGGGGATCGTTTTCGAAAGAATTGTGCATGACGTCATGCTCAACTCTGCTCATAACTTGCTTTAAAGTAATGCTTGCAGCTACGGATAGCATATTTGAATCTTTATAAAGCTGAATGTCTGTTTGTATGTCTGTCTGTCTGTCTCTCTGTCTGTATGTATGTACGTATGTTCCGAATAGAAAATTCCATTTCTGAACCGATCGGGACCAAACTTGGCACACATACACTTTGGGCCCCGGCGGGTGTCATAGGCTACTTTTCGTCAGCGATCGATATCGATTTTATCGATTTTTTGCAAAATTTGAGCTACGGGGAGTTGGCACAGGGGGGTAATCGAGCATGGGGATTCCGAATACAATATTAGTTTTTAAAATCGTGCATTACTTTTATCGACTTTATCGATTTTTTTGCAAAGTTTGAGCTACAGGGCTGGGATTTGGCACAGGGGGGTAATCGAGCATGCTGATCACCCATCTGCCAAATTTCAGCCCCCTAGCTCAAATTTTGCAAAAAATCGATGAAATCGATAAAATTAATGCACGGTTTCGAAAACTAATATTGTATTCGTAATCAGCATGCTCGATTATCCCCTTGTGCGAAATCCCAGCCCCCTAGCTCAAATTTTGCAAAAAATTGATAAAATCGACATCGATGGATAGCGAAAAGTGGACTGTGATACCCGCCGGGGCCCGAGTGTATGTGTGTCAAGTTTAGTCCGGATCGGTTAAGAAATGGAATTTTCTATTTGGAACATACGGCGGAGCCGGGTAAGCCAGCTAGTTTTGCTATAAATCTGGTTCAGAACATATGTGTAGCTTCTTCAAAAGGCCAAACGAAGTCAGGTGCTCTTCTGTGTCAGTGGCCCTTTCTCAGAAGTCAAGAAAATCAAATTCTGATAATTTCAGTATAAAGTGCAATCTGGCAACGCAGTCTATCTCCAGTGGAGAGACTAACTGAATGATGCTAGACTTATTGTTAGCCAAAAAGGGAAGGATACAGAGTTCCGCTGGTAGATTGAAAAAATGTAAGCCATCAGAAGTGCCCTAGAACACCGGGCTCAGTATCTGCTCTGCTTTTTTGCGAAATAAATTTGTGAAAGAAGTTATGAGCTTTTGAGAGTCTAAAGTCAAGCCTCAGGTGACATAAGACCAGCGAGTTATACACAAACACTTTTGCGAATTTTCAGTAGCTCTGTCCTTTCCTTATAGTTAACATACCCAATAAAAGTGATCACACCTTTCAGGCGTTTCTATGCAATTTATCTATTACCAGACCAAAGTGCCGCTTCGCGGCACTTTGGTCTGGGCGTGTGCGAAGTGGGCATAATGTAACAGTTATTTGGCGTTTTTCATGGCCAAGAAAATGTACGTTATGGATGATATCGCCTCGCTGGGCTGTAATGGTATGCGCATAAAGTTCTGCATTCAATCTTTTCATACTCTTGCAGTCCAGTCTGCTTACATTTGCCACAGTTAACAAAGATAGACCATGTAGAAAATTGCGAAAAACCAATTTTCAAATATGTGATGATTTATGTAGGTAGTAATTATCCTGTATTGTCAAATTCTCAAATAAAACATGGGAGCACTGAGAGCAAGGAGTAAATCTCAAAAGCTTAGTGTATGGAGTTGAGATCAGTTGAGTAAAATGATAGATTACTCGATGATGTACATAATAGAAAATAGACATGATTTGCTTTTGAGTAGTAAGTGAATATGAAGAGGAGCAATGAGAAGCATGAAATTGTAGCAAAAACGTGTATGGAATATTGACGGTATATCAATGCGCTTTGGAACAAACTTAAAGCACTGCTTTTATTACGATGTTCCTTACTCGCGTTCCAGTTTTAAATACTTTCACGCCTTCTTTTGTTCGCGAGCGTGATAAAGCAACATAAAGCTGTCCGTGGGAAAAAACGTCAGTTCCTAGATGTATTCCAACGTTCGTTAGACTCTGGCCCTGAGCTTTATTGATAGTCATAGCAAACGCCAATCGTACAGGAAATTGCCGCCTTCTAACTCGTATAGGAACGCCTTTGTCGGTGTAGTTGTCGATCTTTGGTATGAGCACAAATTGACTTTTCCGCTCTCCGGAAGCAAAGACACAGCCAAGCACCTGTTGCCCGAAATGAGTCACTATCAGGCGAGTTCCATTACATAGGCCTTTCTTGACATTCAAGTTTTTAAGCAGTATCACAATTGCGCCTTTCTTCAGTCGAAGATTATGAGGAGGGAGTAGCGCAGGTGACAAACTGTTGAGAAACTCCGTACTGTATTCGCAATACTCATCACTGGTAACCTCATCTATACTTTTATATTCCTTTAATTCACCTGGTAACCTGCTAAGAGCCTCTTCGTTTATGCGATTAACGTCGATGTTCCTTGGTGCTAATATGGCACGATCGGAGAGTATGTCGGTGTTAGAAATCTGGTCTCCAAAAATTTCCCCAATGAGGTCGCCGTTAGATGTAATGTCTTGGGGAATTTCTATACAACCTTCGGCATCTTCTTCCGCTTCCCCGTTCCCTACTTTGATGAGGAAGTTACACCATGACATATCGGAATCTCCCGTCCTCATGTTGAGTGACAGTGTATGCTTACGGAATTTTGCCCAGATGTCGCTATTTTTTACGCACATATCGATCATATCCGACTCAGTCCCATGTTCTGCTATGGGCAAGACTTGCCGAAAATCGCCTCCGAGAACTATAATTTTTCCACCAAAAAGCAACGTGTTGCACATCAAATCCTTGAATAGGAGATCGACTGCTTCCAAGGAATCTTTCGACACCATGCTGATCTCATCCCATATAATCACATCCGCGTTCTTCAAAGGCAGAGCATCTTTACTCTCTCGTCGAAGCATACATTCGCGGTTTCCAGACTGCATATTGAACTTGAACATAGAGCTGGCAGTTCGTCCTTCAGGTAATAAACTGGCGGCAATTCCAGTCCATGCAACACAAACTATGGATCTGCGCTGTCCTTTTAAAATATGATAAATGGTACTGTAAAGGAAAGTTTTCCCGCTGCCGCCCGGCCCATCAACAAAATGTAAGTTGCACTTATCAACATTGAACGATGTCAGGATGTTGTTGGCTGCAAGACGTTGTTCATCGTTGAGAAGGTCAAACATCTCGGTTCCTTTCCTGCTGTGGTAACTATAATCGGCGTCTTCAGTATGTACATCTGGACGAGGTTGCGATGGAGGTGTTATCTGTTGTGACAGATCACATTGCAGCGTTTCCAACATATCGGACATTTCGTAGTAAGCCAGTGCTATTGCATCTTCTTCCGTAGCACCTCTGTGTACGAAATCTTCGGACATGTCTGATTTGAAGAGTTCAAAAAGATGAGAAGCATCATTGACCTCACAAAATGCTAGCAAGTAACAAAACAACGCTCTCAACTCAGCCGGCATTTGGAAACACGCGGCTTCTTCTAGGCAATGCCCATAATGGGCATCATCGCGGAGCAGGCCAAGAGCGCGTGCAGCTGCCGAAAACGTGGGATATAGTTGACCATCCACGGTCTTCATATCCTCAAAGGACCGCATATCCTTTCGATGGAGTAAGAGGATGCGTAAACTGAATCTTTCCGTCTGTTTAGGTGTAGCCATATACATACGACCTATTTGCCGGTTTCCTCGTCCTCTTTGCTTCCACTTTCCGGTTCGCTTCACAAAAGTGAAGTGTTCAGGAAGCTGATGGTAATACAGGGTCCGTGGATCCACCGTTCCTGGAAGAATGGAGTTTTCCGATTCTAGTTGCTCGTATTCAGCATTAAATTTGAACCATGCGGTAAGAGTAGTATCTTTGACAGATCCCCTTTCCACAGCCTCTCTTTCTCCTCCGCTTGGGAATGTGACAGTTTGAAAGTTTGGGAGGTGTACTTGTAGCCTGCACACGGTGTCGGACTTAAATTGGCACTCGTACATAAATATGTGGTGTAGTGCTTCTGGGGAGCACACGTAGCGGGCATCGAGATGCGCTCGAATTTCATCACTGTGGTCAACATTGTTAGTCTGCAGAAGGCGTAAGGATGCTCGGTCTGGTCCTTTATAAACGTACTTATACAGATACTTCACAGCCTGAACGTACCCACATATCTCTAGATTGATATGGGCGTTCAACAGCATCAAGAGGAAGCAGTTGTAAGGTACAATATGCCTGTTGTCAAAGACGTCATTTCCTATCTGTACAGAACGTCCGTTGTTCGGTCGTTTGTATTTTGGATATCCATCGGCATTGATAGCGGTTTCTTCCCGAAACTCTTTTGGAAAGTTTTTAGAACAGTGTCCATTGAGCATACAGGGAGCCGTTGGACATGTTGCTCCACAGTTCCTGTGCACCATGTTGCTAACGACTATGTCAAACAACTTTGGACTGGTAGCTTTGTCAGGTAGGTAAGCCTGAACAGCTGCATCAATTTGATCAGAATTCCGCGGTTTTGAATTGGCTGCCATAATCAGAAGCATATGGCAGTGAGGTAAACCTCGTTTTTGCCATTCTACTACTCCAACGTATGCAGCTACGCGGCCCAAGATATTTTTTTCGAAGAGATATTCTTTTAGGACCTCTAATTTTCTATGGAACACTCTTGCAACGATATCCGGGCGATCAGATGATGTCTGCCCATCGTAGAGATTTTCTTTGATCTCTCTCCATTTCGGATTGCAGGTGAAAGTCAAAAAGTAATCAGGCTTGCCGTACCTGGCAACAATGGCCATGGCATCTTGGTACGATTGATGCATCGCCCGAGGTCCACCTTGGAATGTGGCCGGTAAAATGACACGCTGGCCTGCAGGTTCGTGTGCGTCATCACTGGCCAGGTGCTCCATCAGTCCTTGGTAGCTATCAATACGGAGTTCCTTCTGATGTGTTCTCGTGTAGTTAAGTCGATTTTCACATACGCATCCACAGCAAACTGCTGAAGGAGTTTGCTGGCGTAGTGCAATGGATTAAATGTTGTGCGTACAGAGAGAAGATAAGAGTAAAATTCTCTCTGGGTAATTCTTGTCCGAATCCGCTCACTTGCATTTTTAGTGAGGTCTACATGCCAACCTAGCCCTCCTCTAGGAAAAAACAGCGGGTATGTTAAAGGGTCGCAGCGACCATCGATATCCTGGATCGGTTGCAACCCTTTCTTTTTATGGTGAACTGCCAAAGAACGCGTGACTGGCACGTCGCTGTCCTCACCTACGAACACAACTGCCACCTCGTTCGTTACAGGAACATTGTATCGTCGGCGATCAAGATTGCGTCCGCTGTCGAAAATCATCCTAATTTTTGGCGCATCCCTTTGTTCCAACTGCGCTTTCCTCTCTTCTTCCGCAACAATATCACCCATCATTTTGAAAGAAGCAGCATATTCGTTGTGAGCATGGAACCAAACGGTTAATTCATGCATAGTTAAGGGATCGCATCCTTCATTGGCAGGGTTCCCAAGTCTTTCTGCAGTTGCATCGTCTGTGTCCAGTATGTACAACTGCCCGTACTGCCGACGAGTGCCAGGTTCTGATTCTAAGGGTCCAACAAAATGGTATACTTGACCATGGATACGGTAACAGTAAGGCCCACCACCACGAGGTGTATCCACCTGCGCTCCCATCGAGGCCATCGCTAAGGCGCTGTTAAATGAACGGATGTGCTGGCGGAAGTTCTTGCTCGTGTTATTGTTTCCAGATAGCAGCATTCGAATAAGGTCGGGGAAGTTCGCGAAAAGATCCAAATTGACATTGCCGAAGTTGCAGCATAAATTAAATCGACCATTCATCGGTTTAGCTTCGTTTTCGAAGAACAAAGCACCGCAATAATCGCACGCAACACAAAGAAGACCTAGATAATTTTCTGCTGGTACAACAGCTGTAGTAGCTATACCGAAAGTAGAACGTTCTCGTAGAGGCTCCAGAGACTGCTGATCCTGGGTTATTATGTAGAGTATAGAGATATAGTTAAAGCATTTTGTTGATAGATACCTGAAACATCCTTTCCTGTTCGGCTTCGAATGCTGTTCGCCGCCTTCGTCTTGCTTCGTTTGCTTTAAGACGTTCGTTTCTTTGTAATTCGGTTTCGAAAAGTCTTCGCGCAACTTGGGCTGATGCTCCTCTGCTTCTCTTCCGTATGCCTTGAGCACTAGTAACAGCCTGGAATAACAGCCTTGTTTGGAGCTATAGTATTTGGTAGTATGCTTTCTTACGTCTGCCTCTGAAACGCAAGCACTTCCTTGAGCAGTTGGACGAATTTGCTGTTCAGAAATGACTATTTCCTGTAAATGCTTCATAACGCCTCTCTTAAAACAATCAAAATTGCTTTTTGGTAGAAATTAGGAGATAACAGCATTTTGCTGATCAGAGGAGAGGATAAGTGCTTAATGATTAGCTGAAATGTCTAATGAAAATCATGAAGAAAGAGAGAGAGAGTTCGGGATGTGAGTGGAAGTGCAAATGAGTCCTTGCTTTTTATCATATCAACTTTACATGAAGGTACTTAGCGTTGAGATAATGCATTATGCGTCTAAGCAGTGGTATCAACGCAGAGTACTACTTTTAGAGGAGTACGTAGCCCATTGCTGGTAGATAAGGCGGCTGTAGAAGACCCTTCTGATGTCCGGGGTGATTGAACAGTTAACATGTCTTCCGCCACCTATCAATGAATGCATTATAGAATTAAATTCGAAACTGTGTAAGGTAGGCTTACATTTGCTTTAGTTTCAAACGTATCCGAGCTCATGATCTTTCCAATATTGCCTCTGCGGACTTTAGCTTTTAAAATACTGTAAGACGCTGGCATTGTGACGGAAGAACCCACTTCCATTTCAAGTGATGCCTGTGAATAAGTAGAATATGCATAATATTTACTGCGAATTAATTTCTTTGTTAAAAATTCACACCTGAGTTGCAGAATCCTCCGGAAACATAGTAACAGAGTCAACAGTAGGTGTTCCTGAATGCTTGCCTTCAAGGGGATTGGTTTGTATGTTGAGGGACGAGGTGAAAGAATTTTCCTAAAAGGATATATGATGCAGTAAGAAGTCTTTGACTATAGACTGACCACAAAGTGGGAGTCATCTTGTTGAGAAGTATTAGCAATCATGCAACACTGTTCTCCACATGATCGCAATGATCGCTTCTGTTCCGCTAAAGCCAGTTGCCTTTTTCTAGATCTTTCTGCCTCCTTAGCGAGTCGCTCGGCTTTCTTCTGTTCGGTTTCGGCCGACCTTCTCAATCTGGCTCTTTTTGCATTGGTGGAGAGGCGTAAATTACAATCATCTTCCATTTCTTTTAGCTTTCTTGAAGCCGCACGTTCTCTAAGAGTAGCGAGGCGTGCATCGCGCTCGCTTTGGGTTTCGTTAGATCGTTTGCATGCCATCCGCTTAGCTTTTGCTGTCGAATGTTGCATTTGTGCAGCATGTAAATCGTCCAAAGTTGAATTTGCTTTGATATGCCCACTGATCTGTTGCACTGAATATGCCTAGAATGCTAGAATGTTTCTGAATGACTATAACACGAGTTCAAATTCACAATCATTCGCACCTGTCCCACTGCATATGTGTCAAGCATGATTAGAGCTGAACCATTATCGGAAGACATTGTTGCATCTTTATCTTCTGAATGTAGCGGAGGAGCTACCTAGAATTACGTAAAAATTACGAAAGCAAATCTGTACTTAGCTAATTTTTCGAGCTGGTATAACGGGCCAGATCAAGAAAGTGATATTGAAGTTCTCAAAAGGATGTTCCGCAAGGAGAGCCTTTGCAATTAGTATGGCTCAGTGTTCAGACTTGTTTGTCATAGAAAATCATACCTGCTTTGCAGTTGCATCATCCATGATTTGTAGTGTGCAGTAGCTGTTGTCTGCGTTGTGTTAAGCAGTATTACTAATTTGCACTGCAATTATATATGTATTTATTTGTCTACATAGATTTTCCCTCCATCCCTGCTTTTACAGCTCGAATTCAGATAAAATTAACATTTGATTAGCGCTTACACATAGTACACATTTATCATAAAAAAATTCAAATTTCTTAGTGCTGTAGAAGTTGATGAAGAAAATATTCAAAGATCAGCAAGCACGAAAAAAAAAAAACGTTTTGATTTTATTGATCATTTGATGTATACTTATCACAGATCAACAACTGCTGTTATAACGGAATTTTGCATGCAAAGAATTCTGAGGAGTGTTCGCATGAACGACAAAACGACAAAAATTTCTTATACAATGAATGTAAATCAAGCTTAGATCCGATAATTTTTCATTTCAATTTTTCATTGTTTATAGGCGGACTAATCATTTTCTAATACAAAATGTTGCGACGCAGTATTTTCAGCAGATATCATTGGAAAAGTGGCATTAGAATTGCCTCGCATAGAGATCAAGAATGATATTCCTAACTAAGAGACAGATACCGATTGTTTTGCTACGCTATTACAATTGATCCACAATTTTTTCGTTGAAGAATTTGACGTTTACCAACGCTACATATAATTGCACGACATTAACGATGTGGTGAAAAGAGAGACCCTTTGTGAATTTCTCTAAGAAGGCGCGGCATAGAGATCACGTTGAAATTTCAATAGATCCTTTGCTTAGATGCGCAATTAGAAATTACGCTTCAATCAGATGTAATGTACGCACAGTTGTTGTCAAGTGAATTGAACAGCAGAATATATAGGAAGCGAAAGAGAACATGTATGCTTGTTATTTGATGAAAAAGAGTCAATTTCAATGCACATTTTCTAAAAGAATTGCTAGTGAGTCAAAAATCAGGTTTTTTCAGACTGCAAAGAGATTTTTTGAATGATTGGATCACCTGTAGGATCATGATTCTCGGTGAGCATGAAACTCACTGAGCAGCCTGATTTACTTGATGATACAAACTTTAAAAATTGGGAGACTATGTCTGACAGTCCAAATAGGGGTAGAAGATTGCAGGTACTATTCATAACATTCTTTGCAGTTCGGATTCCAGCTACGTTCAAATTTTAAGTTAAACATTTGCGACATCTTGATTTTTGTTCAAGCAGACTTTTCGAAAGACGTTGCATTGAAGAAAAGGAAACATTGGCAGGCAAATAAGTTCCAGCGTGCAAAGTCATTTACGTAGAAAAACTTTGGGAAGAAGCTTTGCTGGTGAGAGTTGCCACAAAAAATAAAACTCTCTATTTGCAATGGCACAGCAATTAATTTGATGAAAAATCCAAAAAATCTAGGCTTTGTGATCTGAGCTTCGATTGATTCCGATATCAGAGCCTAGCAGTTTGTACCAAAATCTAAATGATATCTCCAAAACAACTAAATTGCACTTGACGTAATCAGCGCCAAGAGAAAATATTGATTATTCTGAGAGAAGATTACGGTTGTATGATATCATCACGGTAGCTTAAAAAGCACTGGATAAGAAGTAAGTATACGCTGTCTTGTATTGGAAATGCACTTGTCAATACCGTAGCGCGAAAGACGATGGATATTTTTAGAGAAAGTGCTTGAATGTTTACTATATAAAAAACTCTTTTGGCATAATTCGTGCACAAATATGGAATGTGAAACAGATGCTAAACGCCAAATGTTCGTTTGGCCCTGAGTTTGTATTTTTGTACAATAATTGAACGCACTTCTAGTCAAAGACTCCCCAGAGATGCAATTCTTTGCAAATAAACCATGATTTGCTTTTTCAAGAAATAGCCAGTGATAACTAACCTGTGTGATGCTATCCAAAGTCGACCTTCTTGTAATGATGAATCTCAGCGATCGTATAGTTGCAATGGAACTAATCGATTGTTAGATGATAGCACCTTACACGGATGGTTTTTGATAAACATCATGTTTGGTGTCTGCACTTTACTCTTCTGGAACTCATCAACATCGTCTAAGACAAAAATCACAATCCTGAGTGATGACCGGGTGCATCTGCACGGCACATAACGACAAAGTTGTTGACACCCGAATCGCGACCACGAAGGGGGGGGGGTATCTTACATGCATGATTCATCTCTAGCGCTTTATTATAGAGAGATTATGCCGACTAAGGCTTTACAGAATCGGACTTCTGCGTCACTATTTTTTGAGAGTTATTCCACAAGAAAGGAAAGATGATTTGATAGCAGCGTTTGAAGCCGCGTATTGGATATACTTCTCTTTTCAATTCGTCACTGCGACTTGGTAATTCCTTTGCTAGTGGATTAGCCGGTTGTCCAGTCGTGCTTTACCTTCCCAGGATTTTTTAATACCAATATTATGGTCGGGAGTGCAGAGATCGTGACTCGCCTGAGGATGAGGGTTGCACCATGATTTGGCTGGCCATACCTGCGCTTGAGTTTGTAGTTTGTAGTTTTAGTTTTTTTTTGCAGTTTCCCCTTATCTCCGCATGCCATTAAGGGACCTGATTGGTTTAGCCTAGAGTTGCGCCGTCACTTTTACGAAGTAGTCCTGTATGCGTATTCATTACCAGGGGTCATAGCGAGCACACTTTCAAAGAAAATTTTGAAGTAGAAGAATAGTGGCAAAGTCGAAAGTTTTCCCTTCACGTCTCTTTCCTGAAGATTCTTAGCTTTGTCACCTGCACTTGATAATTAAAACATTTATTGCTATGACGGAATAGAATCATCTTTGTAATTTGCTAAACACAGCACTTCAATCTTGGCCATGCCGACGTCTCCTGACTTGATCTGTACTAATAAGCGCTTGAAGGAGTTCTAAAATGTAGTTATGAGACCTCATGCGTTAAGAATTTCTTCATCTTAATTTCCTTTGAAACATACCCTTTTACCCTCTTTGTCAGTGTAGTACACAGCATCTGCCTTCACTGAATAGGTGCCCACATATTTGACGGATTTTGGATCCTTTACATCACTGAAAATTTTTAATTTTTGCTAAATTCCATTTCATTCACAGTCGGTCCAATTTCGCTCACTCCTTGATGAGAACCAAAACATAATTGCGAATTTTGAAGTATTCACACGGCTTATCCCTCATTGCTTCGTACAACGGTCTTCTTTCATAACTGAAACTATGCTTACAGTTGGATTTTTCATTTGTTAGTACTGACTAATAGTAATTCGCCGTCAGGAGGAAGTATTCGTGGTTACATTTTTCCAATACAGTTCTAGGAGTGCCAAATATAACACAGTCACTGTCCTCCTTGAATTTCCCGAACGCGACAGTCGTTGCATCAAGGCTGGAATGAACAAAAATGATATATAGAGGCTTTTACACGAAAGGCGGCCCCTTTGCACCGCTATAGCATGTATGTGACCCCTGGCGAAGTGCATTTGTGCATGCGAGATCGTCTACACAGACGTCACATTATCGTCACCTCCGAGCATTACTGCCTCTTTCGCACATGCTGTTCCATGCCGTGCGAGGGAGATTGGTACAACGACGCACATTCATGGTTTAATAGGCCGATAAGGCGGACGAGAATTAGTACATATACAGTCGAGTAGATTTAGCGGTAAATATAGTGTGCTTGCACAGAAGGTGAAATGCGGTTGAATTGGCGCGTGAAGAAATAGTTTCGACTGTGACGCCGGCCAATTGCGCGCGCAAGATACCCGCGGTACTGACGTGGCTACTTGTTCACGCGCAAATTTCACCGCATTTCACCTTCTGTGCAGGCACACTATATTTACCGCTAAATCTACTCGACTGTACCTGCATCCAAATAAGCTTAACTACAGTTTATTTGCAGTGTCCTTTTTGCGCGCGGCTATGCATTTCCAGCGCAGGAGCTCGCATCTCAACCTCCAATCGTGAGTCTACCTTAAATTGAGCAGCTGCGACTCCGCGCGAGCGGAGTGCGAGGTGTAACATCTGTTCCAATCGTATTATCCCGTTTCATCGGCTCTTCCATCGTGCAACTCGCAAGGCGGACGAGCCGATGGAATGGGGTACTACGATTACAACAGAGTGTATATGCTGCTGCATGACGAAGGGGCGCAATATCCTTGGGCGCGAACGCGGCACTATTAGCCGCAGAGCGCATGAGGCGCAGTATTTGCAAAGGTGAGGGATACGCGCGCGACAGGTTCGCGTCCGCTCAGCTATTACTGCTACCGCGCCTTCGTCATGCAGTAGCCTTTACATTCATAGCACTTTATCCCATTCATGTTACTGACTATATAGCGATAGGTTCGAAGATTCGATAGTTGCCAATGTTGTCAACATCTATGTAGTATCGATTGCCAAGACGAAACTTGGCCGGCACCGCTTTCTGAAATTCTCCTGCTCTTCAAATGTCCATTTGCCGTCATGAATCACTGGTATACCTGTGTGTGGCCCCAATACCCCTCAGGACTCGCGCAAGCTGCGTCTAGCAGAAGCGGCAGTATGGAGAGAAACATCGTAATGAAATGATCCACACCGAATAACGAACATGTTTTGTTGTGGATGTTTACCATGATAGCTGTATGTTTTTGACTATGTTGGGAGGAGGGGGGGGGGGTCCAGTGAAGGTGGTCCCAGCCACCACGGGACGCCAAAAGTGGAGGTGATGTTACCGGGGACATACCGCCCAAATCGTCCAATGGGAGGGAGTTGGAAAAGCACTGGTCGAATTTCAATATATGTCCTTTCAGAAGGCTTATTTGCTTATTCGAGGTACTTTGTAGTCATCTCACGAGCACCCGAAGGTCAATACCGTCATGGACCCATCTACGCCTCAACACTTACTGCGATTTCGGACAAAGCTTCTTTATGATTCTCAATGACTTCAAAAACTCTAAGCCAACGGTCCTCTTTGGGGCCAACAATTTAGGCCAACTACGATGAATAGATCAGCATTGATAAAGCAAGGCGTCACCTCTGCGTCCCAGAAGTTCGCACTGGCTTTACCATGCGTATGCCTTCCTTGTGGTCGCATAATGATGACATTGAAACTCACCGCGCATGCTGAACATCATAAGTGAACCGCATGCAACTGCTCATTCCTGGAGCTTTTCCACGTAAGATCGGTGATTTTCGGAGAAAAATATCCCCTGCAGAGGAACAAAGGCAACTCTAAATGAATCATTGTATTAGGTTGGTCCGAAAATTCTAGCGCACCATTTTCAAAAAATCGTAACTTCTTTGTTTCAGAATAATATTGCACGACAAAAATGCGCATAGAAGGAGTAAAGCATACTTTTTCTAATAGCATTATTGCTCTCCCATTCTCGCAGAGATAAAAATGGAAAATTAAAGCCTTTTGAGGTCCAGCGATTTGAGGCGAGCCCATTGAAAATTCAGAAACTGTGCAATAAAATCCAAAACAGCCATTGCCATTTTGCTGACCTCCTCTCTCTATATGAACAAAGCTAATCGAGCTCTTCTTTATAAAGTAACGATTTTTAGAAAAAATGCCAAAAAATCAGTTTACACAGTAGATTGATTTTTGGCATTCTTTTTCTAAATATCGCAACTTTTCAAGGAAGAGCTCGATTAGCATGACTTTGTTCACATAGAGAGAGGAGGTTAGAAAATTTATGGCAATGTTTGGACTTGGTGCACAGTTTCTGAATTTTTGACGGGCTTGCTTTGAATCGCCGAACCTCTTGAGATTTTGATTTCATCTCTGCGACGAAAGCTCAGTGAAGAGCAGTAAAAACGCCACTAGAAAGTGTATGCTTTGCTCTTTCCAAATATACTTTTGCCGTGCAAGATTGTTGTGGAATAAGAAGTTACGATTTTTTGTAAATGGTGCGAAAGAACTTTCGGACCTTTCGGACCAACCCAATATTTATTTTGGCTTGATAGTCGCCATAAGGATGATACTCACCTTGGGCTGAATATTAAAAAAATGAGAAAATTCTCGTGAGAAGTTTTTTCATTTTGTTAAGCCTTAACTGATTGACGTCTTTACGCAATCATTTCTTTTTGGCGCGGTTTTAGCAGAAAAAGCATACTTTTTGAGCACTCTATGAACCACTAATCATTGCTCGCAGAATTACTTGTCGGGCAAATACATGACATTGCTGTCAAATCACCGTTTCAGTTTTACGTCTCAAAAGCAACGTGGATCCGTTTCACGTGTCATTTTCGAAGGACCCGTACGTTGGATCCGTCGTCATTGTGCAAGGTGAAACTAAACACGGCCAGTGTGCGCTGTGTTCTGGCTCAAGAGGTATTTAGCGCGCTCTACAAGCTTCCTGACAGACAGACATATCATTCATTCTATGACTAGGAAACGCGAGACCGCACTGCACGCACTGTCTAAACAGGCCTAATCGTGTACTTAGCAGATTTATACTTGTTACTTCTACTTGTTACTTGCCTCATCCAGATTCACTCACTCTTTGGAAACAGGAAAGAACAAACTCAAACCTGTTAAGACAATGTCCGCAATGCGCTCTCGCCGTCTAGCAATAGAATAGATGATACACACGCGCACATACAAATGACAGACGCTTAGCGCTTTATTAGAAGTCATGATAGGCGTACTTAACAAATGTTATGCATGCGATCAGCTCAGGCAACGGATAGGACCCCTCCGCCGGAGAAATGGCAGGGTCGCGCCGTTTCCCTAGCGGTGGGTCTCCCATTTGTCCGGCGGAGCCCTCCCATTTCTGCTCCGGATACCTCCCATTTTCTGCTCCGGATACCTCCCATTTTCTGCTCCGGATACCTCCCATTTCTGCTCCGGATACCTCCCATTTCTGCTCCGGATACCTCCCATTTTCTGCTCCGGATACCTCCCATTTCTGCTCCGGATACCTCCCATTTTCTGCTCCGGATACCTCCCATTTTCTGCTCCGGATACCTCCCATTTTCTGCTCCGGATACCTCCCATTTCTACTCCGGATACCTCCCATTTCTGCTCCGGATACCTCCCATTTTCTGCTCCGGATACCTCCCATTTTCTGCTCCGGATACCTCCCATTTTCTGCTCCGGATACCTCCCATTTTCTGCTCCGGATACCTCCCATTTCTGCTCCGGATACCTCCCATTTCTGCTCCGGATACCTCCCATTTTCTGCTCCGGATACCTCCCATTTTCTGCTCCGGATACCTCCCATTTTCTGCTCCGGATACCTCCCATTTTCTGCTCCGGATACCTCCCATTTCTGCTCCGGATACCTCCCATTTCTGCTCCGGATACCTCCCATTTTCTGCTCCGGATACCTCCCATTTTCTGCTCCGGATACCTCCCATTTTCTGCTCCGGATACCTCCCATTTTCTGCTCCGGATACCTCCCATTTTCTGCTCCGGATACCTCCCATTTTCTGCTCCGGATACCTCCCATTTTCTGCTCCGGATACCTCCCATTTTCTGCTCCGGATACCTCCCATTTCTGCTCCGGATACCTCCCATTTCTGCTCCGGATACCTCCCATTTTCTGCTCCGGATACCTCCCATTTTCTGCTCCGGATACCTCCCATTTTCTGCTCCGGATACCTCCCATTTTCTGCTCCGGATACCTCCCATTTTCTGCTCCGGATACCTCCCATTTTCTGCTCCGGATACCTCCCATTTTCTGCTCCGGATACCTCCCATTTTCTGCTCCGGATACCTCCCATTTTCTGCTCCGGATACCTCCCATTTTCTGCTCCGGACCCCTCCCATTTCTGCTCCGGACCCCTCCCATTTCTGCTCCGGACCCCTCCCATATTCTCCGGCGCGGCTCTTCCAAACTTGGCGGACTCGCGCCGGACAAATTTCTCCGGCGCAGTCCGCCAAATCTGGCAGAGTCGCGCCGGAGAAATGGCGGACCTTTGCAGCAGGGCCGGAGAAGCCTCCCACTTGCCTGCCAGTGATGTCACCGCGATGGACCGCCCATTTGCCCCTCTCTCATTGGTCAACTGGGTCCGCCGCGAGTCTGGCAGATTCGGACTGTCCGGCGGAGGGGTCCCGTCCATTGTCTGAGAGTGAAGTTTTACGTATTGATGAGCAAGTTTTGATGTGCTGTGAAGAAAGCATTTGGGTACAGGAAGTGCCCGCCGAGAACCAGAATTTGATTTATCAAATTGAGAAAAATTATGTGATTGCAACTATTACAAACCCGACGTATGAAGATGTCAGCGAGACTTCATAGGTTTTGATGGGTATTGTTCTACCGTAGTGATTACAGGTTGACGTGAGAATTATTCACCGAGAATTGGATTTTAAGACACCACTCCATCTTAGGCCTCGGACAGAGTTCACGCGATTCAATCGTCGCGATTCAATCGCTACAAGACAACTGTCACGAGTTCATTGCATGCCAATCAGCTTGCATCTCGGTTGTGATACTTTTCCAGCTAGAAATTTTTGAATGTAAAATGAAAATGAATGAAAATCGCGGCGATCAAATTGCGACGATCAAATCGCGCGAACTCTGTCCGAGGCCTTAGGTTGCCCAGTGACTGCTGACACTTCAACTCCTACAAATCCTGACTGAGAACGTGCATGATGTTGCGATTTTATGAGTTTTGCAGAGTAAGTTTGACGCTATCTAACTGTACCTTAACCATAGCGGCTGAAAAAAATCGGAGCCAGACTTCGACAAAAGCAGGTGAATCGGTTTCAAGCTTTAACAGGATATAACTACTTCTAAACTTTATGAATCCGGGGACTTCATCTTATATATAAAGTTGAATGTCTGTTTGTCTGTATGTATGTCTGTACGTATGTTCCGAATAGAAAATTCCATTTCCGAACTGATCTGGACCAAACTTGGCACACATACACTTCGGGCCCCGGCGGGTGTCATAGGCTACTTTTCTTCATCGATCGATATCGATTTTATCGTTTTTTTTTGCAAAATTTGAGCTACAGGGCTGAGAGTTGGCACAGAGGGGTAATCGAGCATGCTGATTACAAATATATTATTGACAGGGCCGGGCGGAGCCGGGTAAGCCATCTAGTAGATTATAAAGTTTCCTTCAGGAGCTTTCAAATGGTGGATATATCGGGGTTCCCTGCTTCCTTCGACTTTTACCCGGGGGGGGTGGGGAGGAAGAAAGGTTTATCCCTGATTCTCTTCTGGCAGCCTTCAGTCAATACATTGAATTAGGCGAGCGGAGACTTACAAAAGGAAAGCTGGTTGGAGTGGTCTTCAGATGCAATGCATACTGCTTCGTAGAGCTTGGAACGCTGATTCAGATGACTTCGCTATCCGCTGCGGGCTTCTGAGCGAGTAGTTATGAAGTTTTTAGAACCGAAACCGGCAGTCTACTGCTTATGTATAGTGGTGTAATGATTATCGTTATGACCTCTAAGGCCCCGGGCAGACTTCACGCGATTTGATCGTCGCCACTGAATCGCGACGAGACAACTGTTACAACATCATTCCATGCCGATCAACTTGCATTCGGTTGTGATACTTTTCCAGCCCGAAATTTTTGAATGTGAAATGAAAATAAATGGAAATCTTGGCGATTGGATCGCGACGATTAAGTCGCGTGAAGTCTGTCCGGAGCCTAAAGCAGATGCTCTCTGTTCGAGTACCGTTGTGCTTTCCATCCTGCCATTTTCGATAAGTTTACACAAACGCGTGCCTTTGTCTATGCTCAATCTTATATAATACTTCTTCCCCCGGAAATTTGAACCGATTATCTAGCATTTTTGCAGTAATAGCAGAAAAATCAATTTGACATCTATAATCTTGACCTTGAAGCACACAAGGAGATTCGCAGTTTCAAAAAGCTCCAGCTTATTGTTAACTGGAGATCGGATTGGACAGATTGTACGGAATTACTCTTCGTTTGCTGCTTCCACTTTGAAAAACACCTTTGCTTTGCCCACTTTGTCCTCTAATCTCATGAGTCGTAAACTGCCTATTTCCGCAAGATAGTATTTAAGAGATACTATGTCACCCTTGGTGAAGTTGTCTTTGGATACGATGAAGAAGAGAAGTGAGAGAGGTAGTGGATGTGGCCGTCTTTTATCTAGGAACCTGCAAAGCTGAGTCTCGTGCAGAGCTACGTTTTTTTCTTGTGGAAATGTGAAGCCTATCGAGATAAGATAATCCAGAATATTCGGGATATTTTATTTTTTTTAACGAGTTCCGAAAAACAAGGAATTTTGCAGAACAAAATCTGTTGAGACTTCAGGCAGAAAGGAAGGTATATTATTTGCTTTGTTCCGCGATATTGTAAAATTTTACGCAACACAGTTTTTCAAGTGGTTGTACGGTAGATGTCAAATCACAGATTCTGCTCAAAACCTTAGGCAGGGGGGGGGGGGGCTAGTCTTCAGCATGCTGATTAGGCTGATGTCGGTAGCGCCTGATTACCTTGGAGTTGCTTTGATCTGAAAATAGCTTCCACCTTAATTATAATAAAGATTCTATTGACTTGTAATTTCGCAAAAGAGATCCAGCGCACTTTTTTTATAGTAATAACAATAAGCATGTTGACAATCTCACTCCCTCCTCCCCCTTAAATGCTCTTGAGCAATTTGTGATTCTGATTCACCTTTCTGTACCCATCAGTTTCAGATAGTCACACCACTCTCTGCGAAAGCAATGCATGTCGAATCCCTGATTGCAATATGTTCGTTCAAAAAACAAATTTTCGGAGTAGAATGGTAACGTTTTCATTTTGTGGACTTCACGATGTAACAATTTTTAGATAGAATTCACCTTCTAAGTAAATTACTGGGCACACTTTTGGACGTGTATCTATAGCATGAAAACGAAATAACTAAGCAATGTCTGTTCTCCTCCAGTAATGCTACCTTCGTGCAAAACCTAAAGCTTTTTCCAGTTGCCGCTAGAAACGACAGGTGTGGAATCACTATAGTTGCATCCAGTGATATACACTTCAGAGAGGCTTTAATCAAGTTGAGAACCTCTATAA
Source organism: Cylicocyclus nassatus (assembly GCA_958299035.1). Taxonomy (NCBI): domain Eukaryota; kingdom Metazoa; phylum Nematoda; class Chromadorea; order Rhabditida; family Strongylidae; genus Cylicocyclus; species Cylicocyclus nassatus. The sequence goes on along the minus strand of CATQJL010000112.1, from coordinate 53,822,001 downwards.
AACAACTTATAACAGCTACTATCATCTGCAATCTCAGTGGAGTAACTTGAGAAGGCTCAGAAGTACGAAGATGTTAATTTAGCGAATGTGATGACCGAGGAGCAGCTTACCAGAAGCAGCATTGATGACTCCCATCGAAGGGCTAAGTTGAAGACGTCAGGTGTTTTGATTATCCATCTATTCTGATGCTGGAAGATACTTTTGGATCTAGCGGGGATAGCTCTTGTGTTTTCCTTAAAGGCAGTAGGTCGGCAGAATGAGACCCATGGCAAAACAAGGTCACAGGGTAGAAGCCCCCATAATGAAACCTATGGGCCAAAGTTCGATCTTTCTCTGCCACTTCTAACCCCCGAAATTTCAAAGCGAAAGCAACGCTCATCTCCTGTCCTCTCCGAACCCGCCCACCACATGGACGAGTGAACGCGAAGCCCGTCATGGCGAAGACGCAGAGTCGTTGCGGGACCTCATGCATAAGCACTGCGCCTGGCGCTCTGACCGTGGAAGCCACTCGTCCATGGACTGGGGGGTTCGGAGAGGACAGGAGATGAGCGTTGCTTTCGCTTTGAAATTTCGGGGGTTAGAAGTGGCAGAGAAAGATCGAACTTTGGCCCATAGGTTCCATTATGGGGTCTTCTACCCTGTGACCTTGTTTTGCCATGGGTCTCATTCTGCCGATCTACTGCCTTTAACTGTATAGTCGAAAAAATACTGAAAAATGAAAAAGCAGCACGGATCATACCCAGATACTTCTGCTGCGTTCTACTAATTAATAGCTTTTGCTCATACTTATATATCCCCTCTAGGAATTTTTTATGTTTTTGAGCTTTTCCTTAGAAAGAAATGATTATCGTCTATTTCAGAGACTTAAAAAGCGAAACTTTAGTAAGGATGATTAGACAAGCGAAGAGCTGAAAGCTGTACGAGGGAATCACTACGTAAGAGAATTTTCGCTACGAGGGTCTGAAATAGCATTTGATTAAAGGATTCTCAGTAGATCTCATACGTTATTTGACAGCTCTTACCTCATTCTTTCCACGGCAGGGCCAAGTCGAAAAAATGCGGGAAATGATTACTGAAAACAACGAGGATTGTCGTACTATGCAGACGGAGCAGTGGAATAGGCTAGTTTAGCGAAGCTGCTATACCACAGTATGTGATGATGCCGGTAAGTAACTGAGTATTGAAGATTGTAGCGAACACAGCTAAATAAAACTATCGAGAATCCGAGAAACTGATTATTCAGCCAATTTTGAGTTGCAGCTTAGATCTGTTGACTAGCATAAGCTGGAAACACTATGGAAAAATTAATTGCTATGAAGAGATTATCGATAAACTGATTTCTATGCCCATAGCCAACTGGGAGACTGCTATGTATACAGCTTATTGATCGTCAAAGTCAATCACATATTTGATGACTAGTAATTACGTTCTGCAATCGAGGCTACAACCAGCGTTATTTGAATCGAATTGTTTTTTCTTAGCAGACGTGGAGTACTATTCAGTAGAGGGAAGCAAGCCGTATAAAATGTTCTCCAAAGAGCCGCTTAAGTTGTAATCTACTTTGCTTGAATTAAAAAACTAAAATCAACTACTCTAGAATAAGATCACCCTCCGTAAGACTCCTACGAACCACCAACTTGGTCACCACACAGCTTATATATATTACTCGTGAATGCATTTGCTGGATTTTTTCCGCGGCACAAATTTGAGAAACAACAATAGTCGAAAGTGCAAAAATGCCATTTTTTTCTGTTATTTTTCATGTCAAATCTGGAGCTTCTCGATCACTAGGGGACAAAAAGGATAATTCTGTGGTAATTCTGTGATACTAAAGCCTGCAGTATACGATCATTACGCCTTACTTTGGTATATGATTATTATGCCTTATTTCTAGTGCTGAGAGCTGTACCCGAAATTTCGAAATTCGACAATAACGAGTTGAAAAACGGAAAGAGCTCTTGGCACGACCTTTTGAGCAGTTTTAGTCGGTCTGATTTTAGCTTGCAGTTGGCAGTTTTTCAAGCATGAAGTTGTAAAGCCTTTCGCTGAACAATCCCCTGTTGGAGAATTCTGCGTTTCGAAAGTAGCTGACATGGGGGCTCGGTAGGAGCTGGCACCAGGGAATTTTTAGAAAGAAGTTGCCTTTGACTTTCGCTAAGCTTTACGAAGTTTCCTTCGACCCCAAACGCTAATTGTAAAAAACCCCTTGCTCCCCAAAACGATATCCAACTTGCTCCATGCCAGCTGGTGTCAGGTCCTGGACATGGGTCATGAGATTGTCCTAATGACATGTTTTCATTTGTAACTAGTCGGAATTTTTTTTTTTGATTTTAAAACCACATTATTTGACTATGCAAATTGCAGAAGGGGGGGGGGGATGCGGCCACACTTTCTCTCCACTTTCTTTTCAGATTTTCAAGTTGTGAGCCCACGGCGAAAAAAATCATCCGAAAGTCTTGAATGCGTGATCGTTTCCGCAATTGAAAGAATAAATTCTCGTCCGCCCCACTCCCTTTCCCCTCTCACCTCTCTTCCAGGAAAGAAATTTCTCGGACCATCACTGGCGGAAGCCTATTTGCAAAATTTCTTGAGTAACTTTGTGAACATCACTTTTGAAGTCTATCAATAGTTTCTAATCTCTGGATTAGAAGATAAATTGATTACTTTGAAATTTACTCTTTTAAATAAAGTTTATTGCGATGTTCACTGCTGACTCCTAGTCATCGAGAAGTTTTGACTGTTTGCCAATGCCATTGCTTCACCCATGCTTCAAATATTTGATTGAAAAAATTGAAATCGCAGAGCTGAGTAGTGGCACTGCCCACGATTGTGCTCCATCGCGTCAGTTTCTTTGATGATCTTCAAAAAGGATTAAAATGCTTTTATATTAACATCAAGAAGTTCAACAATGTTTATGATTGTTAACAGAAACGAATTGAAGCTTCATCTATATCTCCCACGACATAGCACTTCGAACATTCGCGGATGAGAAGTCTGGCCCCTCCGTCTCGTTATGTAAGTATAGGTGACCTGATGCATTTTTCGGTAACGCAGTTGTTCAGAACCCTTACCTTTCTTCCGAAATCATTCAACACAAAGGCTTCATCCGTGTTGCGACAGTATGTGCCAATAAATTTGGGAGAATGAAGTTTGGCGAAATTTCTAAAAGTTTTTTCGTTTGCTTAGAAATGCCACACAGGACCCATCTCAAAGGACTCATTTTTTGACAAAAATAATAGCGTTACTGCCAATTCCAACCATCTTGCATCTTTTGTCACTGATTGCCTTCATCAATGGCTTTCTCTCAAAGCTGAATCTTTGTGTGCGTTCAAATTGAATGATTCTGCAACCTATCACTTACGTTTCATAGTTTGTATGCAGTAGGTAAAATTCATGATTGCATTTTTTAGTTGTAAAGAAATGTGATGGAAATGCTACGCAAGAGTTATTCTCCTTGAATTCGCCAAACAAAACCTCTCCACCGTCGGCGCTGCAATGATGACTTCCACAACTTTCATAATGATTGAACTGAACGAAGATGCATGGAAAAGCCTCTGACCACCTACTCATTAGGGTACTGCTTATCAAGTTGAATGCTAAACATGGCATTATAGAAAAAAATGAGCGGGGCTATACAGTACCGGAAGAGCAAGTCGGCAACGAGTGCTTGCCCCTGTACTTTTTACGTGAAATTGCCTAACGTTATAGTTTGTGGCTTCAGAGTAGAGAGGAGGGGGGGGGGGGGAGAGGGCGAGCGTTCCACTGCAAGACGGCCGTCATCTTGCACTATATTACCCAATGGCACCATGCTGCTTGTCTACACGTCGCGCACGCACATAGGTGCGATGGGGTGAGCGGGGTCCCTCCAAAGTGAAGGGTCCCAGCCAGGGTCAAGCGTGGGGTGCGGCACGCCACACCTGGGGAGTCGTACTGAGGAGTCAAAAGGGGAGGGGGTCGTAGTTGGGTAATCTGATAATAGTGATAACATGATATTCGTATCCTATCCATAATTAGCATGCTAAATAACCCCTGTAGACAAAGTGTGAGCGATTTCTGAAGGTTCAAAATACTAGGCTACCTAAGTGAAATGGTCGAATTCCAACATGGTTAACTTTGTTTCAAAGGTGAATTAGTTATCCGTTTTTGCACTCAAGACAAAGCACTACTCCTTCTTTGTCCACCTCAGGAATCCCGCTTCAGAAGACCTCCAAACTGTGGAATTAGAAGTCAACCAAAATCTCGTTTTTCCCATTTTTCGCTTTTGATCGCTGTGCTTTCACCAAATATTATTTGGAGCTAAGAAGACGAATCAGGCTCAAAATAGTCCTATGGAATCTACAAGGTTTAGGCTATCGATTCATATAAATAGTGTCCGCTAAAAATGTTTTTTTGATATAGTTAATGGCCTGCGGCACCCCCCCCCCCTCAAAACCTGCGGCAGCCGCAGGTTTTGAGGGAGGGGGGGGGGGGGGAGTCTCGATTGATATATAATATGTGGGGAGTGCATGCTGCTGAACTGCTCTTGAGGAGTAAAGTTCGCCTATACCCTTCCCTTCCTATTTCATTCACTAATACAAAAGTTATTTTTAAAAAATCGATTTTTAGCACCGTGATTTTTCGTCTTTTTGAGGCACGATTTTTCTATAAGGAACTCCATCCAGGCCAGCTTGTTGTATACCATTCGGAAGCTTATAATGAGTATATTCCACAGACATCCTTCTTATCGAGACACGTTATCATTTACAAGAGTTATTTACTTTTGAAAACCTTGATTCATCCTGATTTTTTACATTTCAGCAGACTGATGATTCCATAGCGACGTCGTTCCAGCCCAATATATTATATATCAGTCGAAAGCTCTTCATGAGTGCAATACAGCTAAGCAGTTATCTTTCAGATTCAAACTCATGTACAACAATTATTACATTTTGAAATTCCTATTTTTGTTTTTTGCAACCTAATACCTTGACAAAAAATTCACTTCAGGATCCATTTTTTTCTGCATCCTATGGAAAGCTCAGTTAAAGATTGCTTTGACTCAAACTACACTAAACTCATTACTATAACAATTATAATGCTTGAAACGACACAATTAAGCATTTAATTCGCTTATTGCACTCCATATACCGCAATAAATTTATTTGCGACAATAATAATCATAGCGAGTTATTTACAGGTGTAAGCGCCAAATAAGCCTTTCATCAGCGCCATAGGCTGTTCCAGGTGAAGGGGGGGGGGGGTGGCTGAGGCTCCAAAGTGAAGGGGGGGGGGGGGGTGAGCTTCGGCTCACCTCATCGCACCTATGCGCACGCAGCAAATCTATCCTCTCCTGTTTAGCCGATCATGTGTACCAGCCGCACCCTGACTTTGAAGTCGAACACGCCAAAAGAACTCCTTTAGACCATGTATCGGGGTGTTGACTGGAAGCAAACGATTACCTTGCGAGATACATGCGCAGCGATGCGCTTGAAAGTAAACTCACGTTTAGAGCAAAGAGGGTGCAGTTGTATTTTCAAAAGTAGACGCTTTAACCCGGAGTAGGTGAAAAACCTCACGTGGAGCAGCAAGTTCGCATTGTTGTAGGCTTTGCGTGCGCAGAGCGCTGGCAAAGACTGAGGAGAATGAAAGGACGCAGATTTGGGTTCCTAGGACTGTATAACAACTGCAAAACCATATGAAACTTTGGGTAGCGAATGCGCATCAGCATACGTTCGGCCTGACTTGAGTTTAGACATAATTGTACTTGCTTATGAAAATGCCGCTGCACGATGTGTCGCGCGCAAATGTGACTCTATATGGAGTCGCACTTGGGGGGGGGGCATTCTCTCACTGAAAAGAAGAAAAAACCGCACCTCAGGTACCGCCTAGATACCATGTGGCAATGAGAAGATGTCAGGTTTCTCAAAACGCCATCTAGATCGGACAAGAACGACACGCCTGCCCGGACGATATGCCATGGAGAGTGGCTCATGCTCAGCACCTACACCAGGAAAGTGTCCACAAATACCGAACTCTACGCCCTCCTCAATGTTGCAGAGCACATCAAATACCACGTCATCGCTGCTTTACAATGTTGTTGTGGGCGACTTTGATGCAATAGACCGGATGCCATTAGAAGGAGAATTTAAAATCGGGAAGTTAGGAAACAAAAATGACAGCTGTCTTGTTGGGCTTCTCTCTGCCGCGCGTCTTTTCCTTGGAAAGTCCATACGCCTTAAGAACGACAACTCTGGCAGAGATCTCATTTTCTCGTCATATGGAGGTGGACTTTACTCAATGTCTCAAGAGTGCTATCCTTTTGCTGTGGGTCCGATCATTACTTTTTCGAGCCAAAGTGCAATCTAGTCAAAATCTGGAGAAAAAGATCATCCATAGCGTCGCGCAAAGGAAGAGGTCATTGTGACAGTGACATGGTGACAGGGTGAAGTAACTCATACCAAGTTGTGCTTGCCCATCGAGGAGAAACCAGCGTACGATTACGAGCGGCTTGTGAAAGGAGTGCGCGCCTGCGAGGATGTGCCTCAACGACTTGTAAAAAAAAATTGGAACGCATAAGATTATCAAGGGATTGCCCAAAAGAGAAAGCCTTGAGCCGGGATTCGAATGTAACCCATTTTGAGCAGGTAGCGAATGCCAACTGCAACACAGCAGGTGGGTCTCTATAAGTACAGGCAAGAGAATATACTGAAAGCACGGAGAGAAGAAGAGGGCTGTTTAGAGCAACTCGACTGGGACAGGCCTACGTTAAACGTAGGACGCCTCAGTCGGGGATCCACTGAGCTATCTATCCGGAAATTTCCCTGTAGACATAATAACAATGTACGTTGCATGAAAACGCAACCATCTGAGCAGGTTTGGTCGAAGGGCTGAGTAATTGGGATTTAACGCGCAAGGCCAAGGGTTGATCCGTCGTAATTTTTCGCTGCACTGCTAAGCAATCTTTGATAGCGGCCGCTATCGAAAAAATAATAATGACCGCTATCGGAGATTTCGCGTAACAAACGAATGGACAGCAACAGTATTGTGGCATGCATAGCGGTAAAAAATTACAATTTTCGCAAAATCAATAGAAAAATAGATTTGAGTCCTCAGGAAACAAGCATGATCTATAAAAAAATGAAACTATTTCGTAATTTTTCGCCGAAATCAGCTATTCATCGATCCTATTCCGTTTAGGCCCCAATAAATTTGCAGTTTTGAGAGTTTTATACCACAAATAAGCTTCGAGCAACTAACGGGATTTTTGTCTGATTCTTCTCTTTTGCACACAGTCTCCTTCGGTCCACTTCTGTTAAATTGACTTTAAGCGGGAAGACGGGCGATATTAGGTGTAACCCATGAAGTTCTTTTGAGTGGCTCATCTCAGGTCAATTGAGATGAATGGGGTTTACTACAGTCTAAAGAAGTGGCGAAAGAACCTGTGCGATTATCACGTACCGTGTGCGTTGCAAAGCGAAGACGGAACCCCAACTTGTTATCGAAAATGTGTATACGAAAATGTATCTATTGCAAAGATTTTTGCACTATCCTCTTTGCTCACCAACGCCTGCTGTTTCCACTGGAGAAATACCACTGCGCATTTTACTTGCTGAAGTGCGCATCGTGATCTGGATTAACAGACGTCTATGGCTCCGCGACCAGACCACCTCTGTCGAGCTTCGGTAAGCCGGAGGGGCATCATCTTACAGATTTAGCTCTTAACGTCAGAATGAGATTTCGAACAGTGTAGAACTTCAAAAGTTCTTTTCTTCAACAAGGGCTAACAGAAGGATCTTCGGAATACCGTTCAACATGCCTGCTAAGTGCACTGTACAAGCTTTTCGCGAAGGTTATCCTCGCTAATTATAGGACACTACATGAAGCTCACCCCTCAAGAGTAAGAGCTGGATTCTGTAAGAGATACAACGGCATGAACCATATCCAGACGGTTTCGAGGGTGATAGAAGTTTAGTGAGAGTATCGACTTCCTCTAGCCTTATTCGTCGATCATGAAAAAATTTGACAACGTCGGAACCAGGGTCATTCCTAACAGTAGTTGACAAGGGATTGACCCAGCTTATATGAGGATGTTTCTGACTGCTAAAGGACTGTACAACGACGATGCAGCTATTTTATTGCCCCTGACCATTCCAGTTGGCAGGTGTCCAACTAGGCGACACAATTTCGCTGATGCTTTCACCGCCGCTGCAGTAGGTGATGAAATCACTAAATTGGTACGAGAGAGGCACATACGAATTGATGGGACTTCCCTCTCTGCGCTTTGTTTTACGGACGACATTGCTTTCTTCTCAAGCAGTGTCACTGAAGCATTGCTGGAGGAACTCAACGAAATAATGAAGATCGGACTGCGAATAACTTCGAAGACAACGCAGTTCATGAAGAACGCTTTTCGTGTGCGAAAATCAAATAGGAGAGCACCTCCACTATGGAGGTTTATTTTTGGATATGGAATGGGCTTCCGATGAACATGGATCGGATGAAGGGAAGAACTTGACGGGAGAAAAGAGCAACCTGGACCGCCTTAGTGCTCGTGAAGAATGCCAACAACCAAACAGACCTTGGAGCTTCGCCCCCCACCTGCCCTACTCAGTCGTTTTCTTAGTGCTCGTATGCAGCGGCCGATACTTCAGCTACGTTGAAAACTCTGCTGTCCACCTGTAGAGAAGTTGAGCGCATTCTTCTGAGAAGTCGACATAAGCAACATTTTGCCGGATTTCGCAGCACGGATATAACAAGAATGTCCCGTCTTCGTGATCCAGCAAAATGCGTTCTTCGTAAAGCAGAACATCCTCAAGATCACCAATGAAACACGCAGACTGTTCTTAAAACTTATGCATCCTGAGAAATCAGCTAATTACGAATTCCGCACCTCTATTGCCGACGCAGCCACCGGCAACCGCCATGGAGGTGGATGTCAGCAGGGAGGGGCGGGGATTTATGGCAACTTTTATGCCGTGGCTGCACGCAACGTGAAGATAGGCTATTTATATATTGAAGTAAGTGAACCCATTGTAAAGGGTGATTTTTTTTCGAAAGTTTTGTCGCAACTCAACGGTGAGACACATTTGTAATGTAAAAATGTAGAAAGTTTTCCAATTGTTAAAAGAAGTGTATAAAAAGCTCAAAGCTTCCTGTGCTTTTCAGTTAAACTTGAAGTGATAAAACATGGTATGAGGCACGAGACGAGAATTTGCCAGTTGTTGAAGTCCTTACTGTTAGTATTTTTTAAAGGAAATTGGGCTCTATATTTCAATTGCAAGAATATCGGAGTGTTTAGATCAGAAGAATTTCCTAAGTTTTTCAGACGAGCATTTTTTAATGGAAATACTTGAAAATTCAATTTACTAACTACATGGCTACTGATTTGAATATAGTTTCGTTGTCGATCCTGTCGATATCTATATAATATCGATTGCCAAGACGTTGAGTCGCAGGAACGCTGAACTGCAAAAAGATGCTCAAAGCTGTTAAGAAGGCGTGTCTTCTCCGCTTACGGGAAGTTTTGTCCAACTGTGTTTCATTGCAGATGTGAGAGAAAGATCCAACAACAGCGAAAGCCATCTCATTTTATCACAATTAACCTCACTTTGTATGTGATAGCTTTGGAATGAGGGGGGACGTGGCTTGAAACGTATTCTCACGTTTAACATCCTTAACATATCCAAAGGAATAGATGATCGGTAAATTATTTTGTCCTTATGTGATGAATCAATCTTTAGATTTCTGTTTTCTCAACAACAAAGGTATTTTCCTCGTGCGACTATTTTTGCCTCTCACTGCTGTATAATCAGCAATCGCTGTCCTCTGCCTTCCTCTTGCTTCTCCCTCCCCTCTTCCATTCTCAAATCTCCCCTACACTGTAGGTACTCTTTGACAGGGTGGAATCATGAGATTCCTTAGTAATTAATAGATTACTTTTCCATAGAAATCAAATTCTAAAAAATGGATTTAGAAGCAAAACACTGCGGCTCAATTTTAAATCATCATCTCTGGCTTTGAACTTTTTAAGTTCACTCATCTCATCTTTTCGTGGACAAACTTTCGGAGATATTATGATCGTTGTTCAGCTTCACGAAAATTCTAGAAGAGGAGCTCACCCTGTTGTGGCGAAATCAGATTGTTTGTTACTGAAATTCATGTGCATTAGAATTTCGGTCCCATCAAAACCCCTTGCTTTAGTCGGCCTTCCCCAGTCATATACTTGCTTGGCGGATTCATGGCAGCATCCGCAACCTTCAAGTCTACTGGTTCATCTCCTCATCTGTATGTTGTTTGTGTTAATATTCTCATCATCATTTTATATTGTATTGTTGTCACTGGAAACACATGCTTGAAAATTTAATGTGTCGATGCATCCGGTATTTATAGGCCCGTAGTAAATCCCCCATCAGGGCATCTCTTTTGACGCGGACCGGGGCGAGCTCATCGCGCCTCAATCCAGCATCCGGCGACCCATTGATCGGAAAATCCATACCTTACATGCAGGTGATACGGTCCAATAGCCGTCATGGACGAAATCGACCCGAGTCCTTTGGTGGAGTGGCGAAGAGGTTGGCATGGTGTCTAAGGGGTCGGAGGTTCAGTTCCGGGGCAGCGCGAGTGGCTTTGCGATGTTCCAAAAAATTCGATCTTTGTCAACATCGTAGTTGCCGCGACTGTTGATCTTCGAACATCAAAGAAATTGAGATTGGAATAATTTGTCTTATTCTGACAATGACCTGACAATCTATCCTGATTTTTCCAGCTTTAAACTTTTCGTAAGTAGCTTGCGTGCTGTTTTATCATGCATAACGCATGATAGCTCTTTCAAACCACAATCTAAAGCAGCGTCAGAGTTTCTTATCTGCATCATGCCGTTATTGCTTCTTTTCAAGACATCATCATACCTCTGCACTCTTCTTCACGAGACGTTTTTTCAAAATGCCGTCATCAGTTACAAGAAACAGATCGCGAACTGTAGTAGGACCATGTTTTGATGTTTGATGTTCTGTGATGAAGTGTGACAAAGTTTCTATAGCATTTCTTTATTCCGCAAAAACAGAGGCTTTAGTCAATAAGACCTTCGTGTGTCTTCTGATGTTAAATGTCCTTTGTGATGTTGTGCACGATGAAAATATAAACTGAACAGGCAACAAAGGCTAACGCAGAACCTTAGCAAAAAATTTGTGTTTCCTGTTGTCGGTAAACACCACCTTCATTCAACTCTCCTTGTGTCTTACAAATTTACCTTCTCAACAATGTTTCTGTAAGAATCGAATTCCATTTGATTAGAATAATCGTTTATTTCATACATTTAATATTATCGGTTATTTGGCAACTATACCCGTAGTGACATTGAAACGAAAACATGAGAAACGGAAACAGATAATAATGATTAGGACTGTCAAACACAACAAATAATTTGTGAACTGCTGCACCTTTGCAGATCTTGACTATTTTCTTTGCTTTCCCCACTTTCTTCTGTGCGTTGAGGATTTTCACTAGGAGTAACCATTTCATAGATACGAGCTAACACAGCCAATACTTCAGACGGTCGTTTTCTGCGAAACAGTAACGACTCAAAGACGGCTACATATAATCACTCTATAGCTTACTGGTTCACTCCTCCAACTTTATAAGCTTATTGAGCATATGTTGCGGACACTTGCTCGCATTCAAACGAGTATGCGTGCTATTAGCCTGAAGTAGATTACTAATGGAACATAGTTCTGTTCACCATAAAAAGTTACCTTATCAAGTGAAAGAATAGTGGCATTAAGTGATCGAAAGCAAAATCCAGAAACGTTTTGAGATTGTCAAACTAATCGATTGTCAGCGTAACACACGCACACTGCATTTTTGCTCAACTCAAAAAAAAAGGAGAAAACACTAAACTTTCATTACTCACAAAAGCGGTCCTAGGAGGTGGTTGAATGCTAACGATAGGAAGTGACAACGCATTCTTGAAATCTGAGGAACAAGAAGAAAAGAATGTATCCAACTCCGGCGACCCTCTGAAGAAAATTTTGAATTACACCAGTTGTGACAGTACTCAAGCTGACCTCCTCGTCAAAATTTCCTCCAAGATTCGGAATGCCTTTTTCTGTAGACCACTTGTATCACATAGAACCATGGATTAATCATGCTCATAATCTTTTGTAGCGTAGAACAGTTCGCAATCCGAATAGCGCTCAAAATATCCACTATGCGCGCCTGAATAATGCAGAAAACACATGAATGCGAGGTGCCAACTACAATGAGGGAAAATGAACTCAAAAAAGAATGATACCTGTCCGAAGCTGTCATCAGAGGCATCTCTGAATAGTCCTTGCAAGAATCTAAAGCAGATTAAAGGTGAAAAGCTGGAAGCTTTTAGCTAAACCACGCACCTATAGGTGACCTGTCAGAGTTGCTCATCACCGGTGTCAAAGAACTTAACAGTGAGCTCGAGAGTTCCGGGAAGTAAGCAATAGCAGCTAGAAAATTCCACTATATTCAGCAAACGTGATTCACACATGCCAGAAGAGATTACGTAAATGATTCCATTCTTCTTGTATTAGGTTGGCTAAAAAATAAGTTCGGTCGTTTTCAACGGTTTGTACAAATCTTGCAAATTACTTTGTGTAAGAATGTTTGGTACCATTAGAAAGACCAAATCAGAGAGAATCGGATGGTTAACCCTGCTTGAGCGCCAATCATCATTTTGACGACGAAATTGTGCAGGAAATGGAAATAGTTAGATTTTTTCATCGAATTTTCGAAAAATCATGTCCCGAAAAATGAGCTGAAGTTGGGTGGAAAATGCACAACTGGCATCCGCACCACAAATTCTGAAATTTCCATCAATTTGCATGGCCACTGATGGTCAAACTCGAGCGATTCGGATTGGCCAAAAACTGACTCCCATGCGCAAATGCCTGGAAATTCTCACATTTTTGGCTGCAGAGATTCACAAACAGCAGATCACAAGCTCCATTGTGGTTCGCCATGTAGCCAAAGGTTGTATACACCTAACCACCAAATTGGTCATCTGTGCGCTCACTATGGGCTGAGAACGATACTTAGAAAATCAAAAAAGCGAATTTTTAGAAGGCTAGCCATATAAGGGCCTACTTGCTAATTATTGATGACCAAAAACTGGGACTATTTGATATGTGATAGTAGATGGTTGAAGCTACCTCCTGGCAAAAAAATCTCTGCTAAATATCTGCTAGTCGATTTGTTACAGACTTTCGAAGAAGCATGTCAAACCGAACTTATTTATTAGCCAACCTAATATTTCGGTTCTGACAGTTTTCCAACATGACTGGTCGTAACCAACTATCGCAACCGAAATACAAGAAGATCGGCATGCAATGATATGTTACAGTTGTCTGGTCGCGAAGAATCGCGACGATGAAATCGCGTGAACTCTTCCCGAACCCTCAGGTGCACTCATTATGAAAGCCAAAAAATAATCAGCTTACTGCAAGTTGTGAAAGAATCAAAAGCCTAATAAAGTTTTCACCATCGACGGTACAGAAAGCACAAAAACAACGGCTCTTGAAATTCAGCATTAGAATAAACAATTAGAGCTCAGCTCACCAAAGCGGAAACAACTAAGGGATAGAATTATCGAGAAAGAAAACAGGCTTGACAATTCATATAACTAAACCTTGAAAATCGTTGGCTTACCATGGCATCCGCAATGTGAACGATTTGAGTATGTATGGTTTCCGCAAGCTGCTTGAATAATGTAGAGGGCATTTCGTGCATTATGCCTTCCAAAAGACATAAATAGGCTCGCTAGCATAGGTGCGAAGGGTTGAGAAAAATCTCACCCCCTCTTCACTTTGGAGTTTGGGCTACCCCCCCCCCTTCACTTTGGACGGAGAGGAAGAAAATTTTTTGAGGTGAGATGATAGTGTGCTTGAAGTGGAGTACAATTTAAGGTAAAAGAATTTATTTACAGAGTGTAGGGAATGAGAATGCGGGAAACAAAGCAAAAATCGGGATCGGACCCCCCTCACTGGACGAGGCAGGTGCTAAGGTGAGTTAGTTAGATTAAAGTTGAGATATCGTAGCTGAAAAATCCAATTTTAGGCATTCCGTGTGACGAGCAGTATTGAGTCGATATGGGAGGGCGCATGGTCGTGAAACGAATGGCTGGAGTGGAGCCTACACGTGGGCTTGTTGGACGAGACTCTGAAAAGACATTTTGTGGTTGTAATGTGGATATAAATTGAAAACTTGCCATCGTTTTGTGTGTATAAGGATAAACAATAAATGGAAATGTTGTACACAATCGAATTTGTATATACTGAGTGAAGGCAGGAAAATAATCAGAATAGGAAAGGTAAGATATCGGAGTTTGATGATCAAAAGAAAGAGCTGCTGGAAAAAAAGTTCTTTAAAGGTAGAGGGAGAAGGTAAGTCAGGTATTAGGTACTCAGGTAAGCTTCCGATGTAAGCTGATCAGGAGAAGCAGGTTTATGTTGCCAACTATATGTTGCCCCCTTCGAACCAAAAAAATTTCCATATCTCGGTGGGCGGGTCATCTCAGGATCTGATTTCTTTTTTATCTTGTAATGGAGAGTGTGCTTAAGATAACTAGGGCTGTCGCAAAAGGATCTGCTTCAAGGAAGGAGAGCAACAGCACCGAGTTGAAGACGCATAAATTTGTGTGTAAAATTCAGGCTTCAGAAGTTCTGCTTCAGCAGATTCTTTTGCGACAGCCCTAGTTATCTTAAGCACACTCTCCATTACAAGATAAAAAAGAAATCAGATCCTGAGATGACCCGCCCACCGAGATATGGAAATTTTTTTGGTTCGAAGGGGGCAACATATAGTTGGCAACATAAACCTGCTTCTCCTGATCAGCTTACATCGGAAGCTTACCTGAGTACCTAATACCTGACTTACCTTCTCCCTCTACCTTTAAAGAACTTTTTTTCCAGCAGCTCTTTCTTTTGATCATCAAACTCCGATATCTTACCTTTCCTATTCTGATTATTTTCCTGCCTTCACTCAGTATATACAAATTCGATTGTGTACAACATTTCCATTTATTGTTTATCCTTATACACACAAAACGATGGCAAATTTTCAATTTATATCCACATTACAACCACAAAATGTCTTTTCAGAGTCTCGTCCAACAAGCCCACGTGTAGGCTCCACTCCAGCCATTCGTTTCACAACCATGCGCCCTCCCATATCGACTCAATACTGCTCGTCACATGGAATGCCTAAAATTGGATTTTTCAGCTACGATATCTCAACTTTAATCTAACTAACTCAGTCCGATCCCGATTTTTGCTTTGTTTCCCGCATTATGGTACATGATAATGAAATGATATTTATCAAAAAAGTACTCGAAAACATTTACTAACTATATTAAAATCTATACAAATTAATTTGGAAAATTCAAAATCAAAAAAATTGGAAAATTGTTAAAATTGAAGTTTAAAAAAATTAAAGTTAAAAAATTGAAAATTTATTTTTTTCAGTTCTCCCCCCCCCCGGTCGACGTCGGCAATTTTTGGACCCCCTTCACTTTTGAGGGTCAAAAACTCCCGAGACCCCCTTCACTTTGGAGGGTACCCATCTCAGGCCTTCGCACCTATGCTCGCTAGTCAAGTTGCCACCTTTCGCGCCTGAATTTAAGGAATGGAGTCCGCAGAAACCGAGTTTACACTCCTACCTAGTGCGGCCTGGAGTTGCTGCTGTGAAAAAACCCCAATTCCGATGGAGCTAGATGTAGTCCATTCTCCACTGAAGTTAATGGATCAGTTAACACTGCACGAACTATGCCCGGCGCCATGGTGCGTACCCAAGGCTTTTCATGAGCGCATTTGGCGACGGAAACAACGATGTTCCTTAAAACGTAACTTCAAATCCCAATGAATGGTGAAAGATTACCTAGTATTCGCGCTGAAAAATCGAAACAGAATCGATCAAAATCAAATCAAAACACATAAATGCCCCAAAATTTTCACAAGCACGCCGCCGAGGAAAAGTGTGCAGTTTTGCGCCGATTTTGTCTGCATTTTTTGGCAAAGCTGTGTGTATCGTAAGCTACTCAGGAGCAACTTATGTTAGATGCAGTCAACTCTTGTCTGCGTCTCCTCTTCTACACACTATTTAGATCACTCTAACATCAGTTCACGTTGAGGTGACTTGAACGTGAACTGATGTGGAAGAGTTGACTGCAGCAGGTGGACAGATGGTCAACTATCAGTTCACTCGCCATTCTTATGGCATAGGAGGGTGGGCGGTCATCAGTTCACCTGACGTGCGGTGAACTGATGGGATAAGTTGAGTTCACCTCAACTGATCGAGCTTTACTAAGGGCCATAGACTCAAGAAGATATCTACCAAAGAGGGGAGTAGAATGTGTTAGGTGATTGAGTTTACAATTACATATTGTAAGAAATGCTAAAGTATATGCATCAGACCATGCTGAATAATTATGCAAATTTGTGTGAAATGTGCATTGGAAGCGAAGGGAAAGCGTGCTTGAAAAAGACGAAAATTCATGTATGAAGGACGCAATCGAATCAGTCACACAATGTTTTCTTCCTAAACTCTAATTCTTGCAGATCTGTTCAAAAACATAAAAATGACAAGATCAACAAGCTAAAAAGTGTCTTAATATCAATCGAAGTCTTTTATAGCGATATTTCGTTAGACGATGTAAAATTTGCTAATCGTTCTTGAAGAGCAAATCCTTATACTCGTCTTTACCCATATCAGACCTACAACTTTGCATTGTTGTGGTTGAATCTAACAAGATGATATTATTCATATTTGACTTTTACATTTCAAAGTTTCAGCTATAACTATTGAGGAACAAGATCAACAACGTTTTAATTTGACATTTGGAATTTGAAGCAACAAGAGCATTTCAATTTTGTATACCAAAACCTTGAAATGCATGCTCCTTATCCTTCCGTAACGAGCATAACTAGGAATCGATTAGGCTTGTGATGAAAAAACCAGCGGTGACTATAAGTGATTTGAATAAGGAAAAGGTGCTGATTTTCTTAAATCAACTTTTTCACTACGATTGATAGGCTATCATCTGCGTTCAGCTATATGAGAACAGAAGACTGCAAGCATATTTACTTCATTTCTGACAATCACACGTTTTCCAACTTTCGCACAGACGCATCATTGAAAATGTTAATAAGTAGGCAATAGTCGAAGCAATTCATTCCATTTTGCATTCTGCACACTATGCCAATCTACATCGCTGTATCTTTTTCCTTCCTGCTCGTGCCTTTATTATTCGCAGATGGCGCTGGACGTCTGGGTAAAATAACTGCAGACGAGAACCGAGAGATCAATGAGATGTGTGATTTACAAGGTAGTTTTCTATGTTTTGTTCAACTAAATTTCTATTGAACTAGAAACCGCGCACTGCTCAATTAGCTGGAAAGAACCTTTCTGTCTTTCGGAAGATGAAGGCGAAGGGGTGGGGGGGGGGGGGGGGGGGGAGCACTATGAAAAAGATGGAACAAAATCTTTTTTCATTCAAAAATACTAATCGCGACCGGCAGTTTTTTTGACTCTCAACTTTTTCAAGCTTGTGATTTTGTGATTTGGGATAGCGTGAACTAGCCACGTTTCCAATTGTTTACAAAGCCAAACTATAATCTAGTGTAGTATAGTGTATAAGACACTATACTACATTTAGAGTTGAGACTGATTATTCTATCCTCGCATGTGTCCCGCTTATGCAGAATCTTTCTTGTTAGTTGTATTCATGTTTTTCTATCTAAGGCAAGGTCTTCGTTTATATCAAGTTCTCGCAGGTCGGCCTTGATTCTGTCCATCGACCTCATCTTGGGTCTACCTCCGGGTCTTTTGCCTGGTGCTTCCACCGCTAGGGCTAACCTCATAATGTGGCTTTCATCTCTTCTGCGCACACCATACCATCGCAACCTCTTTTGTTGCATTTTGTGGGCAAATGGAGCAAACTTCATTTGCGCTCGTATGGCACCGGGCAGACTTTACGCGATTTGATCGTCGCGACTGAATCGCTAGGAGACAACTGTTACAACATCATTCCATGCAGATCAACTTGCATTCGGTTGTGATACTTTTCCAGACCGAAATTTTTGAATGTGAAATGAAAATGAATGGAAATCTTGGCGATTTGGTCGCGACGATTGAGTCGCGTGAAGTCTGACCGGGGCCTATAGGGTCATTGCAGATGTGATCCTTCAGTGTGACTCCTAAGGTTCATTGTAGCATCTTTGTTTCCATGACACTGAGCTTGCGCTCCTCGTTCCGCGTACACGGCTAGCACTACTGCCATACAGTGCTGCTGGGCGGATGACGGTGCACAGTACTTAAGTTCCACTGACATTCTTGTCGCACAGGACTCCTGTTAAGGCTCTCCATTCCCTCCATGCTCTGTTCATTCTGCCTGGAACCTCCTCTTGCAGACCTCCTTCCGCTGAGATGCGACTGCCTAGGTACTTTTATGAGGTTGTCTTCTATAGCTCTTCACCTCCATCGATGCTTACAGTCAGGGCCTTGTACAGATGGTTTGGGGTCAAACTGGACTTCGTTTTTAAAGTTAGAGGCAACGAGGATATCGTTTTTGTAAGGTCCTGAAAGAAGCGTCAAAAGAAACGACGAACATGTCAGGTTTTACGAGTTATACGTGTTTTTTCGCAAGCGCGCTAATTTCAAACGCAAGACTCAAACAAACAAATGGCTTATTTACACCGCACAAACAATCGCACGGTTCCGAATTTGGGCTATGTGTATACAATATTACTACAAACCTATGTTATGTAAAAAGTTCCACAATCTTATGCGTTCTAATATCCGTTCTCGAATTTGTTGGTTTCTAGACCAACACCAAACCAACTGGGTTGGTTCGGAGCATAAATATCGGAGAGTTCACATAAGTTTGGGACCTTTTCGATTTGGACGATTAGAACGGTCAAAAATCTATCATACAGTAAAGAGAACTAATCAAACCACTGCCTCTCCTCTTTTTTTTCGAGCCAAAAGTAGTGTACTCCTACGCGTTGATAAATACCGCGCTCCAATCAAATGCGGCGTCCTTTGAACTATATGGCGAAAAATGCATCGCTAGATTGTTGAGGCCACAAATTTGGTTTGCTTAACGGGTTTTCGACATTTTGAGCATCAAAATGGTACCGTACTCAATGACAGAGCCTTTAATCGACTCGAAATGTTATCTTTTTGCTTTTTTGTCATACTAGATAACTCAAAATGTTTTTTCGCTTTTTTATGGTTATTTTGATCGAATAAGGGTTCTGCTAATTTTTACTTTAGTCAAGAGGGACTTCGCAAATTTTCGCGAAGTAGTGGAGGACTTCGTTTCCAAAAAAAGCTTCAAACCAATGCGTGTTGGGCCCTGCTTACAGTACCTGGAGTTTGTTTCCCCACTTCCATATACTCTGTGCAGTCTGCCCCAATCCCAACCAGGCCAAAATCGGCATGGCGGGAGACCGCGCCGCTAGGGTTTTGAGGTCACGCCCATGGCCTGCTTCTCTGCCCTCTCTTCACTCTTCTTGCTCTCTCCAACAGCGCACACATGCAGCGCAGACCGCTAGCGCCGCGAGCGTGCAAATTCGCGCCGACGTTTCGGCCTGATCCCGACTGGAGCAGCCTGTATTCTCGGTGTGAGCGCCAAGCCGTATAATTCTATCCTGTTTTTTCAATTTGTACTTCGTCCTGCAGCTCCTTTCTGGTATATGCTAGCAAGACCGCATCATCTGCATGGAGGAGTGTCCAAGGAAGTTCACGTCTGAGCGGTTCCATCACGGCGCTCAACACAGTGATGAAGAGCAAGAGAGAGAGAGAACTGAACATTGGTGTACTCCAACCTTGATTTGGAATTCGTTTGATTGCCCTGTAGTTGTTTGCACGTGGCTTGAAGCGTGCAAACAACTGCAGGGCAATCAAACGGTAAATCAACTTTATCCACCGAACGTACTCCTCTGGAAACATATGTTTCCGCTTGGTATGTCGTCCATCATGTAACTTCATGGGGTACCTTACCGAAGGCTTTTAAAGGCCCAGAAAAGCTGCATGCAATTTCCTCTGCATCTCTCTATATTCCCCCTTGACTAGTCGAACGGAGTGGATGGCGTCTGTTGTACCTACTCCTTTCACAAATCCGCACTGATTTGGTGACAACTCTATTCTCAAAGACGCGTCTCGATTATTCGCTCAAAGATCTTGAAATGTGGCAGTCGGATTGGCCGGTAGAATGCGCACTCTGCTATGTTTCCTTTGTTCTTCCGTATCGGAAACTTTGTGCTGGTGTACCAGTCGCGAGCATAGTCTTGCTCCTCATAATTTGATTGGGGGAGGGGGGGGGGACTCGTTAGCCATGTGGCTCCGGATTGTTTACATACTTTCCAAAACTCGCTTGATATGTCGTCCGGACCGGTCGCTTTGCCATTTTTTGTTCTTCTTACAGCTAGCCATACTTCCTCTTCCGTGACTGGTTTTCCTGGTCTTTCTATGTGACTGGATTCTGGGATGGAGTTGACGGTGCGGCCTACGGTGCCCATCTCTTCGAAGTAGGGGTTCTCTATCTTTCGGTGATGGGGGGACCCTTTTTTTGATTCTAGGGATTATATACGCGCAAAAATCTTGAGATGCGCCCCAAAAAATTTTTTCGGAGTGGTGCCTAACGCAACGCATCTTCATTTGAAAAATTTTTGCCCCTGGACCGAAATCCCGCGACAGCCATTGGGAAGAAGTGTTTCATATCTTTTGTGGATTCCGCTCTTCTTTTTGCTATCCGGTATATCTCACGTTCTCCCTCACGAGACTCTAGTTGATCGTAGTGCTCTTTCATGTACACATTTTTTTCTTCACGGAAGCCTTCGCAGCGTGCTTGGCTTGTTGCATGTCTGGTATATGCATCCCTCTTCTACTTCATGGATTTTTGCACTTCGTCATCCACGACTCTTTTTCCTGGTTTTGTCTTCCCAAGATCATGTGTGCCACTAAGTGGACTCAATCTTTCAAACTCGC
Source organism: Cylicocyclus nassatus (assembly GCA_958299035.1). Classification (NCBI taxonomy): domain Eukaryota; kingdom Metazoa; phylum Nematoda; class Chromadorea; order Rhabditida; family Strongylidae; genus Cylicocyclus; species Cylicocyclus nassatus. Next base: position 53,801,010 of record CATQJL010000112.1, on the reverse strand, counting down.
CCAGGATCGCTCTGGGTTCTCTTGCAGGCTTGTAGAGTTGTTACTTCTGTTTCGCCGTTTTTTTGGTTTACAATCTCTACTATTTAATGCGTGCCCTGGTTTCTGCGGCTCTCCTGATGTACCTATCCATTGTTATTTTGATGTCGAAAAGCAGTGGTTTATGTTGAGGTATGCAGCTCTCACCGGGGATGACTTTGCAATCCTTCACGTTTTCGAGGTTACGCTGTCGAATAGCGCAAAAGTCTATCTGTGTTCGTCGGTCGCCACTCGCATATGCTATGAGGTGAACACTCCTGCTAGAACGCGTCCTTTTCATCATCCTTACATCCGATCCGTGGTGCGTAGGCAATAATGACTCGTAGAACTTGTATTCCAGTATCCACCTTCACGCTCATTAAGCGATCGTTTATGCATTCAACATCAACTGTATTGCTCCTTAGAGTTTCCGAGACAGCTATACTCACCCCTTCTTTGGTAAAAAAAAATAACACCGTTGTAGAGAACCTTGTATCCATCTCCGATGTCGCATGACTTTGCCCCCCTCCACTTCGTTTCCTGTATGCAGGCTACATCGACTCGTTAGAGGATCTGCTAACTTTCAAGAACAGAGGTGGGTGTACCCGTAGTGATGGTAGCCAGAAGGGGTCTCAATGCCTTGAATTCTTGCCTTTGATGAACTAGCCACTTTAGCCATCCCCGTTCATCTTGCTGAACGATAACTTGCCCACTATTTGCATTCGTCGGGCTCCAAATGCACGTCGTTCCAGTGGACGTCCTAGCCTTATAGCCTTATTCGAGTTACTTTATGAGACATGTCTGCACTGCTGATGCGACGGGGTCTCTCAGCCGGCTTGTCGCATGCCCTTCTTTGTAAAGGCAACCTGGCCCTGGAATGAGCAGAATATTTGTCGCAAAAAATGAGGCTCAGGGGAACAATCCCAGGACTTCAGCACGGTAATTTATATGGAGCAGCAAACATCTGACTAACTCTGCTCAAGTAAGGCGATTCATAGCACGCAAAAACTGCGGACATATCGGTGCCTCCGTGATCGAGCTCTCCTTCGTTTCACTTACCGTCTGCTGTCTCTCCTGTGCACAAACTATCTTCGTCAGACGCAAGGCGAAGGCGCCCAGTCTTTGCGTGTCATGAATTGGCGATACGTTTGCTGATAAATTTTTTTAACAAAAAAGACGAAACGGATCGGGGCGTCTGGCGATTTCTCCTATTTCTCTTTAGAAATAAGTCCTTCTGTAGCTGTAGACCATTTCATCGCGCTATTTGCTTCCCTCTTAAGAGTTTATTTATTTGTACTTATTAAACAGACTCACCGTTGGTGGGATCTTACATGAAGGGCAGGCTTATTTATAGACGGAGATTTTTAGACTTACCTACATAATAAATTCTAAGGTAGTTCTGTCCATGAAAGTGAAAGACTGTTTTGTTAAGTAAGAAGTCATTTGCTTGATTGGATTTACGGCTGTCCATGAAAGTAAAAGACTGTTTTGTTAAGTAAGAAGCGTTTGCTTAATTGGATTCACGGCTCCTCTCTTACTTAACTAGCCCTGCGGTGTTAGTTGTGATCTCAATTAGGCGTCAGTTTGTGATCCATGACTTTGTATTATTCTCTAGCTTAGGGCTATCTAAAAATAATCAGATCAGTAATCTACACCAAAATTTTTTTAATAAATGAAATTGCGCTGATTATCCATTTATCGAGTTGCTAAATTGCAGTATCAAAAAAGTGCTTGAGTGATATTATACAAAATCTCCCGAGAACTGTTCAACTAGAGTTTCTTCCTTTTTTAAGAATCGAGCTGTCAGTTTTTGGTAGTAATAATTTTTGAGTGTTCCTAATGTAAAGCTCATTGGTTTGTGGTGCATGTTATGTGTGTTGTGCGAGTTTGTGTATTCTATTAGGTTGGTGCAAAAATTTTGTCATTTTTTTCAATCCATCGGCAAACACGCTAGAATGAAGATAATTAAACTTTTAAAATGTATCCGATGCAGAATTTCTTCTTCTTTCCAGCTGCTAAATCTCATTGCGTTTCGTTGCGAGAGTGACGAGATATTTGCTGGAAATTACAACCACTCGTTTTTACCATGTCCAAATTTCACTAATTTTCAAAATTTTTGTATGAGACTTTCGAGGAGCCCTAATAACCACCAGATAGGGCAAACCTTTTGTCAACTTATGCATTTTTTTCTTTTTCTCAGCTGCTTTTCCAGATTTTTGCTAAATAATTTTCTAAAAGTCTTGTGTTTTGGAAAAATCGCATAACCTGTTATTGCACCCAAACACTGCAAAACCTACAGAACTGAGGTTCAACACCAGATTATTACTACCGCTACCATTACAAAGTACAGTGCTGGCCATAGCTATAAAGCCACCTCAAAAATCACTGTAATTTGCTCTCTTTTGTTCGAAATTGTCTGAAAAACCACTCTTCTGTGCGCAAACTAACGTCATATCATTGATCAGGACGGCTCTCAATTTCATTAGTTTTGGCCGGAGAAAAATCGAAAAATTTGAAAAAAGGGGTTGCCAAGGCTGGTCATAGCTATAAAGCCACCTCTCATTTCCAATCAGTACTACGTTTTTTGAACCCGAAATTTTTTGTGCATATACAACATCAAAATATAAAACATTTGTCACACTTGGAAGCAGTCGCCTTTTCAAAAAGAAGATGCATTCTGCATTTTTTGCTTTAGAATGTATAAAAAGTTATGAAGTTTGGAAAAACTGCCTTTTCACCGAATTGTCAAGCATTTGTTTGACTCGGATGAAGGTCTTAGGCTTCGCCGAGTCTTTGCAATGAATATGCTGAGAAGCGCAGGAGTCAACATGGCGTAGTCGCTAATATTGATAAGTGAGCCTCAACCTCACCTCCAGGTAGACGAGTTTTCAAACGTCAGAAATTGAGTTCTAATGCCCGAAAGGCTCTGTCACGTGCACAGCACGTCGCCTGTACAACGATAGACTCGTGCGCATATCTTGAACGTCATTGCAACTCTCAGATTTCGGTTCCGCCTTGGACGCCTTTTTTCCAAAAATGAGTGGTGCACTCTGCCTGATCATGACACACTCTGACCTCTCGATCGAGCGGAAAGCCGCTCAAAACTTCAAAATTCTAGTATTCCTGGCAGTTTTGTAAGATTTGACTTGAAGAGGAGTTCAAAGCAGTAAAATGTGAAGTTATGTGAGATACACTGCGCACAACCGAACTGCAGACAAAGCGTTCTGAGTTCACTGCTGCAAGTACGTCTTTGTAAAAAGCCTGACAGCTTCTGCATGAGCACGTCACCATACAAACAAGGTGTCAACTTCCAACCGAAAATTTTCGCGCGTCAGAAATCGAGTTTTGCGTCTCAGAAGCTTGCTTACACCTCGGTAAGATGAGGCTCGTTTATCAAGATCAGCGATTACGCAATGTTGAGTCCAGTACTTTTCACCATACTCATTGCAAAGGCTCGGCGAAGCCTAGGACCTTCATTCGAGTCAAACAAATGCTTGAGAAATCGGTGAAAAAGCAGTTTTTTCAAACATTATAGCTTTTTATATATTTTGAAGCAAAAGATGCAGAATGAATCTTCTTTTTGAAAAGACGACTGCTTCCAAGTGTGACAAATGTTTTATATTTTGATGTTGTGTATGCACAAAAAATTTCGGGTTCAAAAAACGTAGTACTGATTGGAAATGAGAGGTGGCTTTATAGCTGTGACCAGCCTTGGGAACATCTTTTTTCAAATTTTTCAATTTCTCTTTGGCCAAAACCAATGAAATTGAAAGTCGTCCTGGTCATTGATATGACGTTAGTTTGCTCACAGAATAGTGGTTTTTCAGACAATTTTGAACAAGGGAGAGCAAATTACAGTGATTTTTAGGGTGGCTTTATAGCTATGGCCAGCACTGTATTAGGTTGTCCGGAAATTAATGCCTGTTTTGAATTTCAACCGCAATAAGTCATACACTCTTCACTTCTAAATAGATAGCAAAGCACCATTCGATAGAGCAAAGCAAGCTCTACAAGATGGCCATCTTGCTTTTGCAACAGCTTTGATCCATCTCGAGTTTCGAGCCAAAAACTAAAAAAACTCAGCAGCCCGAAAAATCGAAAAAAATCGTAACTCATTTCATAAAAATTCTACAAAAATTCTAATTTGCTCGCTTAAACACTATCCACATAAGACATCAATATACGCCGTTGCCGTATTTTTTTCTCTGTTAGAAACCAAGAAAACGGAAATTTTCGTGCATTTGCCAAAGTGATGCTGTGCCGTCCCCACATAGGTAGTTGTATACCACAAGCCTGAAAAAGTACAGACTTAAATGTTCAGCTCTCTACAAGCTTTAGTTCTCGAGAAATTTGAATTTTAGCTTGGACCACTTAAGTAAGGAAAGCTATATTCGGTATTTCTTGAAAACTAAAGCTTGTAGAGAGCTAGAAATTTAAGTCTGTACTTCTACAGACTTGTGGTATACAACTACCTATGCGGGGACGGCACAGCATCACTTTGGCAAATGCACGAAAATTTCCGTTTTCTTGGTTTCTAACAGAGAAAAAAATATGGCAACGGCGTATATTGATGTCTTATGTGGATAGTGTTTACGCGAGCAAATTAGAATTTTTGCAGAATTTTTATGAAATGAGTTACGATTTTTTTCGATTTTTCGGGCTGCTGAGTCTTTTTAGTTTTTGGCTCGAAACTCGAGATGGATCAAAGCTGTTGCAAAAGCAAGATGGCTATCTTGTAGAGCTTGCTTTGCTCTATCGAATGGTACTTTGCAACCCATTTAGAGATGAGAAGTATATGACTTAGCGCGGTTGGAATTTAAAACGGGCATTAATTTCCGGACAACCTAATACATGAGCGATTTTCGCTTCAAATTAAGAAGATTTTGAAACCTAAATTACGGCAGTGCACATTCCTGAAAGTGAGTAACACTGCGATTTCTCCCACAAATATCGCCTGTCTCGGCAAAAATGACAAGTGTTAGAAGGAAGAGAAAAAGGTGAATTAAATGGTGACTAAAGTGTTTGACATTTTAGGTTCTACGAGGTTAAAATAGGTCTAAATGTAAAATTTGGTCAATTCAAAAAATAAATCGTAAAATCTGAAAGGCAAGCCATAGGGCTACAAAAAATTGCATAAATTGGCAAAAGGTTCCCTGATGGTTATTAAGGCTCCTCCGAAAGTCTAATACAAAACTTTTGAAAATTAGTGAAATTTGGACGTGGTAAAAACGAGTGATTGTATTTTCCAGCAAATGTCTCGTCACTCTCGCAACGAAACGCAATGAGATTTAGCAGCTGGAAAGAAGAAGAAATTCTGCATCGGATACATCCCCAAAGTATTTGTTTATCTTCATAGCGTGTTTGCCGATGGATTGAAAAAACTGACAAAACTTTTGCACCGACCTAATATTTCTAAGGTGATCCGGCCAAACTTTGTACTCTTTGGGACATGGTGTGTCATGTCAAGGTTATAATTTTTCGTCGATCGATATCGAATTGCAACATTAGCTAAAGCGATTGAAGCTGGTACAGGTGATCAAAATTAGGATGCTGATCAAAAGATTTGAACAAGATGTGCACTATATTACAGCCAGATAGAACCCTTCGTCTGGCTTACCAATGTGTACCTACTGTAAGCATAACCAAACGGCCTTATTTTAAAGTTATCATTTTCGTAATATTTACTTGTTTGACTACTTATATGGTCGTCTTCACGTAGCGTGCAGACCTCAGCGCAAAAGTTTCTTATGTCCCTATTCCTCGCCTTAAGCATGCAAGATTGGGGTGGCAAAGCGCAAATGAGATGAAAGTCCCAATAAGCACGAGGTCAAATAATAGCTTGTGATTTGGTATGGGATGGCTAAACCAGGGAGTAGTTTTAAAGGAAATGATAGTATATGTTAGTCGCTGCTGTCAACGCATGGTGATGCACACTTGCTTTACAAAGCGCGAGTCTTTGACCTTCGTTAAAAATAAAAAGATGGGATAATGTTTCACTCATTATGTTTGATAAGTTTTGCTCAAAGCGGTGTATGTGCAATTAGGCATTGCTTGAAAAAGTACTTGAAGTAATTAAAGTTCAGACCTTGAAACCCATTATTAATATATTCAACTAAGTAACTAACTAAGTTATCACCAGGGTTGAGCGTGGGGTCAGGCGCGCCCGACCTTGGGGATCGTATTGAGGGTAAGACTGGGGGGGGGGAGGTTGAAGAATCGAATTTATTGAGTTGGGGAGATACTGCGAAGGTGAAGGAGAAATGCGCCAGTCCGGTAGATATCGCGATCACATGAAGGAATTACGGTCGTAAACAGCTTACTGATTGTTTCCACAATGGAAATTTCAGCCAAAATCTGAATTTTCTTCTCTTTTACCTTGACATATGAGGTAAACAAGGAAGCTTGCTGTGTGAAATGGGCATCATTTCCGTAAGCATGTCAAATTACCTCTTTGCACTCTACAAACCATTACCTACTGCATCTTGTGTTTCTCAACGCCTGAAAAACGTGATTTTCAAACATGATCAACTTGGTTTCAAAAGTGAGAAAAGTCAGCTTCTGTATACTCATAACAAAGTAATGTTCTCTACAAGTCTATGCTACGAATCGGACTTCATATCGCTTTCAAACAGTGAAGTAGCAGTGAAGTAAGAAGTGCTGCCAAAAATTCCAACCGGCGCGTTTTTCACGTTGAGTGCTTCAACTTCTCTGATAAGCATAAGGCCGAAACAAGTTGAATCAAGCTCAAACACTCTGTGGAATCTTCGAGGATTGTGCTAGCGAATCACATAAAACTTGGGTAGAAAAGCTTTTCGGAAATAAAGTTAATGGGTCAGGCGCAACCCCTCAAAAGGTCAAGAGCTTTTGTGGGGTTGCGCCTGACCCTCTTAACTTGCCTTCAAAATTCACAAATCGCCCCTTTTTTGATATGAGTATTGTGCGCAAAGCCTCTTCTTGCTATATTGAAAAATTGAAGCCAAACACACCACTCCAGTGAAAATTATAGCTCTGAAAAGAGAACTATCCAGATAAAAGTGGCCGTCAAGCTGCGTGTGGTTGTGCAATCTCAGAAAGTCAAGCCTACAGACTTTCAAAAAATAGAAACCTGCAGTGAAGGCTGGTCTTCTTCAGAATATGACACCCTAAGGACTTGGAGGTGAAGCGGAGGGTCGTTTAGGGGCTACACAGGGGGGGGGGGGTCGTTTCTGAAGGATTTGTGCCTGACCTCTTGCTCAACCCTGTTTATCACCTCATTTTCAACATGTTCAACCCCCGATTCAATGCAAAGGAAGGAAAAAGGCCAAATTTCTGCCTGCAGAATAAATAGATGAGAGTAAAAATTGCTCTAGTTATTGACTCCCAACAGCTATCGTTCCTCTTGTTTCTCCCCTTCCCCTCCCTCCCCCTCCATAAACTTGCTATTTACTGATATCATACTCTTTCATCAAAGACATCACTTGTGGTAAGGTAATCACAAAAATCTACAAAAAGAAGTAGGAAAGCAAATGACTCGTAATTGGTCCGAAGAAAGGACTGGCTACTGATCATGTTTCGCATGCTAATTCAAATCGAGCAACTGCACGGTAAGGCCATGTAATTACAGTTAGTGCACGTTTGCAAAATCGCATTGTTTGTCAAAAGCAACATTGATTGCAAATAGTCAGAACCCGAAAAGGGGGAAACAACTAACAAGGGAAGTTCGCCGAATCGAAATGGCCGATTGATATGTGGTATATGCCCGGACGCGGGGCTCGGGAGGTTAGCATCAAATGTGCGCCTATTAGCTGCGACGCGTTATTGTGAAGCAAGTTATGGCCCTCTGAGGTTTTTGGCGTGTGCATGTCTAGAGAACGCACAAATGATCAGATTGTGGTCGTGTGGTGTAGTGGTTAGCGTCTCGGACTCACAGGTGACCGGTGAGGGTTCGAATCCTGTTGCTGTCCACATGCTTTGCGTTCTTCTCAAAATTCATTTTTTACCTGTTTTATGCAATACTGAGGTAAAAAATGACACATACGAGTGTTTAAACACTACTAATTATACATCCTGCCGTGTCATTCTCACAAGGTAGCCCATTAGCAAGAATCGATACGACGTGATACAACTTGGAGATTGTCACTTAAATACTACGTGCAATCGAAGATAGTATGTGGGAGTGAAGATTTGGCAAATCTTCAAAGTCAACTGAAAAGCCGTCGCTAAAAAGTCTATGCTATGTTCTACGAAAATTTTACATATGAAGCATTGATCGAATTTTCGTGAGAAAAATCATCCCGTAACCCGTGTGTGTCATTTTTTACCTCATTAATACATAAAACAGGTAAAAAATGAATTTTGAGAAGAACGCAAAACATGTGGACAGCAACAGGACTCGAACCCTCACCGGTCACCTGTGAGTCCGAGACGCTAACCACTACACCACAAGACCACAATCTGAGCATTTGTGCGTTCTCTAGACATGCACATGCCAAAAACTTCAGAGGGCCATAACTTGCTTCACAATAACGCGTCGCAGCTAATGGGCGCACATTTGATACTAACCTTCCGAGCCCCGCGTCCGGGTATACACCACATATCAATCGGCCATTTCGATTCGGCGAACTTCCCTTGTAAGACAGTTGCCAGAGTAGGCGGGCAGCGAATGGGTGGATGGTTTTCGCACTCTCGCTGTGTTCTGCAAAGCGCTTGCTAATTTTTGCGAATGTGATTGTGGGATTCTTGATTTTCCGAACAATCGTTAATCTATCTGCGAAAAATCAAAGCGAGAATTTGGTCAACAGGCGATTTCGCAAAGATTTGAGAATTATAATAGAACTGCAAGCGCAGTGCTTGAACTCAGCAACGCGCATTTTCAAAAGTTGCTTGCGCAGGTTCTAGTGCCCGCCCATCCCTCCTGAGTATTTGCTTTTTCATGTCTTTTCCCCTTTTTTTCTGGTTTAATTTATCACATGCTTAGTTTTCTATACCAGTTACATTGCAGTGTTGTCCAAGGTTTTTTTTTAATGCAATCAGTTCTGCTGGAGTGAAGTGTGATCGCCAATTCAGTCAAAAAATATTTACTCGAGTAAATTCAAACCGCTTCTTCAATTTCTCTCCACTCTAGCTGACCCGGGTCCTACACTGCTATGATAACAATTTCACCGTCTGCTCGAATATGTCTTCGAATACAACACGGTGCATTTTACCCTGTATCACCATCCAGCTCAGGTCAGGTGAAAGGTTTCCTCGCAGATACCGAGAGCAGTGATTATGAGGTCAGTGGGGAAGAGCTTGGGAAGGCATGGGATATATAACAATACTGAAGGGGATGTATAGATGGCAAAAACTGGTATGCTATCATACCTAACTTTTATAACGCTCGCGTATTTCAACATACCTGGCACACATGCATAATTCAACAAGTTTGGTACAGCCGGAGAGAATTGTTATACCGAGAATTCTGGTCGTTCTTCAGAGACGAACTGCATGTCAAAGCTGCATTCAATCTAGTTCGTAAGGCGTCCGTTGATTTTTCGTCCCCGACTTGTCATGCTTCCGGAAGGCGTTTTCACGTTGTGAAGCCCATTATTTCAAGCAGGACTTCAAATGGAGGAAATAGTTGCGAATTTATCAAAAGAACTTTTTATAAAGAAACGCACACTTTCTACGCTTACAAAACTTCGATACAGTTGAAAAATTGAACTCGACAACGTCGTCTACATTCCCGTCTAAAAGAATAGATTTTTTTAAATTTTAACTATGAAGTCGACATCCAAATGACTCTAGACGAGGAAGATAATAATTTTAGCGGTCGATCAAAATCTTATACGTCTTTCGAAAACCATACCCCCTGTTTGGGGGCCAGCGAGCCCGCCTGCAAAGGCTAGCTGGCCATAACCCGGAGAGAAAAATAAAGGTTTCAGAGGTTTTCGAAAGGACAATAAGACATAAAAGATAGGAAAAGTAGATAAAAACCTTCGGAAGAGGGGAGCGAAGAATTTCGCGTTTTTGGAGACAAACCATACATCAGTTAGAATTCATTGCGGAGAAAAGGAACGTCGAAATCTCAAAGAATTTCCTGGAAAAATGGTAGTCAGAATAACCCCTGTGATTTCAGAAAATTTTTGAACTTCTCTATTGAAAACGAAAGTAGATCTCGCGGTGATAGCTTCCATTGGGAGCGCATTCCATATTTTGATAACACGCACTAAGAAAGAGTTATAGAATTGCTAGTTACTCACTTTCCCTACTACAAGCCTGAACATGTGTCCTCTAGTATAGTTGTTGAAATTCGATAGACTAAAAAACCTTGCGTTTCTAATTCAATCCTGTTGGTCATTATTTTAAAGACAAGGTTTTGGTCATAAAGGGTTCTTCTGAACGCAAGATAGTAGTGGCTAGAATAGAGAGCCTAGATTTGTACGACAATCGGAATACCAGCTCGGGCAAAAATTCTGGCAGTGAACGATCTCTGGACTCTTTCTATAATTTCCGTAAGAGTTTTCTCAGAAGGAGACCATGGTGGAGTGCAGTATTCCAAAAGAGGACGAACATAGATGACAAAAAGGCGAAAGAGAATTTTTAGATTAGTAGTTTTGAACCCACGAAGGATGTAATTGCACCTGGCGTGAGCGGCAACGGCAATATCTCGTATGTATTTCTCAAACTTTAGTTTGTCAGAGTAGGTTACACTAAGGTCCCTGGCGCTGCTTACTGTTCGAAGTCATGTGCCCCAATACGAAAGTAATACGGGGGATGTGCACGTCCAGTGGCCATGATAAAGGTTTTTTCCACGGAAATGTCAAGCTCCCATTTGTCACCACTTCTCTACCGCATCCAAAGCGCGCTGCATCAGATTAGGGTCGTCGTAGAAGTAGAGTTTGGTGTCATCAGCATATATAGAGCAATGTACATCATGGGGAAGGCATAACGGCAGATTGTTGATGTAAAGCAAAAACATCAAAGGCCCTAAGCAAGTACCCTGCGGCACACCACTTGCTGTTAGATAGATTGAGGAAAACGATTCATTGACCCGCACTCTTTGGGTGCGCTCAAGCAAAAATGCTTTTGAGGAATCGCAATAAACAACCTTTGATGCCGTAAGCATCTAGTTTTGTAAAGAGAAGAGCTAGGGGCACGGAGTCAAAGGCTTTCTTATAATCTATATAACAGACTGTTGACAACTCTTTTTTCATTAACTGCTCTCTGCCACAAGGGTACCGTTGACATTAAAGCTGATAATGTAGATTTTTTGGGCAGAAATCCATGTTGTGCTTTGTGCACAAGATGGTTGCTAGTAAGAAATGCGCAAATCTGTTTACAAATCATTCTTTCAAAGACTTTGCTCACTGATGATGTTAAACAGATCGGCCTATATTTCCGGCCTCAGCCTTGCAGCCCTTTTTGAAAATTGGCTTAAAATTGCAGTGCGCCATAAGGCAGGGGCTTCTCCAGGAAGAAGAAATCTTTGAAATAGCAAAGCTAGTACTGGAGCTATACCTAACGATGTTTTCCTAAGAAAAATATATGGGAGTTTATCAGGGGATGTGGATCTTCTAAGGGGGAGTCGCCTCAAAACTTGATATACTGCATCAGTGGTGATATCCAAATAATCAATCTTCGCATTTGTAAAACGTGGACAATCAGCATTCGAGGTTGTCGGGTCCTTATAAACGGATTTGAAAAATTCGGCAAATGTCTCTGCTTTTTCCATATCAGATGCGCAGGGCTGCCAGGCTGAGTCGTATGTCGTGCCAATGCTATTTGACACCCTCAAGTTTTGATTGCAGAAGCGAAAGAACGCTCGTACATCTCGGCTGTCGGCAATTTTGCCTTCTTCTATGAGTCTGCAGCGGTATAATTAACGTCTGAGTTTTTTTGAGAACCTTTGATATTCTTGGATACCAATTCTGCTTCTTGCACGGTGAAGCCTAGAGATTGGCCTCAAGCTTGAGTATCCTTTTGGGATAGAAAAGCATGCGGCCACGGCAGATTTTACGCAGAGGGACAAAGTTGTTAATAGCATCACGGCACACTTCAAGAAAGTGTTCATAACAACGATCTGCCGACAATGCACTGAATACGATACTTCGCCAATCCACTTCTAATAAGCTCATGTTTATAGCGTCATAATCAGCATGCAAGAAATTAGGCTGATATATCTCAGGCAAGACTATTCTACGATGCTTGCGCAGCTTAAATGTAATAGAGCAGTGGTCCGATGTAGAGAAGGGTTCACATACAATAAGGGTATTTAACCAAGTTACTGTTATTGGAAAACACAAGATCAAGCAGCTGAGAGCCTCTAGTGGGAACCCTCACTAGTTGATGTAGACTGTATACTTTCACAACTCGAAGTAGCTCTGCGGAAGTGGAGGGGATCCAATAATGCGCCATTCTGCCATCCTCATGCCATAAACCAACCGGCAAATTAAAATCTCCCAGAATGATGCAGTTTTGATTTCTAAGAATTTCGGCAAAATAAGCTACTGCATTTGCAAAGGAAGCACTGTCACAAGAGGGACTTCGACAAACCAACACCAAATAAGTGCAGCTGGTTGCATCACTAACACAAAAACATAAAACTTGGCAATATGGAGAGAAGTTCTGACTGGAGACTAAGTGATGCTCTAGCCCTCTGTGTATGAGGGCAAGAACACCGCCTCCTATACTGCTGCCCTCTCTGTCACATCTGCATATATCATAATCAAAACCTCGGTATATGCTAGCATCATGTATAGAATCTGGCTTGCACCTTCATTCCGTTATGAAGAGGATAGATGGGTCAAAAGAAATTGCTCTATGTAATTCAGGCAGTTTATTGCAGATTGAGCGTGCGTTAAATAAAATCATGCAAACAGCAAAATTTGGATATTGAGCATGAATTATATCATTTCGATCAGTCACGTCATACCGAAGGGCGGTTTCTGTCTGTTGAGTTCTGTCCTAGTGTGCGCTGAGCACACCCGGGGCATACTGAGAGGAAATTACCGTCGACATGGCAAGTGGGGGCGAGGCATCACAGCATTGCTCCAACCCTACCGCAGAACTTCCGCCATTAAATCCGTTGCGACGCATGATGGAGGGCGCCAAGGAACGCCTGGGCAAGTCGCGTGGTGCCCGGAGTTTGACGATATCAAAATCGCGGACAACATAAATCAACTTGCCCTCTCTAGCATTGAGATCCCCTGCACGTTTGCGCAGCTCACGATCCAACTGCAATTCCTCATTCGTGTAGTCGCGCCTGGCATATGAGTGCACGAACCTTTGCGTGAGACTCTGCCGCCCAGTTTTCTTGTATTCTAAAAGCTTATCCTTCAACTCTTTCGAGCGGAGGCCCACCTTTAAAATACGACCACGAGCTTGAGAGCCTCTCGGCTGCCCAGGAGGATGACGATGGACACATTGCCCTCCCTTTCGCCCGATGTATATACGTACTCCCTTACGTTCTCCTGATCAAAACGACGAGTGGCTGACTTGTCGTCTTGCTCATCGATCCCTACAAGAGCAATCCTTTTGGATTTCTCCTCTAACTTGCCATCGTCCGCACGACTTTGACAAGGGTAGAGTAGAGCAGACTCTGCTCGTTGAGCTTGCCAAGTGCAGTTCCGAAAGTCTGCTCTCTCGGCTCTTCAAACGAGCCAAAACTGCTCTTTGTAAATTTTTAATTTCTTTAATTTCACCCGAAAGCTGAGTAAGTAACTCACTTACGGTCCTCTCGGATGTCGTGGAGAATGCGTCGAATCGGTCGATCAACTTGGTTGCCCACAGCGGCATGTCGCCCTCCTCAGCTCCATCCCTACGTGCAGCTTGTCGGACCATTTTGGAATAATAGTTGGGTATAGAAATGGGGGGGGGGGGGGGGAGACGGAGGACGCAGAGACGTTGAGTAGCACACGGCTACCGAGTGTCGGGACGATGGGGAGGGGGGTATATGTCGAGTGGTCGATATCAGAGAGCGGTCCTAGATACGACCGCACTGGCGGGCACACGGATCAAACAGTAGAGACAGTATCTTAAAATCTTAAGACAAGGCCTTTTTCAGAGCTGTCGATGTTTTCGTCAAATCCTAGGTGAGCGTTGTGCTTTTTTATTGCTTAGAGAATTGGTCAAATATAAGGCTTTTTGTGTCGAAGATATGATTCTTCATAGTTGTGGCGCTTCGGATTCGTAAAAGCCATTGAAACTAAGCTTAGCTCCAATAAATAATGACTACTAATGATTTTGGAAGGAGCCTTGCTTATAATCAGCACAGTATGTATCACTTGAACGTGCTAATAATCGACTCTTACCGTGAACCTGCTGCCAAAACCATACGATTTAGCTTTCGTCCACGACAGATTTCGTTCGCCGAGGTCTCCAAGGTTGTATAGAGGTCGGTCACTTTGAAAAACCGAAAGACAAAAAATTTAGCACTTTTGGTATCTATTTAGAAAATAAACGAACGAAACGCATGCTAAATGGGATGCAATTTAGTCATTTGGAAATGCTGTATGTAGTCATGCTACGGATGATTTTTGAATGTAAGTCCAGTTTCCTTGAAGTAAAAATTTCTACGTAAAAACATGGTCATTTATCAACCATATGGATAAAACCCAACAACTTTTGGAAGAACAATCTACTGAATGTGGATGTGAACTAGAATTGTGAAGATGCGCAAAAAAATTGTAGCATTGTACTGCATTATTCCTTTCTACATCTCTTCTTAAATGCAAAAGCAGTATCCCGTCATTCTGTGGCCTGCGGTTCCCCTGAGGTGGAATCGTATACCCCCTCGTCTCACACTGCTGTCAGTATGATTGATGTAGCCTATCTTGTAGTCACAAGCCAGCAGTATGCATGAGGGGAAAGGGCTTGAACAAAAGAAATTTGCGAAAAGAAAAAAATAAGATTTAAAATTGCAGTTTGTCGAAGTGGGGTTCCCACATGTGATGCATAGCATTGTGCTGGGCTTGGGGCACTAATGACGAATCCATTTTCTTAGCTGCTCAATGATCTTCTGGGGAAAGTTACGAGCATGGTTTTTCCAGGATGACCAAGGATCGCCTATGTTGCGACGCCGAGAAATGTCAGCTGTGGAGAGGTGGCCATGTGGATAACTGCCGAGGCTATGGATGAAGTGGCTAAAAGTTCGGAATACTTATTGCTCGAACATTCTTCCATTTTGTAGACTGCATCGTTTGATATGTATCCTTGGTAGGCCCTAAGGCAGAGAAACACCCGGCACCCGTTGAATAATTTGCAAAATGCTAGAATGTTTGGGACATATGTATTCCGAACGTTTACCACTTCCTCTATAGTCCGTCCACTCGGCCCCTCCACAACTAAACTTTCTCAACTTTGCTGACTTAAGCGATCCGTGGTCATCCTGGATAAACCATCACTCGTAACTTTTCGCAGAGGATCACTGAGCAGCTAAGCAACACAATCTTGGTATTAGTGCCTTAAATATGCGTCACGTGTGGGAACCTCGCTTCCACCGAGGATCCTTTCCTTGTCAGAAGGCCTCAAAGGCCCAAATCAAATTTTTCGATCTACCGTGTATTGAACCCCTAAGCGTTTTTGCACAAACTGTCAGCAATATGCCCTACCCTTAAACTTGTAAAAATGGAAGCCCTGAAATGCTTTATTTGAAAGAAACTTGTGGGCCACAGACTGACCACAACCATAACTCATGTATAGCCGATTTTTCAATCTAGATAACATCAAAAATCAAAGTGTATTAGGTTGCTGCATAAGTTCTGTCCGATTTTTTTTGCCTCATGTTTGAAGCAGCTGTCCTAAGAGAATTTCATCTCTAATGCGGTATTGTTAGTATTATTAGAAAGCGCTTTTCTTGCGCTTTCTAAGGCTTATCAAATTTCAACAAATTTTTTAGCGTAAGGAGATTTCAGGCCTAAAATCTCCAAGTGGTCGAGGTACGTTATCACCCTAGAAAAATGTTCTTGCGAAGAGATCTCCCTAATGCGCCCTTTAAGTCAAGTTTTTCAATTGGTTGCGGAATAAGGGTGTAACAAGCTAGCATACGCATAAGTTCAGTTTCATGAAAAAAACGTCTTGCTTGTAAAATTTATTGTCAAACATTAATTTTCTGTATAGATGTTTTACAAGCAATAACTTTCTGCGAATAGAAGTAATCGATAAGATCAAAGTTGGAGGTGCTAGGGCAAAGCAAGAGCTAACAGGGCCCATCCACCAGTTCCTTTTCGGCGCTCACGGCAGTTGTAAAACGTTCATAATTCATAAATAGGCATGCACACATGTGCTGAAGCGAGGTCAAAAAGTGGCTGATTTTTTGTTCGGTCAACAAAATCTCTCGGCAATGCAGACCCTATGGGCTCTTTTATGTTGCATAATAATCTAAGAAAATTTCTCTATCTATCCATTGTTAGATAAGATGTTTATCAATTCTCATAAGGGAGCGTTGCCATGTCAAAAAAGACAGATTTGAAGAAAAACGCTGTTAAGTTTTTGCATTCCTGCTTCTTCCTTAACAAGGATTTGCGTAACGTAGGCAAATTTCATTCCATACAAAAGCTAGATTTTTCAAAGAGCGCCATTCATTTGGCTTGAATCTTTGGCCAAAAAGTTAATGCAATGGCTTTCTGATTTTAATGGCGATTTATGAAGCTTGGTAAATTAGGCTAAGCCCGCTTTAGCCATCATTAGATAGGGCATGAGAAGAGCTTCTTACGATTAGTGGTATGCTGAATTCATTTTGAAGAAGAAAGTTTCATGGAAAAAAGTGGCTATGAAGAAAATCTCCTAACGCTCATTAATAAATCAACCGAATATTTTCTTCCCATTTATGTTGCAAAGTATTGTTTTGTTTTTATCAACTAAACTTCCTTTCTGAACAGCTTCTTCACAACTGTCTTGGTCATACAAGACTTTCTAGAATAGCCAATCGAACTGCGTAGTATGTTCAAACGGAGCTATTGCTCCTAGCTCTAACAACATTCTTTGCTTATTTATCCACTGTGTGGTCGCACTCCAGTTACATTGTGTTCGTTTGAAACAGTACCGCGCACTTCTCACGGTGAAAACGAACAGAATAGCAGAACTTTCGAAAGGACGATTCTTTGCGAAGGCCAAAATGACAATTTTTTGTTTTTTAGATTGCTGACTTTGAAAATCGTCGGTAAAGCGCCAGAAATCGCAAGCAAAATGCAGATAAGGCTACGTGTGCAGAGCGGAAGAGTGTATAATTGGAGCTTTAATCAACATCTCAGCTACGTAACAGAGTGCTGTGAGAATGATACAGCTAAAGGAGAACTCAAACTCTGACTTCACCAGATGTAGTCAGAGGCGTAGAACTCCTCTGACTTTTCTTAAGCGCACGAAGGCGCCTGAAGCTGCTATTTCGCAACTGCAAAGTTCTCCTCTCAAAATTCTATTTTAAAAATGCCTCTGATAAACTAAACCTACTACTTGAACTGTAAATTACTTGTCAACATGAGGCAGTAGTCGCCAGTAAATGCTGGTCCAATAAATTATGAGCAAAAGAAACAAAGCATAATGCACCCATCACGAACGAAAAAAAGACAGTGTAGGTAAATTCCAGTGGCGGTCCGAGAGGGGGGCGGGGGGGGGGGCGCCCCCCCCCCCGCCCCCGAGAATGGGTCGCGAAATTTTTGAAAGTTATCTATATGGGTTATAAAAATGTGCAAGTGACTTGTTTTTACTTGTAAATAATTAAAACAATTTTTGAATTTTTTTTAAAAACTCAAATTAGCCTTGTAAAATTTTTTTTTCGGGGGCGTGGCTGACGCCACTCCCACTTTTTCTTGATTTTGGGGTATGGGGCCGCAAAATATTTGAGAAGCACCACAGAAATTTTTTCGGAGGGTAAATTCATAAGTTGCATATATGAAACTGCAGTGGCGGTCCGAGGGTAGAACAAGGGAGCCCCCCCCCTCTTCCGAGAAGGGGTCGCGAAGGGGAAAATCTACTTACATCTTATATATAAAGCTGAATGTCTGTTTGTCTGTCTTATGTCTGTATGTCTGTCTGTCTGTATGTGTGTACGTATGTTCCGAATAGAAAATTCCATTTCTGAACCGATCGGGACCAAACTTGGCACACATACACTTCGGGCCCCGGCGAGTGTCATAGGCTACTTTTCGTCATCGACCGATGTCGATTTTGTCGATTTTTTGCAAAATTTGAGCTACAGGGCTGGAATTTGGCACAGGGGGGGGGGGTAATCGAGCATGCTGATCACCCCCGTGGGGTGAATCTTTCTTAGCATGCTGCATGCTCGATTACCCCCCTGTGCCAACTCCCAGCCCTGTAGCTCAAATTTTGCAAAAAATCAACAAAATCGACATCGATCGATAACGAAAAGTGGACTGTGACACCCGCCGGGGCCCGAAGTGTATGTGTGCCAAGTTTGGTCCGGATCGGTAAAGAAATGGAGATTTCTATTCGGAACATACGACGGAGCCGGGTAAGCCAGCTAGTGGGTTATAAGAATGTGCAAGTGACCAGTGAACTAGAGCGGAGACACAAAACCGCGATCAACAAAGACCTTCATGTCTGGCATGAGAAATAATTATATAAGTTCTTACTCTGTGGGCAAATAGAAATAAACTGAATAGAATACCCTGCAAAAAACCTACTTTTTCATTTTTTGACTGCATCAACTTCATCAGTTCATAGACCCTTTCTATCCATAGCAATCGGAATTGTGCGGTTTTGTGCATTTGTAGTCCGTGGTATTACGCTATCTCACGTGTCCCATAAGTAATTCACGAGCAGCTTACGGGATTTTCGTCTGATTTTCCCACTGGCGCTTTATTCTCATCACTTTAACTTACTACTTACTTTCAACTAATTAGCAGTACGCTGTACTAAAATGCGGTGCTTGAGCGAACTTTTTTCCAACTAATAAATTTGCCATTTCAAAGCATGGAAGGGTAGGCGGTCGTAAGTTTAAGTTGCGAAGTTCTTCTGAGGGAGGGGGGGGGGGGGAAGGTGCGCCTAATCAGCCAAGCTGAATTGAGTTTAGTACTCCTGTATCTCATACTCTTAACATAGTGTTAGTTGAAATATACCAGCTTTTGACCACTGCCATAAAATTGCCATAAAAACTCACTACTTACCAGCTTTTGGCTTGAATTCCCTTCTGAGCGCACAGAAAGTGAGTTGAAAAGCTTACGTGTATGTAAGTTTTCTCCTCTATAAATAGAAGGGACGCCATCGGGAGAAGTCGCTTATACAAAAAACGCGTAAAGGTAGTTGTACCTTTTTAAGCTTGCAGACGTTCTTTATTAAGGGCAGCGGCTCAGCAGATTCTCGACTTAAAGTTTTTTTGCTTACCTGGGGTAATTCGAGGCGCTGATTCCGAAAATCCGCTCTGAGCACGAAAATGGCAATAACCACCATTTCCTAAGGCTTCCCATTCTAGATTTAGACGGGTGTAGCATGTCCCGCCATGGTTAGAGAGGCAGAATCATTGTGGAACCCTCGCAGTTATAACATTGCGGCATGCCTTCTCTGAAGGGTCAGGGAGAATCGCAAGCTCGTCCGCGCGAATTAGAATAGCTTGCGCGTAAAGGGTTTTTGAGGCAGTTTTCTAGGCAAAGGCAGCATGCTGTGCGCTCGGACCTGCTCTGCCTCTCATGTTTGGGGTGCAAGCAATCTTCCATGTCAAAATTTTGGGGTGTTCGGTTTTGGCGAGCTGCGCCTTCAAGTAGGATTCCACAATTGGAAACGATAATCAACTGCAGGTCAATAGCAGTCTCATGAAGCCTCAGAGGATCTTGTGAGTTAAACTCCGACAAAGTAAGAACAGAGAGTAGTAACAGTCCTAACAGCGCGCACCTGCTAAGTAAAAACGAACTAATGATGGCTCCAATATCTCTAGCTGCACCCTCAGAGCAGTAACATCTACCACTCAAATGCCTGCAACTGGTTACCTATATGCAGAGCTCAACAGTGCTTTGGCTGCGTTCAGACTGATTTCAAAATCCGGGAACAGTTTCAGCACAGCGCTCATTTCAAGCGCTGTGCTGGAACTGTTCCCGGTCTTCGGGATCAGTATGAACGCAGCCTTTAAGACTCGATTTTACTCGGTTCCTGCAGGGCAAGCGGTGCCAATCTTTTCTAATCCACCTCTCAACGGTATAGTAAAAAAAAATAGAATAAGTGATCCTGTCGCTTACCATTTGTAAATTGGATCTGTCAACGGGTACCAGATGATGTTGATTCTGAAAAAATTTTTGTAGGTAGTTTCTGAAATTCCTTGATGCTTGTGGTTAGGACCATAGTGCAATTTTGTTCAGCCAGGTCTTCACAAAAACTTGGTCACGGAATAAGTTTCCGTTTTTCGTTAAGTTTGAATCCTGCACATACGCTCTAAACATAATCGATAATTCTGTGATTATTTCGAGCTAATCACCAAAAGAAAAACATTCACTATATCAAAGAACTATATTAGCCGCAGTATAGAAAATACCTTCGTTTTTTGGAACCTGCGAGGCAGGATTGTTGTGCGAAAAATTGCCAAAAACAAGAAAATGATTTCAACTCGCAGCGGCGAACTAAAATGAAATGCATAACATTAGACGCTTCTTATAATCTGCGTTCTAAATCTGCTAAGCGATCCTCTAGAGAAGTCGTGAGTTCAAATTGTAAAGTCATCGGATTGCAATGCATGAAATGAAGCTCAAACGATCCGCATGTATACTGACTACAATGAACGCACACATGCAAAGCAAACATTAATAACTGTTTCTCAATCAGGAAAGTGTGGCTCCAATTTTGACCAATTTGAACTTTCACTCGTCCAGAATCTCCTTCAATAATCTGAGATAAGGATGTTAAACTTTAGCTTAGCTCAGCGAGACCGTCTAATGATATGCATTCCATACTAGATCGCCACTACGACATAAGATCCTTTCCTTGATCGCATATGCTGTTGGCTTATAAGTTTTATGTTTCCAAACGTTTGTTCTTGAAGATTTTTTAGGCTTTGTGGACATGGCAGAAACTTGGCAGAGCAAGATTTGTTTTTATAAAGCGTAGATAGTGTAGCTGACTGAGTTCTCTACCGACAGCGGTCAGTCCGTCTGTTCAACAAAGACATCACTGTGTGTTGCCAATACCAATACTGATAAAAAAAATTATACACAATTTTTTTGATCGCTGAAGTGATGAAACGGTTTTCAGATAATCCAGTACCAGCCCGTTGTGCGGGAGTGATAATCAGCCCAAAACATGTGCTAACAGCTGCACATTGCTTCTTCGAAAATAGTGGCAAGAATAAAGCATTGGAGGATTTCTTGTAAGCTTCATATCTAAAATTAAGTTGCCATGCATTGACTGTAGACGACGGTAGCAATATACAATTTGACCACAATGACTGTCTGTTTAGCCAGAGAAGATCAGTTAGGTCAAGTGCGAAAGATATTCGGATTTATTACGGAGGCACATGCGTGAATGTGGAAGAAGACGGGAAATGTCCGACATCAGAGTTGGCACAAAGTGTAAAGGCACTGCATGTACGCTTGCACACTTCTCACCTCTGTCTAGTCTGAATAAGCCCGAATGAGCAGTTTGTTCTCGAGCGGTCGCCTTTCTTAGATCTTGCGCTGCGTTTGCGAGCGTCTATTTTAAATACTTTTTCACGCTTGAGCGTAAAAAAGAGCTCAAAGGAGAGCTTTAATGGCTAATTACCCTAAAATCCCATAGATAAGAGCGGTTTAATTTACCGGTGAAAAATGAATTGAAATGAAATTGAAATTGAATGCAGTCACCCCTCTAACTTGATGGATAGATAAATAAAAATCGGAGAAGAAGTTTAGAAGAAGCTCCGCCCCTCAACTCCAAACCCCGCCCACTTAATAAACAATTCATATAGGAAAATAGCGATTTTAACGGAATTTCGGTCTTCTAAACTTCTTCTCCGATTTTTATTTATCCATCCATCAAGTTAGAGGGGTGACTGCATTCAATTTCAATTTCATTCCAATTCATTTTTCACCGTTAAATTAAACCGCTTTTATCTATGGGGTTCTAGATTAGGGTGGAAAAATGGTCGGAGAAACGTTTACGAAGGGGATGCAAAGACCAGGGCGAGGCGGCCGCGCGAGATTTGAGCCGCTCGAGTTGGGCTCACTCGTCATATGACAGAGAATTTGCATAGTACACAAACTGCGCGTAAAGAATATTGTTTGTAGGTCGGAATACCAAGCCGATACATCTCATCCAAATTTCAATCTGGTGACATTGCAATCGTCGAGATTAAAGGAACATTTTCCAAGCTAGACGGGATCTACGCTTGTTTGCCGTCTTCTAGAACCAAACTACATGCATCTTTGACATCTGCCGGTTATGGATTCGATCGTAAGCTCATTATTGCAAAAGCATGTTGACTATTATAATTTTGGTTTAAGTACTTCAAAGTCCTTACAAATGCGTACGACCATAGCTTGGATAGTCTAGAGACAGAGCGTCAAGAGTGATGGTTACTTGATTAGCTGCCTCTCATAAAAGTGAAGGTTGTTTCTGGGAAATCCTAGAAGAAAAAGAGATCCAAAAACAAATAGAAAAAGCAAAAAAAACTTCTAGCGGGATGAAAACGCTGCAGTGAGTTTGAAATTCTTTTATTTGGCAGCCTTTCTAAGTGCAGGTTTTCGCTCCGCGACCAGACAATCCACAACATGGGAAAAAACAAAAAATGCTAATTTTTTTCTGCGATTGCTTCAGAAATAGATATTTTTGGAAGTGGTAATCATTGGAAAGAAGATAAATAAGAATTAGCTATGAGAAACAAGAAAAGAATTAGCTATAAGAACGCAAAGCTTTTTTTTACCAAGTAGAAATATACGCCAAAACCAAATTTAGTTCTTGATGTCTCCTTAATTTTTACCCCCCCCCCCTCATTGACGTTTCTGTTTCCTGGAAAGTGCGCGGATTGTTGCGCTGAGTTACAATATTCCAAACAATAATTGCTTGAGTTGGAAAAGAACTTTCGCGAAAACACTAAAATCAAGGAAAATAAAAACGCGCTTTTTACGATTTTTCACAAAAATTCGCCGTAATCGAAGAAGTTGTGCGACGTTATCTACATGAACTTCAACAACTTTCGTGAACTTCTGGATCGTAGTCAAAAAGAGATCAAGTGAAATGTGATCCTGAATTCTAAAGAAATTTCCACAAACATTTTCTTTGTAACGTAAAAAAAGCTATTATTTTTGAGATAAATATCTATATTACTTGCTTCATTCACATTTTTCCGATACAGGCATAATCTTGGGTGCGTGGCGTTAGGTACCCAGCCGAGGTGTGGGCGTTAGGCACCCAGCTATTAGTGGTTTACACTAGACCACGCCCCTTAGTTGCTTTATAGCGGGTACCTAACGATACACCGAAACCTAACTGCTAAAATAGCTCACCTAGCTCGCTAAAGCACTGACGTTGCGAACCACAGAAAAATAATAATCCGGTGAAATAAAAAAAAATTGCTGAATGAAAGCGCAAGTTTGTACACAACGTTTTTTCTATTGATTTCTTTTTTTTATCAACTTTAGAATCACAGGAATTCGGGGATGAAAGTCAAAAATAGGGCAAAGCTTCCATGAGCACTTCACATAGATTTGCAAAAGGAAATTGTGATAATCCGATCTAACCGATAATGTCAGAGGGAATTTCAAAATGGAAATTTTGTAGAATTCCAATAACTGCTTCAAACATATTTTTGACAATGAGAAGCGGAACCGATTGGAAGAAGAGCTTCATCAGGAATCGGAAAGCTTATGAGACTTTATGGAAAACTACGTGACCTATCAATTTTATGGGAAGGGCACCAACTCTGTCCCAATCAGGGTAACCCTTTTGCGTTAATCTTGCCACAGGGATCGTGGACTACATTATCGTAGAGGTTATTACTTCGGTCATTGCTGAGGCCAACAGAGTTATGAGACATTACATTGATAAGCACACATTTATTTCTTTACTTCGGAAGAGTTCACATCCTTTTGAAATTTCATTGAGTTACTGTATTCTATTATGCTTATGTTCTCTGTAGTACTTTTTGGAGTACTTTTATTGCAATTATTTCATATTCATTCTCTTCTAGCAGCCAAAATGTGATCGATTATCCAACCAAGATTATGAATTTTTTTGTAACTCACCAAAAAGCGAAAGATTTTGTCAAAATTGCTCTAGGTAGAGCTTGTTGCTTTCCTTTTTAATCTATTGAACATTCATCCGAAATTGGCACTGCTCTATGATGCAAAATTTTTATTGATTGGAACAGAGCTAATGCCCTCCGCATAAATTAATGGGTCACATAGTCTCCATAAGGTTCCGGCTACTGATGACAATGTTTCATCGAAGCTCTTCTTCCAGTCGGTTCCGCTTCTCATTGTCAAAAATATGCTTGAAGCAGTTTTTTGAAATAAAAAATATTCCGTGCAACTTATTTGCCAGGGGCATCTCCTAAGGTACCATTTGCTTCATTAAAATTATAAAATTTTGGTTTATTGGAGTTCTACAAAATTTACCATTTTGAAGTTCCCACTGACATTATCGGTTAGATCGGATTATTACAATTTTTTTTGAAAATCTATGTGAAGTGCTTATGAAAGCTTTGCCCTATTTTTGACTTTCATCCCCGAGTT
Organism: Cylicocyclus nassatus; assembly: GCA_958299035.1. Classification (NCBI taxonomy): domain Eukaryota; kingdom Metazoa; phylum Nematoda; class Chromadorea; order Rhabditida; family Strongylidae; genus Cylicocyclus; species Cylicocyclus nassatus. The sequence goes on along the minus strand of CATQJL010000112.1, from coordinate 53,776,390 downwards.
TCTGTGATCATAAAACACAAAAAAAGGAAGCAATAGAAAAAACTTTGTGTATAAACTTGCGCTTTCATTCGAGCAATTTTTTTATTTCGTCGAATTATCTTTTTTCTGTGGGTCGCAACGCCAGCGCTTTAGCGAGCTAGGTGAGCTGTTCTAGCAGCTAGGATTCGGTGTATCGTTAGGTACCCGCCATAAAGCCACCAAGGGGCGTGGCTTAGTGTATACCACTAATGGCTAGGTACCTAACGCCCGCACCTCAGCTGGGTGCCTAACGCCTGCCCCCCCCCCCCCCATAATCTTAGCATCCGGGGCTTCACTTCGGATCACTTTTGTTATTCAGGTGAAAGTTGTTTGTTATGCCGCTCAAAGTGAAGGTTACCAGGATACATGGCTGTATGTATCAGGGTATGCGTACAACTGAACAAGGCTATGTATATTAGGTTGTCTGGAAAATGATATAAGGTTTTATAAGTTTGTTTTGAAGTCAACATTTTCGTGTAAGTACTTCCTCTTGCGATCAACTTCGTCTGCCTTTTGAGAGCGCTAATCATATTTTCTCTAATACGTTTTGCTCACTTATCTTGGCTTTAGCTTTGTCTTATCAATTCATTTAAGCAAGCACAGAAGAAACCTTTGATACAAAATTTTCCCTTTCTCCACTATTTTGACATGAGCTTGTTCGACAAGAGATTATTTCGTGTATTACAGATAACCATGTAATGGATGAACCTACAAAATGCATAGAAGAATTTTGAATGAATAGGAATATTCGTGTAAGAGTTCTTATAACAATTACGTAGCAAGATAGGTAGCAGAAATATGAAGGTCAAACATGACTTTTGTCGCGACCATTCAATGGGCTACAGATTTTTCTGAAGCAGTTGTAGAAAATTCTCTATGTGCAGTAAGAGCAAAGCTAGTAGCTACTGTCGGTAGCCACTTGAATTGCACCCAGTTTTTACTACTTTTATTAAATTGTTTCAAAAGTTCTGTCGCTCTGATTTTGGAAAATTTGTAACTGCTCCCTATGTGATAATATTTATTTGCAAAAACTTCTCAAGATGGAAAAAATGCATCTATTTTTCAATGGCATCTTTGCGCCTCTTTGACAACAAGTGACTCCAGAGATAAATATCAAAGAAGGAATGCTACTTGTTGCGGCTCGGTGGGCTCTGCGCCCCCTCACCTAGTGCTCGACTGCCATGCGCCCAGCTCCTGTCCCCGAAGGATTTCCGCCACTGCGGGTGCGCGCCAACTCACAATGGCGCGTTACGCCTACACTGTACACAAAACAATAAAAATATATAAATTTACTAAATAAATATACACGATAAATACACGATACAACTAAATATAAATATACTTACCACGGGGAGAGTTAAGCTCTACCCCGGGCTACCGATGGGGACTCTGTCTTACTCACACTCACACACTAGCGCACTCACACACTCTCCCGGAATCCAAGGGAGCTACCCACAGGCCGGCCGCGCGCCGCCAAGGCAGCAGCTACGGCACGGCAACACCGACCCCATGATGTTAACCAACAGCATCGAACAAAGCTCCCAACAAATCCTGCACGACCAAGGCGCTTCGTGATGTTCATCATCCTGGAAATCCATCCTCGCGCATACATCCAAACAATCCATCAACGATCCATCCAATCGCGCGAGGCACGGGGACGTAGACACGGCGGCGATATCGTGGAAACCCAACCAATCAATAATAAAGGCGGCACGACGATGATAGTAAGATGATAAGACGAGAGAGGCCGCAATGGCGCGCGTACGCGCTATTTATAGCGGTGGCTGGGGGCGTGCCTACATGGTGTGGTCTCGGAGCGAACAAGGTAGCCGCCGTAAAGCGCGGCGACCGTGCCCACGACCGAGACGCGCGGCAACCGGTGCTCCCGGCCACATGCTGTGAGGAGCGGTCGATCGCGAGCCGCGACACTACTCAAAGTCCCGATTTTCGGGAGTAAATCGTCAAAAATCTGGCTGCAGAAAAATCTGAAAGCATGTTTCATAACTTGTGAGTTGATTTTTCTGATAGTGCCAACTTTGTGCTAACAGAGCTTTTCTATGAAAAGTTATGATTTTTGTGAAAAATGCCGAAAAACGCAAAATACGTCAGTTTAGCCGTTTTTTTTGCATTTTTCGCAAAAATCATGACTTTTAATAGAAGTAATCAATCAAAAGTCACAAACTTGGCACTGTTAGAAAGAGCAGTTCACAAAGCTTATAAGAAACATGCTCGCAAATTTTCCGTAGCGTTTTAGATTTTTGAAGTCGAAACGACAAAACTTTCGGAAAAACTTGCATTTTCGATCCTTGGTCATGGCGCAAGGGTGGCAATGTCTCGTTTTGGAAAAAAAACCAAAGTAGTTAACTAATTGCATGTGCATAAACACTACTTAAACCTTAACAATTTGCTACACGGACGAATTGGAAAAACACCTTGCATGTAATGACTCAAAAACTCCTTTTATTTGTGTGAGCAAACTTCTCATTTGCAGCGCTTTGTCATATGAACGGACGAGATAGGAGGAGCATAGCACAAAGTATTAGGTCGTCCCGAAAGTTCTTGCGCACGATTTTCAAAAATTCATAACTTCTGATTTTTCCAACCGATTTGACTGCATTTATTTTTATATGAAAGAGCAAGTCATGTTCTTTATAAAGGCATCTTAACTGCTTGCTAATGATCATCTGTTGCATGAATAGAAGCGATAGAAAAAAATTGGTCAAAATTTGAATTTTTCGTGTAGGGTCATAAAAAATCGGAGACTTGCAACAAAAATCGGAACAGTCGGTATTGTAGGTTATTTCACCAGCTCTTTCTAACAGTGCAAAGTTTGCGCCGATTGAGCGTCTCTATGAAAAGTTACGATTTTCGAGCAAGCAATAGAAAAGGGCGAATTTGATTTATTTTGGCATTTTTCAGGGAAATCATAACTTTTCATAAAAGCGCTCAATCGGCACAAACTTTGCACTGTTAGAAAGAGCTGGTGAAATGACCTACAATACCGACTGTTCCGATTTTTGTTGCAAGTCTCCGATTTTTTATGACCCTACACGAAAAATTCAAATTTTGACCAATTTTATTCTATCGCTCCTATCTAAGCAGTGGACGAATACTAGTAAGCAGCTAATATGTCGTTATAAAGACCATGACCTGCTCTTTCATACAAAAATAAAAGCAGCCAAATCGGTTGGAAAAATCAGAAGTTATGAATTTTTGAAAATCGTGCGCAAGAACTTTCGGGACGACCTAATATTTTGGGATTATGTGACTGAAAACTGAGAAGCCTTTAAAACTCTCCGGTAGCAAAAGGTGGAGGTAGCGATTTGCTCCACACCTGTGGTGTATATGCGCAATATAAGGTGTAACAAAGTATGAAAAGTCATGAAAAACGTTTGTGGATAAAGAGCGTATTGAATTTTTATTCCAAATTAGGTGGGCATATCTTTCCAAATTCCTAATTAATTTGTTCAACTTATAATGTTTACTATATAATAGCCTATTTTGAAAACACCTCGTCTCCTCTCTGCTGGAAGAAAAGGTCGAAAAAATAATACCCTATTTTCTGGCGTATAAGGCCTAAGGCATACCTCGCGCGATTCCAGTCGCTGTGCGTAGCACAACAACGACTCTAATTTGTCGTCAATGCGCTGTCTCTGGTTAGAACTTGCTCCATTTGCAACAACTTACACAAGCTACCCAATATGCATCCGAGAAGGGCGCACGATAAATTTATAGAAATCTGACAAATCGCCACGTCGCGTGAAAGTGGCGATTCGGCCGAGTCGCGTGAGGTATGCCTTAAGCTTAAGCCGCAATTATTTTCATCGCGCGCAGACTAATGTGCGAAGACGGTAGCGATGCGCGAAGCTGCACAAACAGCCAACTACTTCTTACCTAATAGGCTGATAATAACTTTCTGCTTTCGTCCTTTGCTGCGAACAATGAGATACCGTTGAAATATTAGCAGTATCATTGCATCAGTAAACATCAAAGAAAACAAAAGAAAGCGCCATAAATGTATACTTGAGAGAAAAATACAACCTAACCTCAGAATCGTTCGAATCTGTGGAAGGAGTGAAGAAATACTTGAAGACAGGAACATGCGCAGTGAAGAGCAGTCAAAAAATGCACCGAGTCTCAGTTTGTTTGTTTAAAAACATTCTTTGCGAGAGCGTTTTTGCGCCATTGTTCGCTGCTACAGGTACGGCTTATTTGAGGGGCAGTTTGAGTGGAAAATAAGGCAGTTCTGATTGCAACTCTTACTTCTGTTCCCGCAACTTTTTATTTCCGAAAAACTTCTGTAGCCTCTACATAGCTACTCGTCATCTCCGAAAGGAATTATAGTTTCCCAGGGACGATTTTGCTATGAAAATAATCATTTTTTCTTTGGTCCATATTAACTTGCCTTTCGTTTTTGATTGTACTGCTTTCTACAGTCTCTTGAAAAATGACTCTCCAACAAAACATGTTACTTCAAACTGTAACGTTGCAAAACCTGCTTCAATTTCCGGACGGCCTAATAAACTGAAAGAGGCATCAATTTGGTTGATAAACTGCAAAAAGAATGCTGCAAAAATGTTCATATAACATCCTACTTCAACAACTATCGAGGGTGTAACGATGGATAGTTAGAAATACACACTTAGTTAAAAGTTCTAATTCAATACATTACTGGCGTCAAAATTCTCCATGTATAAATCAGTCACCCAGTTCGAGTCGCGTCTCCTTTTCAGGTGATACCCTCGTCCGCTTTTGAGTGACATTACTTCAAGACTTTTTATGCTTATTTTTCTAACGACTTCAACCAGCTTTCTGGTCAAGATAATTTGCCAAAAATCTTAATCTCGCCAAGTCATGCCATAAAAAGCTAAACTTCCTCAGAAATTGAAAGTTCCAACTCCATCATGATTCAGCCATAGTTTGCAAAGCAGAGCAGCGGCAGCGGCATGACTCACTGGCGCTTTAAAAATCAAAATTTCAAATTTTGATAACTCACAATTTTGAAGAAAGCTGAAGATGCAAAAAATTCATTGCGCTGCAGAATGTCACCCTCCACCTATCATTAGCGTTCATCCGAGAGCGACGAAAATTTTAAACAAGCGCGCTAGAGCTGAACATGGCAAAACCATAAGTTCAGAATTTGGCGATTATTTCAGTGATCACAGAAGTAAATATCAGGCTGCTGCCTAAGTTCTGTTCGATTTGGATTTTCGAATTCAAAATTCAAAGTACCTCTTTCAAGATCAACTTTTTTCCATAATCTTAGTTTCCTTGTGTTGAACAGAGCTTTGGCTAACAGAAAAATACTGACACTTGCGAAAACGCTGTTAAAGAAAAAGCAAGAACCTAAAACCTCGCAGACAGGTTTGAAGGAAACCTCACATTTCTTTTTAAAACCTGTTTACTTTGACATGGCAATACCCCATTATAAGAACTGACAGGTACATCAGGCAATCATAATTAGATAGAGAAAATTTCGAAGAATATTCTACAGCCTAAAATTGCCCACGTTCCTTGGTACTTGAGATTTTTCTCACCAAATAAAACAAAGACGTTATTTAATCCTTTTTTACATGTACAATGCAGCCCCTGACTCGCCTAAAAAAACGCTAGGCGATGAATTTTTCGCCGCGGCAGATAAATAAACAGAAAATCGTTGGAAACTGATAGAATCCTTTATACTAGGTCTTTTGCAGATCTAATAAAATTTTTGGAATGTTCACAAGAAGGCGACTGCGAAAACGAATTTTTTTAGGAAACGGATTTCTTAAACTGCTTCAATGAGGAGGCGACGGATTGATCTGTGACGACAAAATTAAGACCTCGTAACTTTGATGAAAATGAATTGTTTTAAATTTTAGTTTCATATTCTGAATACCACTGGAATGAGGACTGATCTATGGACTGGGTCTATGTATTTTATTTTGTAAATTTAACATATTGCTGAAATCAGTGGTTGGTAATCATGGTAGTAGTGAAGTTAAAATCTAGTCAACTTTGATTCAAACAAAGTTACTCGTTCGTGACGGTTTCGCACACAAGCTTTTCGTCGCGATTATTCTAGAATGCCTCAAGAATGGTTTTCTCAAACAAATTTACATTTTTTTCTGTCCTCCTTCCAGTGTTATTCAGGATATGGAATTAATATTCAGAAAAAATTAATTTTCAACAAAGTTATGACGTGCGATTTTTTTGTGACAGATCAATCCGTCGCCTTCCCACTGAAGCAGTTTAAGAAATGTGTTTTGAAAAAAATTTTGGTTTTTAGAATCGCCTTCTTGTAAACATTCCAAAAATTTCATTTAGATCAGCAAAAAATCTATTTTGAAGGATTCTATCAGCTTCCGACGAATTTCTGTTGATTTATCTGCCGCGGCGAAGAAATTCATCGCCTGGCGTTTTTTACGCGAGTTAGGGCTGCGTTATATGCATGCCACTCTTTAAATTACAAAAATTTTACATTTGCCGCGAGGGGTGAATAACTGGTGGCTGGGGCTCTGCTAGCCCTTTGTTTACTCTAGCACCTCCAACATCGATTGCCTTCATTCACGGAAAATTATTGTTGGTAGAACTTTTGTACAAATAAATATTCTTCAACAACAAGTTTCACTAGCAGAGTGTTTTTTCGCATGAAAGTGAGTTTGTGCATATTCTGGACTGTTTCATCCTTATTCCACCATCACAAGGACTTGATTTGGAAGACATATTGTGGAGATTTTCATTTTAGCTGAGAACGTGTCTCGATTATCTAGAGTTCATCGGCCTTCAAACTCGTCAGACTGGAGAATCCAATAAATTATAATATGTATTAGAAAGAGGAAAAATGATTCTAAAAGTACAAATAATATCGCATCACGTTTGAAAATCTCCTAGAAGGCTGCTTCAAACACGAGGCAAAAAAGACAGAACTTATGCAGCAGCCTAAGTTCAGGTTGATGGTTAAAAGAAGAAGAAAAGCTACGTTAATTAGTGTTTAAGCCTTTGTCTGTCTTTATTTACTGTCTTTATCTATCTGGTGCTGATGAATCTGATATTTCCAACAATTCGATTCGAGATTACACATCTACTTACTTACAAGGAAAGGATACTTAGTCGAAAGCACCAATCCACATGAGACATATGTCATCTTAAAGCGCTTGAAGCGCTGATTCCAAATCTATAGTTTCTAGTTGCGGAACGGTTTTGTAGAAGGAGTTATGAGGGGTGTTTCCTTCTGGGGTTGAGGCGCCCTCCGCAGGTCTCTCCTTACCTATGAGCACTGTAGAGGAGTACCAGTTGGTAGGATCTGGCGTAGTGGTAGGTGAATTGCTTGATGAGGAGAGTGTCAAGGTTTGAATCCCTTCCCATGCAACTATACCGCAATTTTTGAGCTTCTAAATGGCTTTGGAGCCCCTAAAGCCTGAAATTTTTGATGATTTTGATGCTTAACAGAGTTAGAGATGTTAAAAAGTAAGGTGATATGAGTATTATAATCTTTATTGCAATCTTCATTCAAATTACTTACCATTAGGCCAGTTGCCACATGGTACTCCTCTACAGGTCTTATAGATAAGGAAAAACCTGCTGGAGGGCGCCTTAACCTTAGAGGAAAACACCCCTCATAATCCCTCCTACAAAACCGTTCCGCAGCTAGAAACTATAGATTTGGAATCAGCGCTTCAAGCGCTTTAAGATGACATACGTCTCATCTAGATTGGTGCTTTCGACTAAGTATCCTCTCCTTGTTAGATACTTAGATGGCCCGTCCTCACGTGACTTGCGGGCCCCAGTACAGAAGTCGCCAGTTTTCCCTGTCCCTCACTCAGACATCCACGATCTTCTTGGTCGTCGTCGGTGGCTGCGTCCACGAGTTCCAGGGACGAAAGTCGTATCCAGCTTTTTTACTCAGCTGCTCCATCCGTTCCACGAACACATCTGCCCATCTCGTCGGTGGTCTTCCTCGAGGACGTTTGGCTTCGCGAGGAATCCACTCCGATGTTCTTAGTGTCCATCTGTCGTCTGTTCCTCTCATTATGTGACCGGCCCATCGGTGTTTGGCTTTCGCGACGTATTTCGCTGGGTCACGAAGACCGGACATTCTTCTCATTTCCGTGCTGCGAAGTCCGACTAGATGTTGCTTCGTCGGGTCATCTTCAGAAGACTGCGCTCGAGCGCTCTGTGGTGGTCCGTAAAGCCTTCGACGTGGCTACAGTGTCGGCCCAAGTCTCAGCTGCGTAACAGAGCGCCGGGAGAACGGTTGAGTCGAACAGGTGGGCACGAAGCTCCAGGTCCGTCAGTTGGTCGGTGGCTTCCTTCAGAGGCCCGAAGGCGGCCCAGGCTGCTCTTCTTCTCCTGTTAAGTTCTTCCCTCAAGTCGTTCTCCATGTTCATCGAACGTCCGAGATACATGTAGGAAGACGTCTCCATAATCGGGTGGCTTCCAATTCCATTTCTGCATCTTCGCAAAGGGCGTTGTTCATGAACTGAGTTTTCTTCCAATTTATTCGCAGTCCGATCTTCTTCCCTACTTCGTTTAGTTCCTTCAGCATCATCTCTGCTTCGGTAATACTGCTAGAGAAGAGAACGATGTCGTCCGCAAAACGAAGGTTGGACAGGAATCTCCCATCAACTCGTATGCCTCTCTCGTCCCAGTCCAGTGACTTCATCACCCACTGCAAGGCCGTGGTGAACAGCTTCGGCGAGATTGTGTCGCCTTGTCAGACCCCCTTCCCGATTGGTATGGTCAGGGGGCGATGGAATAGCTGCATCGTCGTTGTACAGTCCTTGTAGCAGTCGGCTAACGTCCTCACGTAAGCTGGGTCCACTCCTTGATCGACTAGCGCAGACAGGATGGCGTTGGTTTCGACGCTGTCAAAGGCTTTCTCGTAGTCGACAAAGGTTAGGAAGAGAGGCAGTCGGTACTCCCGGCAGACTTCTATGACCCTCGAAACGGTCTGGATGTGGTCCATGCAGCTGAATCCTTTGCGAAATCCAGCTTGTTCTTGGGGTTGGGCTTCATCCAGTTTCCTTGATATGCGAGCGAGGATAATCTTCGTGGAAAGCTTGTACAGTACACTCAGCAGGTATTGGACGATAGTTCCGAAGGTCCTCCCGTTCACCCTTCTTGAAGGTTTTTGACGTTCTCCACTGGTCGGGAATCTTCTCCTTCTGAAGGTAAGATGTCAAATGCGACGCTAGAATCTCGTGTAGACGGTGTCTTCCGGCTCGCAGAAGTTCGACGGAAAGATGATCTGGTCCTGGAGCCGTGGACGTCTTCATGGTCTGTATCGCGACACGCACTTCAGCAGGTAGAATTCGTGGTGGTACTCTATCTTCGTGGAAAGCTTGTACAGTACACTCAGCAGGTATTGGACGATAGTTCTCCAGTGGGAACAACGGGCATCTGCACGGGTATTGATGAGCGGAAGAGGTTGGTGTAGAAGTTCTTCGCAATAGATTCCATCTTGTATCGGGAAGAAGTCGGAGTCCCGTCTTTGTTCAGTAGTGCAGCCAGCGGTACGTGATATTCGCAGAGGTCCCTTCGGCACTTCTTGAGACTTCGTCTTCTTTCGGCTACTTCCAGTATCTTGGCTTGCCTGTACTTCCTGAGATCCTCTTACAAAGCGTTCTGCAACTGGCGTTGGCTATCAGTCGCTCGAGATGAGTTGCATTCGGATCCTGCCTCAATGATCTTCTTCTTTCGAGCAATTCCTTGGTGGTCTTCGAGATGCGGTCCAAGTTCTTCTCAGAAGTTACTGAGGCGCATTCTCCGCAGGCTCGCAATCCTTGCAGAAGCCGGTCGTAGTCGTACGTTGGGTCCTCCTCGATGGGCCAGTCTTGATATGAGCTCTTCCAGCCTGTTACCGTCATAAACGACTTCCTTCCTTCTCGCGGCACTATGACAGACTTTCTTTTCCAGCCTTCGGCTGAGTCGTATCTTCGCTCGAAGAAGGCGGTGATCGGAGCCACTACAGAAGGATGGAACTACAGAGACATCGAGTAAGCTCCACCTTCGGTTGGTGAGAATGTGGTCGATCTCACCATGAGTCGTTCCGCTGGGCGATTCCCAAGTCCACCGGCGATATTCTTTCTTCATGAAGATGGAGTTTCCATGGAAGAGTCGTGCGGCGGAGAGGAGCCCAACGAGACGGTTGCCGTTTTCGTTTCGGAGCCCATATCCAAACTTCCCGATCATATATTCCTTTTCTAGTGGCATCCCGATTTTCGCATTAAAGTCGCCCACAACATACTTGTAGAAGGACTTTTCGTTGCGGACGACCTCCTCCACGTCTTCGTAGAAAGCATCTAGTTCTGAGTCGTCAGCTGCTGATGTTGGCGAGTAGCAGTTGATGATGCTGATGGTCTTCTGACGTGGAGGGCGTAGTCGTAGGATGCCTAGTAGAGGTGATAGGATCTCGTGCGAATCGACAAGATGGACGATAGATGGATGGACGACAAAGCCGACGCCTCCCACGTTTCGTAATGGAACCTTTTCACCACGAATGATGAGGGTCCCATCACTCATCTGTCGCACGTCCTTCTTCCTGGACTTCGTTTCCTGCTGAGCGATGATGTGGTAGTTGATGTGCTCTGCAGCGTCGAGAAGAGCGTGGAGGTCGACGTTTGTGGAGACTGTCCTGGCGTTGTAAGTGCAGAGCATGGGGCAGTCTCCATGGCGTGTCGTCCAGGCAGACGTGTCGTTTTTGTCCAATCCGAAAGGCTCCCTGAGTACACTGACATCGTTCTTGCTACCACCCGGCGCCGTAGGCGGGATACGATGTGCAGGGTTTCTTTCTAATCTTCTAACTGGAGGAGTAATATGAATTTTCCCCTACAAGAAATGGCTTACTAGGCCTACTCTTGATTTCCACGGGGCGATCGCTGACCCCGGGCTTGGAGCGGGGAGGGACCGCCTAGCGGCCAGAAGAAGCCAGACGGCGGAGGATCTGGCGTGGCCAGTTCTTAGCTAGGCATCCGGCCGAAACCCTCCTTCACAGCTTGGGAGGCCCTACCAGAGTATACACTCGGCTGTGCATCGCAGTTCGACACCCAGTGTCACCCCCACGCCACGATGAGGCGACCGACCATTGTGGGGGGATTACACATCGAATTACTTTATTTACAGAACAAAACCAATGCTGGAGACAGCGTGATTAAGCCACGTACTCCTTCGTAACCATACTAAAAGCACATTTCTATATATATTGTAAACAGTGTATACTGAGACAAATCACCGGAACTTCCGCAGGCCAAGCCAAATTTGCAGAAGTTCCGCAGGATTTTATTTACTATTGCAAGAATGAAAACGTCGAAAATCGGAACTTCCGCGGGATTTTCATGCGAAACTGGTTGGAAACCGGAAATTTCGCAGAACCTTCTTCAAAATCCTGCGGAAATTCCGAAAAATGCTAAAGGTTCCGCAGCACTTTGGCCTGCCAGAACTTCCGCAGGACTTTGAATGTGTTCTCTCGTGATGTTGCCTCGCCAACAACTAGAGTGCATTATGGACCTTATCAGCCGTAGTGTAGAGGATAGTAGGTGGGTCTCACAGTCAATAGAGGGAGATTCAAATCTTGCTTCGGTGTTCTCTTTTGCAGTTGTGGCATTCTTCGGAACTTCCGCAGCTGACCTGGCGGAACTTCCGCAAGCGCTCTGCGAAAGTTCCGGTCATTTGTCTAAATAAGAATCGTGCACTCATTGTCAGTACGGCCTAGAGCTCGCCCGGCTATGGCCTCGGACAGAGTTCATGCGATTTGATCGTCGCGATACAATCGCCGCAATTTCTATTCATTTTCATTTCACATTCAAAAATTTCGGGCTAGAAAAGTATCACAACCGAAATGCAAGCTGGTCGACATGCAGTGAACTCGTAACCGTTGCTTTGTCGCGATTCAATCGCGACGATCAAATCGAGTGAACTCTGCCCGAGACTTAGCTCCTAACAAGGCGGAAAACTTGATGGACTTGACCAAATTCAGCGAGTGGCGAACTCGCCAAAGTGATTTGATAGGTCGCAGATGCTTTCGACGGAGAATTCGGAGCGCGCGGTCTTTCAAGCAATTTTGTTTGCGGATAACACTGCTTGTCGTGGGTAGTCAAGCATAACTAGAATGGCGTTTTTTTCAAAAATGAGTATAGGGGCTGCCAAGAAAAGGAATGGATGTTGCACATGCTCGCTCTAAATGCTCGGGTGTACTGAGCGAACTCCACACTAATTCCATGCAGCATAGGTTTCAACCAAGAAATGTCCTTTTCTCGCAATCCTTCGCTCGCGATCAACCGCGATCAAGTTCGCAATTCTTTACCACTGAAGCCACTACTAGGCACCAATCTCGGAACCATCGAAATCGCGCAAACTGCACATTGCGAAACATGGAGAGAATCGTTTTACCAGCCAAGGTATGAAACCTGAGGAATGCCTTATATTCACACACCGAGTTTTTTGAGTCCACACATTGAATAATCTCAGAGGAATAGAGGGTATTTGGAATTTGTCCAGCCAGGCCCTAGATGTGAATCAAGTGGGCCGCTAGTAGCTTACTCTAGTCCTTTCCCCCTTTCTGTTTTTACAGACCTTAATGTTTGAGTGGCGAAAAATTTTTGTTACAGCACATGACAGCTATGCTCACGAGAAACACCTTGAAAGGATATGGTTTACAAAAGACCGCTTTTGCGATCCAACAGTGAGAGCAGGGAAGGATGCGTTTTGCATAATTGAAAAATACCAGTTTGCATGTGTGGTAAGAATCTGTGTTTGCTATGTTTGATCGTAAATCGTAACAAACAGTTTGAGTCTCCAGGGTGACAGTGGAAGTGGCGCTATGCAACGTGTGAACGAATACCGGGATTACGTTATGGGAGTGCTGTCAAGAGGTCTCGAATGTAAAGAAGTTGATAGAGCTATCTCGGAGAAAAGTGCGGGAATGTCTCATAATGAAAACCGTAAATCACTCTTTCAGGAAATGCGGATCGAGAGTTTCGAGGAACGGTTATGACGGATGTGAGAAAATACCTCAATTTCATCTGCTTCCATGCCGGTATTTGCGAAAAACACTTGAACACTGCTAAACTTAAGAAGCAAAGAATGTTAGTGATATATTGAGCTTATTGTTGGCCATAGACTACTATTCGCTGTGATTCACTGAGGCCTTCACTGGGTTATTGACTTGTCGACTTACATCAATAAAAGCACATCAGTGAACGATTTCCCCACATCCGTTTAAACAGTGGCAATACAGTCTTTTTCATAGTTTTTTTTACAAACTAAGGCAAAATAATGACAACGAGAGAGGATTTGATTTGGAGCCTCTGCAAGCTTCAAATTAAAACCTCGTGTCCTCAAAGCTCGGCGACGGAAGAGTCTATGAATGAGAAACAAGTGTGGCAATGCTTGAGATAAGCAGAAGACAAGTGTTACACAATCAGGATCTCGACCCTAGGTATTACCAAATAATTTTGAGTACGAGTCCCACTAATTATTTCACAAAATTTACCACATGCACGATTAGACTATGTTGAAAAGAACACGGAAGCAAGAAACGGAAGATAGCACTAACACACGTTGGATAGAAGAAGCAATTTAAGCGATGTCTGTTTGACGGCAAGTTAGGCTGGGTTCCATTGATCAGGAAATTTCTGATTGCAACACTTCCAACACAGTTCTCTAGTGTGCTGGAATTGTGCCGAAACTTGCTGTATGCGATGCAGCTCCGCATGTGGTTTAGCGGCTTTAAAGATTTTTGGCCATAATCAAAGGCTTTTCTTTTGGATTTCACACGTTTCGGTCTCATTCCCTCTATCCTGCTTTCCTTTTGATGAAAAGAGTTTCGATCTTGTTACTGGAGAATGGGCACCGTTATACTCCATGCAATCAGGAAGATGGGATTTTCTTGCCCTCGTTCATCCCCTCTTTGTTATTTTTGTTAAAACTTACTTTGTGTGTTTTGGAAAGCTGTCTTTGCGCCTTTTAATACTGATTGCGAACCGTGCAGAGACTCTTGGAACACATGAAGTAGGCTGAACAGAAACAAGAGCGCGAAGACATATACTCCCAGATACTTGGGGGAAGAACTGCGGAACAGCATTTTTTTACGCTTTAAGTTTGCCATCACAAGAAAAGCGGGATAGAAGAAAGAACCGATAAGTAACGGTATGGAAAAAGGAAAGAATTAGAGAATGCTTAAAAGTAGCACTTTATAAAAAATTCATTATTCCGCACTTTGCAAACGGTTGGTTTGCCTTGCTGCAAAACAGTGGAAACTATGCAGCGGTTTCCTGGAACACATAAAGTAGGTATCATGGATTCGTTATCCACACGGACCACAGTGTAAACGCTGCGGACCACGCGCGATGCGGCTTAATTGTCGCGAGAGCACGACTTGTACAATGGCGAATTTGAACTAGGGCAAGCGTTTTACCTCGCGGCGCGTGCTCTGCAGTGATGTCCAGTCCGTGCGGTCAGCGAATTAGCTATATATATATATATATATACAGGGTGTCCCAAAAAATGTTTCGAACGTTTGATCGTTAATATCTCTCTTCCCAAGAAGTCTTTTGCCTTGCTTCAGGTACCGTTTTGTAGAGCTGGCTTCAACTTAGATTTGCATTATAAAACGAATCACCCATCTCTCTTCATTACTGTAGGATTACGGTAGAAACTTGAAACATATGGTGTCAATATGGAAAAAGCTGCCTTTTCAAAAAATTTTCAAAATAATGTGAAAACATGTGTAATAGGGTTTTTATGGACGCTGAGTTCAATGCTAAACTATTCACAAGATTACGAAGCTTTCTAAACGGTTTAATCGCACTTTTTAAGAACACTGAAAAATGGCCGCTACCTCTTACCTGGCATAACTCTTCAATGAAGCATCATAACAAGTTGGAAACTTTACAGTTATAATCAGCAACTCTAATTAGCCTAGTGTAAAAGTTTTCAGGCTGTTTTGTTTCTTTTTTGAGGCAAAATATGGCCTTTCATAGCTCAAAACCCTCTTTGAAGTTTCTACCGTAATCCTACAGTAATGAAGAGAGATGGGTGATTCGTTTTATAATGCAAATCTAAGTTGAAGCCAGCTCTACAAAACGGTACCTGAAGCAAGGCAAAAGACTTCTTGGGAAGAGAGATATTAACGATCAAACGTTCTAAACATTTTTTGGGACACTATATATATATATATATACTAGCTGATATACCCGGTCTTGCCCGGCTATTTCAGTAGACAGCCTGGTTTTGCGCTACAGGTTCAAGGCTTTCTGTGGTGTTTCCGCTTGTTGTAGGGCATAGTAAAGGTCACTTTCCGGCAAAGGAGAAAGCACTTCTAGATGTGCAAACGCGAATGCAGCGCATGCGCATCTTCATCGCTGTAAACATTGTGCTTCGTTCGTTTTGCGATTAATGAAACCGAGTTCCGCTTCTTAGATTTACTTTCGCCTGGCATTAGCCTTGAGCAAAGCAACGCCAACTTGTTTCATTGACTGAATTGTGAACGTCCGCTGGCAAGCTGATCATTCAGTGTGATCACAATATATCACATTTTCGAGATCTGCGAAAGAAGAACGTTTCATTTTGACATGTTCTTACAACGTAACGGTTATTTCTCTCATGCCGCAAACCACTTCATTCTCCGAGGATATCACCTGCTTTGTGGTACGTTAGCGGCAAACTGTCGTTTCTACTTGCTTAGTCAGTAACTGAATAAGTGCGACGCTGTAAGTTTTCTATCAAACATTTAGCATGGCAGAAGGCGGATTGAAGATTGCGAGCGCAGTTAGGCACTAAACTAACGCTCATCTCACATCTCAGTGACTAATCCATTGACGTATCTATTCGTCGCAGGTAAAAAGCAAAAGCTACCTTTTTTTTCTTCACATAATTTTTGGAGATGTTCCTCCGTTTACCTACTCAGACAATCGCCGGGGGCAGGCGGCACCGGAAAAATAGATTGCTGATCTCTCGCACCCCGCTCGCGGATTTTTTGGAAAGCAATCAGGACTTTTCGGAATGCCGCTTGCTGAGTTTTCGATTCCTCAGAGATTCAGCAATATATCTGCAAAAGATAAGAGCGAAAAAAAAAATTCAACACGTTCTCTCCAAAATCCGCTAACTCAGCAAGCGGTCTTCCGAAAATCCTGATTGCTTTCCAAAAAATCCGCGAGCGGGGTGCGAGAGATCAGCAATCTATTTTTCCGGTGCCCGCCTGCCCCCGGCGATTGTCTGAGTACGATTGCAACAATGGCCGTTGTCGCGTTCGTATAAGATTAAGTACAGGGCTTCCTCGAATATGCTTTCTAATCACTTTTGATCGATTGAGGCTCCGCCTTTCCCACGCTTTTCTTGGGAAAGTGATCAGAGTGCATGTTCGCGGAAGAGACGCAGCCGTGGAGGTGCTGATGCACCCAACACTGTGGTTGATAACTACCGTATGTTTGCAACAATGCAGACGTACGAAACGGACACAGTAGTATGCGAGCTGTTAAGTTTGCATGTACGCATACTTGTACACATCGAACTCAGAACTTACTTCAGTAAGCTTCTCTTAACCGGCTTCCTTGTCAGAGAATTAAAATGAGACCTACTTTGTTTACTGGAATGTAAATGAATTGCTTGGTTTATAACGTTCATTCTCATTGCAAACGGTTAAAAATCAATAAATCGATAGAAGGGCTCAGTGAACCGCCGCGAAAATCAGTCCCAAACAACCGCCAGGGTGGAAAACATATGTGTGCGAAGTTTCAGCTCAATCGGCTCAACGGCTGACGTTTCTATAGAGCACTAACAACCTAACGAACATCCTCACAGACATTGAGTTATATATATATATATATATATATATATATATATAAGGTTGTCCCGAAAGTTCGTTCGCACCAAATTCAAAAAATCATAACTTCTTTGCATCACAATGATTTTGCGCAGTTTAAATTTTACAAGAAAGCGTAAAGCATGTAGTTTCCAATGGTCCCCTGGCAACTTTTCAGCATATTCAGGTTGCAGAGATAAAAATGAAAGAACGAGAACATCCGAAATTCGGAATTTTTGAGCAAAAATTCTAAAAATCTAGAAACTGCGCGATAAAATCCAGAAAAGCCATTATTATAATTTTTCTTATATTTGGTTACTAACTGAGTTAAGTTTGTGCTGATCGAGCTCTTCTTTCAAGAGTTATGATTTTTTGAAAAAAAATGCTGAAAAATCAATTTCTTAAGAATTCTTAGGAAAGTGATTTTTCGGATTTTTTTTCAAAAAATCATAACTTTTGAAAAAGAGCCCGATCAGCACAAACTTTACTCAGTTTGTAATCAAATATAAGAAAAATTATGAAAATGGCTTTTCTGGATTTTATCGCGCAGTTTCTAGATTTTTAGAATTTTTGCTCAAAAATTCCGAATTTCGGGTGTTCTCGTTCTTTTATTTTTATCTCTGCAATCTAAACATGCTGGAAAGTCGCCAGGGGATCTTTGGAAACTACATGCTTTACGCTTTCTTGTAAAATTTAAACTGCGCAAAATCATTATGATGCAAAGAAGTTATGATTTTTTGAAAATGGTGCGAACGAACTTTCGGGACAACCTAATATACAGGGTGTCCCAAAAGTAAGTACACACTTTTCAATCGTTAATATCTCTCTTCCCTTTGTGTCTTTTTCCGCCATTCAAACACCATTCTGTAGAGGAGTCTTCAACTTAGATTTACTGTAACAAGCGAATCACCGATAACTTTTCATTACTGTAGGATTATTGTAGGAACTTTCGACAAGGATTTTAGGCAATTAGAGACCATATTCAGCCTCGGAACGAAACCAAACAATCCAAAAACTCTTACGCTATGGTAATGGAAGTCGCTGATTTCGAGTATGAAATTTTCGCTTTACTGTGATGCTTCTTTCCAAAGTTATCCCAGGTAAACCGTGATAACCAAATTCCCAGTATCAGTCTGAAATGTGATTACACCTTCAAAAAAAGCTGAAAACTCGTAAAAAGTTGTGTAGCGACATCAGCGTGCGCGAAAATCTTAGTACACGATTTTTCAGATTTTTTGAAAAAATTTTGTCAGATGGCATATTTCAAAATGGTTCTACGTGCTGGAAGTTCTTACCGTAATCCTACAGTAACGAAGAGAGATCGGCGATTTGATCGATACTGTAAATCTAAGTTAAAGCTTCCTCTACACAATGACACTTGATTGGCCAAACAAGACCCATTGGGAAGAGAAATATTGACGATTGAAAAGTGTGTACTTACTTTTGGGACACCCTGTATATTAGGTGGGTGCAAAAGTTCTGTCGTTTCATTTTCAAAAATTTGTAATTTCGCCAGATTTCAACGGATTTGACTGCCTGTAATTTTATTAGAAAGAATAGGTCTTCCGCTTTCAAGCGCTTTTTTGTGGAGCTTCTGTTTCACACTGAGTGCCGAGATAAAAATAAAAAACTAAGACCATGTAAACTTTGACCATTTTAAGTTAGGTCACTAAAAATCTGGAATGCTGCAGAAAAATCTAAAATCGTCAGTACATATGTTCTTTGGTTTACTCTTTACAACTGTGAAAAGTTTGTGCTGTTTGGACGTCTCTTTGAGAAGTTATGATTTTCGCGAAAATTCACAAATTATTTGATTTTGGCGTTTTCCATGGTAAACTCGATATTCATAACATCTCACGGAGACGTTCAAACAGCACAAATTTTTCAAAGATGCAAAGTGTAGGCCAAAAAACATATGTACGGAAGATTTCAGATTTTTCTGCAGCGTTCCCGATTTTTGATGACCTAACTTAAAATGGTCAAAGTTTGCATGGCCTCAGTTTTTCATTTTTATCTCTGCACTCAGTGTGAAACAGAAGCTCTGCAAAACAACGATTGAAAGCGGAAGACCTATTCTTTCTAATAAAATTACAGGCAAGCAAATCCGTTGAAATCTGGCGAAGTTACAAATTTTTGAAAATGAAACGACAGAACTTTTGCACCCACCTAATATATTAGGTTAGTTCATAATTAGTGCACGTTTTGAATTTCAACCGCAATAAGTCATACACTTTTCATTCTTATATAGGCTTCAAAGTACCGTTGGATAGAGCAAAGCAAGCTCTACAAGATGGCACTTATGTCTTTGCGCCATGCTCGATCCACGGAGAGTTCGAACTCAAAACCTAAGGATTTCCAAATGCCCAAAAAATCGAAAAAAATCAGATCTTTGTCCAAATAATTTCTACGGACCTCCCACTCGCTCACATCAATACTATCGATATCTGATATCCATATGTGCGATTGCCGTATTTTTTCCTTGACTAGAAATTGAGAAAACGAAAATTTCCCTGATTTTCTCAAAGCAATGCTGAGCCGTTTTTGCATATGTAATTCTATACTCCTAGCCTAGGTAAGCATAACTGTAAATTTTCAGCCTATTTTGAACGGTACTTTTCGAGAAATGTCGATTTTAGCACTGAAACTGCAACGAAAAAATCCGAATTCGTTTTTTTTCGAAAACTACCGCTTGGAATGGGCTGAAAATCTACAGTTATACTTACCTAGGATTGTAGTATAGAACTACATATGCAAAAACGGCTCAGCATTGCTTTAAGAAAATCAGGGAAATTTTCGTTATCTCAATTTCTAGTCAAGGGAAAAATACGGCAATCGCACATATGGATATCAGATATTGATAGTATTGATGTGAGCGAGTGGGAGGTCCGTAGAAATTATTTGGACGAAGATCTGATTTTTTTCGATTTTTTGGGCATTTGGAAATCTTTAGATTTTGAGTTCGAACTCTCAGTGGATCGAGCATGGCGCAAAGACATGAGTGCCATCTTGTAGAGCTTGCTTTGCTCTATCCAATGGTACCTTGAAGCCTATATAAGAAAGAAAAGTGTATGACTTATTGCGGTTGAAATTCAAAACGTGCATTAATTATGAACCAACCTAATATATTAGGTTGAAACGAAAGTTCTGTCGCACCATCTTCAAAAAATCATAACTTCTTTCCCTCACAATGATTTTGCGCAGTTCAAATTTTATCTAAAAGCGTAAAGCTTGTAGTTTCCAAAAGCTCCCTGGGTAGTTTCCGATATGCTCAGTTAGCAGAGATAAAAATGAAAGAACGAGATCATCCGACATTCGGAATTTTTAATCAAGAATTCTACAAATTCAGAAACAGTGCGATAAAATCCAGAAAAACCACTACCCTAATTTTTCTTATATTTGTTTACTATGTGAGTCAAGTTTGTGCTAATCGAGCTCTTCTTCCAAAAGTTATGATTTTTTGAAAAATAATGCCAAAAAATCAATTTCCTAAGAATTCTTAAAGAATGGATTTTTTGGCATTTTTTTTCAAAAATTCATAACTGCTAAAAGAAGACCTCGATCAGCACAAGCTTGACTCAGTTAGTAATCAAATGTAATTTAAATTAGGATAATGGCTTTTCTGGATTTTATCGCACAGTTTCTGAATTTTTAGAATTCTTGCTTAAAAATTCCGAATTTCGGATGATCTCGTTCTTTCATTTTTATCTCTGCGACCTGAGCATTTTGGAAAGTCATCAGGGGACTTTTGGAAACTGCATGCTTTACGCTTTCAGAGAAAATTTGAATTGTGCAAAATCTTTGTTGGGAAAGAAGTTATGATTTTTTGAAAATGGTGCGACAGAACTTTCGGTTCAACCTAATATATATATTAGGTCATTTTGAAAGTAATTTCGCTTTTTTCAAACGGGCGCCACATCTGATGGAACCAAGCTTTCTAAGAGGTCTTGGAGGAATTCGATGCAGAATTTCATTCTCTTTCCAATGGTTATGAAAATGTTGCAAAACAATCAACGAGCTTTCAGAAAATAACCATAATCTGCGACCTATGCTTTTTGAGATAGTCAAGTTTCACGATTTTTTAAACCTTTCAAATCAATCCTCAGAAGGAGTTCAAGTAACGATTCGATAGAGTAAACCTTATAGAATACAGTGTTACTTTTTTTCCTTTTTAAAGCTCGCCGTAATTTTTGAAAGATTTTTTAACAGAACTATCGGATTTTGGCAGGCCCACCTCAGCCACAATCGCATCAAACATCGTAATTTTTCGAAATTTGAGACTACCAAGATGGTACTATGAGTTAGCATTAATTTTACAAAGCAAATGAGGGTTTACGGGTTCGAAATATTAAATTTCGAGTTTTTCGGGTACAGCCTGGGGATCTCTAAAAAAGAGTTATGATGATTTTATCCCCGGAAACTAAATGAATCGGAAACAAAAACACCTATTAGGAAGAGGAGAAAATGCTGCATCGAATAGTGCGCGAGCTGCCTTTCTTTTGATGTTCTACGAGGATTTAGCTGCTCAAGTATGGAAATCCGTAGCATTAGTTAAAATTCTGTTAAAAATGTATGACAAGCTATGGAAAAGAGAAAAAAGTAGCACTGTATTCTATGAGGTTTGCTCTATCGAACCCTCACTTGAACTTCTTCTGAGAAATGATATGAAAGTTTCAAAAAATTGTGAAACTTGACTATCTCAAAAAGCGTAGGTCGCAGATTATGGTTATTTTCTGAAAGCTCGTTGATTGTTTTGCAACATTTTCATAACCATTGGAAAGAGAATGAAATGCTGCTTCGAATGCTACCAAGACCTCTTAAAAACCTTTGTTCCATCAGATGTGGCGCCCCTTTGAAAAAAGCGAAATTACTTTCGGAATGACCTAATATATATATTAGGTGGGTCACAAATTCGTTCGCCAGATTTTCAAAAAATCATAACTTCCTTCCTTCTTGGTGGAATTTCTTAAGTTTATTCCTGTTCAAAAGAGGAAACCTTTCTTTTTACAACAGTACCTTTGGCATGAAATAGCGTGAGAAAGTTCGAGAGTTACAAGCAGTTGAATGAAATCACTCAAGATCGGCACTTTTCAAGCAGGGTTACGAAAAATTCTGGAAGTATTTTTATTTGATAGAGTAAATTTAGCTCATTACAGTGGTACCTTTTTCATGAATTAAAACGGAGTAGATCGAGAGTTAGAAGTGAATAAAGAGAATTTCTTCATTTTTGCAATTCTTGAGCATGCTCAAAAAGGCTTGAAAACATCACAGAAAAGGCGAAAAAGTCATAAACATGGGTTTTGTGACCTTCCCTTTCTAACTGAGCGAAAATCGCGCCAATCGGGAGCAATTTTCATTTTCGCGATTTATTCGGATTTTCGGCTCTGCGTTTTTCATGAGAATGAAAATTGCTCCCGGTTGGCACGATTTTCGCTCAGCTAGAAAGAGAAGGTCGCAAAACCCATGTTTATGACTTTTTCGCCTTTTCTGTGATGTTTTCAAGCCTTTTTGAGCATGCTCAAGAATTGCAAAAGTGAAGAAATTCTCTTTATTCACTTCTAACTCTCGATCTACTCCGTTTTAATTCATGAAAAAGGTACCACTGTAATGAACAAAATTTAGTCTATCAAATAAAAATACTTTCAGAATTTTTCATGACCATGCTTGAAAAGTGCCGATCTTGAGTGATTTCATTCAACTGCTTGTAACTCTCGAACTTTCTCACGCTATTTCATGCCAAAGGTACTGTTGTAAAAAGAAAGGTTTCCTCTTTTGAAGAGGAATAAACTTAAGAAATTCCACCAAGAAGGAAGAAAGTTATGATTTTTTGAAAATCTGGCGAACGAATTTGTGACCCACCTAATATACTAGGTTGGTCCGAAAGTTCTGTCCCACCATATTCAAAAAATCGTAACTTCTTCCTAAAACAATGTTTTTGCAAGAGAAAAATCACATTGGAAAGAGCAATTAATGTACTTTCTGAAAATGAGTTGACTACTATTCGTTACGTTCTGAATGCAGAGATAAAATTGGGGAAAGGAATTCATTTCAATTTCGGAATTTTTAAGCAAGCCCGTTAAAAAATCCAAGACAGTGCCGTAAAATCCAAAACAGCCACTATCCAAGACTATTTCACCCCCTATATCTGGCTGAGCAAAGTTCGCGTTGATCGAGCTGTTCTTCGGAAAGTTATGATGTTTTGAAAAAAATGTCAAAAATGAATTTTCTTTAAAAACTGATTTTTTGGCATTTTTCTTGAAAATCATAACTTCTTTCAAAAAAGATCGATCAACGCAAATTTTGCTCAGCTGGAAAGAGGGTATCAAAAAACCTAGGATACTGGCTGTTTTGGATTTTATGGCACACTTTTGGATTTTTTAACGGGCTTGCTTAAAAATTCCGAAATTGAAATGAATTCCTTTCCCCAATTTTATCTCTGCATACAGAGCTTAATGAAAAGCAGCCAACTCAGTTTTAGAAAGTGCATGAATTGTTCTTTTCAATAAGGTTTTAGCCATGCAGAAACATTATGACAGTGTCGAGACGCAGACTATTTGGATGGTCCGACAGTCCCCACGAACTGGGCGGTGCCCAGAATCTCCAGATGAGCTGGCACTCCCCGGGTGCTCGGTGGTCCCCTCCCCAATTCTATCCCCCATTTTTATATACATGTTATAAATGATATAATCATCTAGTCAAGAATTCTTCTGTTAAGATGCAATAAAACAGGGTAGAGGGATCAAGAACGAGAGTAATTAACTCGTTAGACTTGACATGGAGGTCCCGGGTTTGTTTGAACTCATTCTAACACAATTTTTCTTGATGGGAAAAATCTTAAAAAGCTAGATTCTGCAGATCTTAACTTAATTCCACCACCGGCATCAGCCCTCATTTCCTACGTCTCTACGTAGCTATTTTTCTCATATTTTTCCTTTCTTATCTCATTTCCCCATTTTTCTTCCTTAGTTTTTTGAGTCAGGCGATGAGTCTGAGTTTGTATACATACAATAATCCATCTACCGATATTTATCATTTTCTTTCTTGCTATTTCCGCGAGCCGTGATCCCCCGAGCCGTGAAAAAAGCGAACCGTGATTTTTCCGACGCGATCTTTCTAGACGAGTCCAGCTCTCTAGATTGAGAATCCGCGAGCCGTGAATTCCGCGAGCCGTGATTTTCCTAGAGCCGTGATATCCCGGAACCGTGAATCATTGATATTTCTTTTCATATTTTCTTTTTTTTCAACTGGAAAACCCTAGTTTTTTTTAACGCGCACATACATAAATCAACGACTCTATCGCCACAGCCGGCATTGTACATATGTAAATAGGTTCTCACATGTGGAAAAAGCACTGTGAGCCAAATTTTTTTTGCCTTTATAACTGTCACACGTGGAAAAAGCACTGTGATAGTATTTTTTTAACCCTCGCAAGTGGAAAAAGCACTGTGAGCCCCAACAAATCAAGTTTTCACATGTAGAAAAAGTACTATGAGTAACTTTTGCCTAAAAGGACTTTCACTGGCCGTTTTTTATGATTGCCTGTGGAATACCCAACGGCTACCCAATCGCCCGCGGTCACTCTAAAGGCTACTGCCCCAGCGCTTATTTTCTTGATGGCTAATCACTCAACTAAGAGTGACATTTAGCCGCCAGAAGTGGGCACATGCTGCGGCAATGCCTTTGAACCTTGTAGTCCATCGACGAACGTCTGGGCTACAGGTCAACTTCGCGTGATTGTGCATATATTAGGTAGTTCCATAAGTTCGTAGCGTTTTCATTTTCGTCGTCGTTTTCTCGTGAAGCAATTGATTTACGGCAAATTATCTGGTATCAATCGAAACAGCCAAGTTTGTACAAAACCTGCTTGTTGTTTTCAAAGCAGTTCTGATAGTCTTTGGTTTAAAATTTCTCAAAGCAAAGTTTTTTGAGTGGCAGAAAATGACCATTTCGGCACCTGTGCTTTTCGCATTTTGTCCATATCCCACAAATATTTCTCTGTATGTAGAGTCGGAGTAGCAAGAAGCAAGCAAGGCTGATGTGCTGACACAATGGTGTCCAGCCAATATGCTAAGAACCTTTTGAACGAAGTCTCAAAAGTTGCTGTCTTCGACTGCTGCAGCCTGAGTTTTACGCGTCGTTTCGTAACAGAATGTTTTCGTCCTGCTATCAAGCCTTGAGCAATGAACAGCTTTGTCTAGGTGGTGCAAAAGTCTGAATACCACTGGTGACTAGCGATTTTAAGCTTTCCCGAAATATTTTGGCTTAGAAAACTTCCTCATTCCGGCCAAACGCAAAACATCTACACATGCCGTAAAAGTGCGTTCTATCATTCTCTGTAGCGTCTCCCTTGACAAGGATTCCTGTTTTACGTGCATCATAGTCCGGTAAACAGTATTCTTCATCACTCATAACAATTCCGAATAGAAATTTTCCTCTCGTAATTTCCGTATATAGCGCCGAAGCAGGGCTCGGCACGAGGTGGCTAGTTGAAAATGCAAAAAACGAAGCCCCCCTTGACTTTTGCGAATTTTTACGTAGTTCCCTTTGACCCTAGACCAGGGCTCGGCACGAAGTGGCGTCCCGAAATTGCAAAAAATGAAGTCCTTTTTGACTTTAATGAAATTACGACATCCGCCACGAGATATTCGAAGAGAAAATACATGAAAAGTAACGGAACAAAGCAACAGCAGAAAAAAATGAAAAAGAATCATCGAACACACGCGATGATATTCATATTCTCCGGAGTGGCGGCATGATGTATCCATCGTGCAGCAATACGCGCCTAGAGCAGCCCTTCCGCGGCCATTCAAAATTTTCAGGAGGCTATAACTAAGCGGGGAGAAGGGGGTTTGAGGCGGTTTAGGAACCAGTTTGTAGGGTTTGGGATGTAGATGAAAAGTATGTAAAGAAAATAGAAAAATTATGTGAGGGAGGAAAAATTTATGACTTTCTCTTTCCTAAGCCACCTCAGGTGGCTATCCAGGTGGCTTGAAAGCCACCTAACTCCGAAAAAAGTTGAGCACGCCTCTAGTTCACATAATTTTTTCATAATTTTTCATACTTAGTCCTAACTCCCCATTGCCCATCTACACACCTATTTTGGTGTCATTTCATCTTCACTTCGCTGTAAACAAACCTTTTGTTTATTTGCTAGCGGCATGCCGGCAGCGTGCCGGCCGCAGATCGAAAGACAACGTTATGCTCTTCCGCAAAAACGATATCCCCTTGGTTTTTTCCCCAAAAACGATATCCAGCTTGCTTGCTAAGCCACCTGTGCCGTGCCCTGCGCCGAAGATGGAGATGCCGAAAGCGCCATTTTTTGCTGCACAAAAAACTGTGCTTTGAGCAGTCACAAAACAAAGGTCATCAAATTTACTCTGAAAATAAAACGCAGTTCTTGTAGAGTAGAATGGCTCTTCTGGAGAGTACGCACAATTTGCGGTAAACCTACCGCTTCACCAGAAAACGACCACAAAAATAAAAACGCTACGAACTTATGGAACGACCTAATATAAGCACATCACGGGCCGCGGACGATATCCATTCGTCGACACGAGGAGTGGAGAAGGTATTTTGCTGACCTGAGGATTGTCAACGAACAACCAAGGAAACGCAATCGACCACCAACCACTACTATCGACAAGCTAGAAAGAAGAAAGAAGGTATTTTGCTAACCTGAGGATTTGTCAACGAGCAACCGAGGATCACGCAATATCAACTTCAAGTTAGAGGTTCTCTCTTAGCTTGATCTTTTTTTTCTTCTTTCATTTAGTTACTTTTCCTAGCACTTTCCTTTCGTATTTCTCATCCTCTCATCTTCATATCTTTAAAAAAACCAAATAAAAAAAATGCATTCGGTAAATTCTCTGTTTCTTGTCGCGATAATTGCGCTAATTTTGCCTACTTCCTCCGCATTCTCAATGGACTATCAATTATGTTCATCTGGTAAACCAGGATGGCCTATAGCCTATCCTGAAACTATTTCTTGCGCGCAACCAACCAATTCAACTAACGTATTGTTAACAATGGCTTCTGTTTTTGTAGAAAAAACAGAACCAACTATAGTTGTAACGAGCAAAAATTTTCACCGAATGAACGAATATTGAATAATCAGTTTTTAAAATTTTTTCGAACGAATGAATGTCGAATAATTGATTTTCGAAAAATTTTCGAACGAATGACTATCGAATATTTGATTTTCGAAAATTCTTCGAATGAACGAATATTATTCGACTTTCGGTTTTCATTTTATTCGAATTTGAATATTCGAATGGCATATTCCGGGCAGAGTGGCCGAGAGGTTAGTGCCCTTGACTACGACGAAGAAAGTAGCGGGTTCGATTCCGCAGTGGGCCTAATTTCTTTGGCAAAGCTCTTGCCCCACGAATCCAGCGTCAGGCTGCTCAACCAAGAGGAAGCACGCGACAAGCCGGCTGAAGAAGAAATCACGTCGCATCATATGCTCTTTTATGTTTCATCAAAGTCTTCGAGTAAAAGCTAGGGCGTTCCCCGGAGGCGACGCGCACTTGGGCCCGACGAGTGTGACCAGTATGCTAGGGCTACCGTCTCAACAGGGTGAGCGGGGACGGCTAAAGAAGCTAGTTCACCATAGGCACGAATACAAGTCCTCAGATAAGCTACGTCTAGCTACGCTTAACGTTGGATCTCTCACAGCTCGACATCGGGAAGTAGCAGATCTCCTAAGAAGACGAAAAGTAGACATCGCCTGTCTCCAAGAAACCAGATGGAAAGGAGAAAAGGCAAGAGACATCGGCGACGGCTTCAAGCTTCTGTATAAGGGAACAAGCAGTAGCAGAAATGGTGTCGGAATAGTGGTCTCTGAAGCACTGAGAGATAGAATAACTGACGTAGATCGGATAAGCGACCGTCTGATGAGCATAGGATTAGATATCGGAAAGAAGAGGCTTCGTGTAGTAACAGCATATGCACCACAAGCAGGTTGCGAAGAAGCTGAGAAAGAAGAGTTCTGGCAGAAGTTCGACGACTACATCAGCACTATACCTCAAGAAGAGATACTACTGATTGGTGCAGATCTCAACGGGCATGTAGGAGAGCAACGGAGTGGTCTTCAGAAGTGTCACGGAAACCACGGATACGGCACACGTAACGAAGAAGGCGAGCGCATTCTGGAGTTCGCAATGTCTCATAACTTGGCAATAGCGAATACGTACTTCATCAAGAAGACCAACCATCTAGTCACATATGCCAGCGGAGACCGCAGATCGCAGATAGACTTCTGGACGGTGCGACAGAATGAGCTCAAGTACGTGAGGGACAGCAAAGTCATCCCCGGCGAAGACTGCATACCTCAACACAGGCCACTGCTTCTAGACCTGAACGTCCCCATTAGTAGAAGAAGAGCAAGGACGGACGGTAGAAAGCAAATCAAATGGTGGAAGCTCAAGAACAACCCTCAGGCGAAAGCAGCTATGGAGTCATCCCTGCCAGAAATAGAAGAAGAACCAGACCACTCATGGATGCATCTGAAGAAGAACGTCCATCAGATTGCGAGTAATCTACTAGGACGCACGAAACCGGGAAAGCCAAAGCTCGAAAAGGAAACATGGTGGTGGAATGGTACCGTACAAGAAGTGATCAAGAACAAGAAGATGGCGTATAGGGCATGGCAGAAATCAGGAGGAGAAGATGCGCGTCAAGAATATCTGAGTGCAAAGCGAGCAGCAAAGAAGAGTGTCAAAGAGGCGAAAGAAGCTCATATGGCAGAGATCTACAAGAAGCTGCACACTCGTGAAGGCGAGCGAGACATCTACCGGATAGCAAAAAGAAGAGCAAAAGCCTCGCAAGATACGGACCACTACTACCATATCAAGGATGTCCGCGGAAGAATCCTGAGAAGCCCAGAAGAGATAAGCGCGCGATGGCGAACACACTTCGAAGCAATGTCATCTACAAGTTACGAAAAGCCATCTACCATAGTAGCTGAACCTGTACAAGGACCGGTAACGATGATCACAGAAGAGGAAGTTCGCAATGCTATAACGAAGACAAAGAACAGCAAAGCAACAGGCCCAGATGATATCCCCAACGAGTTCTGGAAAGAGTGCGGCCAAGCTGGAGTCGAATGGTTAACACGACTTCTGAACCGAATAGTAGAATGCAAGAAGATGCCCAACGATTGGTATAAGAGTGCAACGATACCAGTGTGGAAGAACAAGGGGGATATAGCAGACTGCTCTACATACCGACCGATACGTCTCATGAGCCATACATTGAAGATATTCGAAAGAATACTGGAAGCGAGACTTCGAAGCATCATAGAGCTAGCCCCCAACCAATGTGGATTCGTGAAGGGATGTAGTACGACGGACGCCATCCATACAGCCAGAATAATGATCGAACGAAGCAGGGAGAAGCAATGTCAACTACACGCCGCGTTCCTAGATCTCGAGAAGGCATTCGACAAAGTTCCGCACAAAATAATATGGTGGGCACTGCGTAAGCACATGGTACCAGAAGACTATGTACAGTGGATACAAATGATATACAAAGACGCCAGAAGCCATGTCCAGACAGCTGCAGGAACATCAGAAGAATTCACGATACACGCTGGCGTACATCAAGGTTCGGTACTCTCACCGCTGCTGTTCATCACCGTGATGGATGCGATCGTCAAAGACTTCATACGGCAACCACCATGGGCACTCATGTACGCGGACGATGTAGTACTACTAGCGAGAAGCAGGCAAGAACTACAGATGGAAGTGCAGAAGTGGAAAGATCAGCTAGAGCTGCACGGATTGAAGCTGAATGCAACGAAGACAGAGTATATGGAGATAGGAGCTCAAACACCTGGGAGCATCCAGATCGGAGAGACGCAAGTCAAGAAGACCACCTCCTTCAAGTACCTGGGAAGCCGTATCTCCGCAGATGGCAGTCTCCACGACGAAGTAATCAGCAGAGTGAATGCAGCTTGGATGAAATGGAGAAGCATGACGGGAGTCCTGTGCGATAAACGAATGCCACGAAACCTCAAGTCGATGATATACCGAACAGTCATTCGACCGACAGCGCTCTATGGAAGCGAATGCTGGCCGTGCACCCGCAATGAAGAGAGAAAGATCGGCGTCATGGAGACGCGGATGCTGAGGTGGACCGTAGGAGTTACCATGCTGGACCACATCACGAACGACACAATACGAAGCATGATGAAGGTCGCCCCTGTCGTCAAGAAGATGCAAGAACGACGCCTACGATGGTATGGGCACGTAAGCCGACGAGACGAAGACCACATTACTAGACTGGCCATGACAGAAAGCGTACCAGGAAAGAGGCCAAGAGGAAGACCTAAGATGCGATGGCTAGACAGAGTCAAAGCAGATATGAGAGAGCTTGAAATTACTGAACAGCAAGCCTTGGACCGAGAAGAATGGAGAAAACTCACAAGAGCAGCAGACCCCGAATAACGGGAAGAATGCAAGGATAAAAAAAAAGAAAAAGAAAAAGAATGGCATATTCCAAAAGTCGAATGAACGAATACTTGAATAACCGAAGTTGATCGAATATTCGACTAATTTCGAGTTCGAATATTATTCGAATATTTGAATGCAATATTCGAATATTCGAATATTCGAATAACTATCTTTTAAAACTGCTCGCATGAATGAATATTCGAATAACCTTTATTTAAAACTCGTCGAATGAACGAATATTCGAATAAGTCATTTTTCGAAATCGTCGAATGAGCGAATTATTCGAATATAGGCCTTTCTCATTTATTCGACTATTCGAATAATCGAATAAATGGACTTTCTCAAATATTCAACTATTCGAATATTCGAATAGTCGAATATTTCGAATAAATTAGTCGAACACGAATATTCGGTGCTAACTATAGAACCAACTACTCTAACAAGGAAAGTTCGCGGAATCGAAATGGCCGATTGATATGTGGTATATACCCGGGCTCGGGGCTCGGGAAGTTAGTATCAAATATGCAGCCATTAGCTGCGACGCGTTACTCTGGAGCAAGTTACAGCCCCTGAAAGTTTTTGGCGTATGTATGTGTAGCGAAGGCATAGCTGCTACCATCGTGGTCGTGTGGTGTAGTGGTTAGTGTCTCGGACTAACAGGTGACGCATGAGGGTTCAAATCCTGTTGCTGTCCACATCTTTTGCGTTCTTCTCAAATTCCATTTTTTACCTGTTTTATGTGTTTTGAGGCAAAAAATGACACATACGCTTGGTTAAACTCTACTAATTATAAAACCTGCGACGTCATCCTCACAAATAGCTCATTAGCAAGAATCAATAGTACGATGTGATACAACTTGGAAATTGTCACGTAAACGCTACGTGCAATCGAAGATAATATGTGGAAGTGAGAATTTGGCAAATCTTCAAAGAAGTTGAATTCCCGTTGCATCAGAGAGACTGAATTTTGAAGCTGCTTTCACTTGTTTATTTCCAGTTCTGTTCGCCGCGTTTCAAAGTTTTCTCGCATACTCGTGGCATGCCGCAGGGTATGTGGACGAGCACCTTGAATCCTTTGAAACGCCGCTACAGTTTCGTTTTCCTTATAATTTGAATACAGCTGTTTGCTGTGAGATAGAAGAAAGCAATGATATTATATTTATTCGTTGTGCGTTGCGAGAAATATCTGTGCTTCAACCATTTTGTCATAGATTATCACATGTGCTCCCAATAGTCTGTTATTTGTAAGCAATTCGATGCGATATAGACTTTTGATAAAGTTTAATTGGTCGACGCAAAAAGTTGCCCGGATATTGCATCTGAAACATTGGTCAAATGTTTGTGAAAAAAATCATCCCGTAAGCCGTATATGTCATTTTTTGCCTCAAAAACACATAAAACAGGTAAAAAATGGAATTTGAGAAGAACGCAAAAGATCTGGACAGCAACAGGATTCGAACCCTCATGCGTCACCTGTGAGTCCGAGACACTAACCACTACACCACACGACCACGATGGTAGCATCTATGCCTTCGCTACACATACATACGCCAAAAACTTTCAGGGGCTGTAACTTGCTCCAGAGTAACGCGTCGCAGCTAATGGCTGCACATTTGATACTAATCTCCCGAGCCCCGAGCCCGGGTATATACCACATATCAATCGGTCATTTCGATTCCGCGAACTTCCCTTGTAAGTGCATTTCATTGTTTCAATAAGACTAGGAAAGTTTGCGCGTCATCTTATCTACACATTTCTTTCTCGCTAAACAGCGATGAGGAGTTTATGTCTCCCATCGACCCAATTCTCTGCCATAATATTGCAAAGTCCAAAAAGTACCTTGGTGAACCGTTACACATATTCGCCTAAAGTATTCGGTTCGCAGCGTCCTATTCATTATTCTTATCCCTGGTTCTTTGGTCAAAAGTGCACAGTCACCCAAATATTTATGTAGAAGAAGGGAAATTGCCACTTTTGATGGTGACCAGTTGCTAGGACAGTTTGGCGACATGGCAAATTGCACTCTTAGCCATGACTACTGTCAACTGTTGCATGGTAGCGTAGTTTGGAAGTCAAAAAACGCTCAAATTGCTTGTAAATTTTGTAAAAGCTATTGACAGTATCGCGTATGTCACACCAAATCACATTCTTCTTGAAGCAGTACAATCCGCATTCACATACAAGAGCGTTTTCTTTCAAAAATCACAACTTACAAAGTGGTGTTTGTCCGAAAACGCAATTGCAATGGACAATGGCGTATTCATATTGCTTCCAGAACTTTTTGGAGAAGATCCTCGCGCAATTTGTGATAGTAACATAACTTTAGTGCGAGAAATCAATGAAAAACACTTCAACTTCTCCAAAAGCTTTCAAATTTACGATGTAGACACAATCTACACTCATAAAATTCGCAGTCCTTATGCACCACATGGCAATACATTTTCGACTTCTAGCAATGCCACTATTCTTACATCAATACTTTTGAAAACAAAACCGCTGATCCGAGGGAAACGATCTAGCGATAAGTCAAAACCCGCGCACAGGACAATTAACATTTCTGCTGTAGTCGCAGAGCATATTGCCTTGAATTCACTTCCAACATTCTCAGCGCAACAGTCTGAACTAAATACCAAGCTGCAGTACCTTAAATTCAAGCTTGACGAGGTGATTCAGCGCGACTTTTCAATCATGTTTGAGCGAATTTGCATCTTGAATCTTGAATAATTTCAAGATTTTGACTATCAAAAGTATTGCTAAAAGCGATCCTACAAGTGCTGCTAGGATGTTACTCAGCAGAGACGATATTTTCGCTATTTCTGCTGGGGATATTTTGATGATTTCTAAGTGTAAAACTATCCAAATTGATGAGATCTATCCGGACCATAAAGTGGATAGCAATTGCTATGTAGATACTCCGGTACGTGTTGGGAAAACTTTATCTTTCGTCCAACCTGGCACACGTGATCTCAAAACCAAATCTTCTTTTGCTGATTGTGGTCATTTACCATTAGGGGTTTACAATGATGGCACAAATCATTTTGAGTCATCTAATGGTTATGTCCACGTTTCTCATGTAAATTTAAACTTACCACAAAACTTCGCAAATCAAAACGTAGTTTTCAATGCTTCGCCTATTTTCCATTCGGACCTAGCCAAAATAAACACGGAGATAAAGTACATCAAAAATCGCATCAATACAGCAACCATAAAGTCAAACTTGGATGCTTCGCAAGTTCACGATCCAAATCTGAACAAATTTCCTGAGCAACTACAGGATGAAGTTATGGAAACTGCTGATTTTCTTGAAACCAATGCTTTACAAATTCTACAATCGCAAAAATCAATAATTTTACGGTCTATAGAAAAACATACTTTGGTAATTTATGCTGTTGGAGCAATTATCATTGCAGTAGTTCTAATTTTGATAGCTCTTATCTTTTATCACGTCAAATTAGCGCGTACTTTCTTGAAAGTTCTCTCCAAATGTTTCAAGTTCTATTTCCGTCGTTTCACAAGAAAACTGCGGAAATACAGCATAATGTTGAGGCATCTGCTCCGCATTTTCAAGAAAGTCATAGCTTTGTTACATTTCAAGACAATCAGTCTCAAACGCGCGATCCAGTCTATCCAAATTTACAGGACGAAAAACAAGTTGAGACATCGCTTAGCACAAAAGCCGATCTCAATGTGCTTGTTAACAATTTTCATGATTTCAATCCTATCGTAATGTCTGTCCAGCAACTCGGTCAAAGCAACACCATATTTATTCCGCTAAAAATCAATAACTTCAATACAACTGCCCTTTTTGATACCGGTTCAGCTATCAGTTTGATCTCAGATAGGTTTGTTCAAAAACTCAATATTCCTTTCAACAAGTCTTCCTTAAAAGAAGCTGTAGCCGCGAATGGTACTCCCATTCAGCTACTAGGTCAAATCACAGCCACTCTTTCTGTAGATAACATTGTCATTACAGTCACACCATTTGTAGTCAGTAATGCACATTGCTCAACTGATTTACTTTTGGGTAATGACTCGATAACACAGTTATCTACAAGCGTAACGATAAACTGTAAAAACAAACAGGTTGTTTTTGAAAAATGTGCACTACCAATGGTAGATCCTAGCAGTGATCTCGTGCTCACCGAACCTGTTTACTTGTCTTGCAAAACAATTCTTAAACCGCTTTCTGATACTGTTGTACAAGGCATTATAAAATCTTCTTATCCTCCTGACTGAGAATTTATGACATGTGACGACCCTACAGTCACTTTACCATCAGGTGTCGTTATAGGCAAAACATTGTCATGTCCTGGTTCAAATGGCACAATTACGCTACGCATTTTCAACTCTAACCCTAATTACGTAGAACTAGATAGGAAAAACGTTCTCACAATTGCTGAATTCGTTGTTTCTGCCCAGCAATGGCCAGCTGTTTTTGAAATTCATCCTTAAAATTCTACTACTTCTAATACCCATCAAAATCCAGTCCATTACACCTCACCTGAGGCGGACATAGCTGCAAATCTTCCTACTTTTCCCCATCAAACTGACTATACACCCTTATGGGAACGTGCCAGAGTAAATCGCAATTTACTAAATAAGCAGCAATCTCTTCAATTAAACAATCTTCTTAGAAAGTATCAAAAGTGCTTTGGGGATCGGATGGAAATTTAGGGAGAAGGTCCTATTTCTCACAAAATCAAGTTTGCTCCGCATGCAACAGCTCCAAAACAGCGTCCCTACAGGGTACCTTTGGAAAAGCGTCAAGAAATCAAAAGACAAATTGAGGAAATGCTCCGCACGCGTATAATAGAGCCGAGCACTAGTAAATTCGCTTCACCTATTGTTTTAGTGAAAAAGCCTTCAACTAATCAGTGGCGTTTTACAGTAGATTACCGGCAGATTAACGCTATAACTGAAAATGAAGCCTACTGCATACCGCATATTCAAGATATTATTGATTTAGAGAGCGGTAAAGAAGTTTACAGTATTCTGGACTTTAAAAGTGGTTTTTTTAAATCCCTCTTGAAACAAAACACAAAGAGAGAACGGCGTTTTCCTCATTTGGGTCTTTTTCATTTCACTGTAACGGCGCAAGGTTTGAAGGATGCTCCTGGTAGTCTCCAAAGAGTCGCAAACAGCTTGACAAGAGAATTGAAAGCTTGCTGTTTTGCCTATTTGGATGATATCATTATCGCCAGTCATTCCATAGGTGACCATTTTCGTGATCTAGAAGAAGTTTTGCAACGCATTGCAAATTTTGGCATGAAACTCACAGCGGATAAGTGCTCTTTCATGCAAGAAGAAGTTCCATACTTAGGAGTTCTTATAAGTAAGAGCGGAACAAGACTAAATCCAGAAAAGATAGCCAGCATTACCAAGATACCTAGACCTCAGGATGCTAAAGCTGTCAAGTCTTTTTTTGGGTGCAGCTTCGTACTTTCGCAGATTTATACCACGCTTTTCCTATGTTGCCGCTTCTTTGAATGCTCTTCTCATAAAGAATGCTCCATTCCAATGGACTGATCTTCATGAAATTGCATTCGTTTCTTTGAAAAACTCGCTTACTACAGCTCCAACTCTTGCATCTCCTATAATAGGCAAGCCGTACATTATCCACACGGATGCTTCGACTACTGGTCTAGGAGCGTGTTTACTTCAGCAAAACCCGCAAACGCTAAATGAGCATCCAATTGCTTACTGTAGTCGCCCGCTGAATAAGCATGAGCAAAATTACTCAATCATAGAGCTTGAGGCGCTTGCCATAGTCTTTGCGCTCAAACATTTTTACCCATATGTTGCTAATGCCTCTATAACACTTATTACTGATCATGCTCCGTTAAAGTCACTACTGCACAGATCAGACCTTGTTGGACTTTTAGCAAAATAATAAATCATGATACAAGCTTACGATCCGAAAATTGAATATCGACCGGGTAAACATAACACTTTTTGCGACTTCTTGAATTTTAATTTCTAAATAAATTTCTTGAGCCGTTACCCGGTAGTAATGAACATTTCTACTACTCTCGACTCAATTCCTAGCTTAGATACCATCAGGGAAAGCCAGCAAAATTCTTATTTTGGAAGTTTGATCACCTTCTTAACAGGGAATGCTGAGAACCCCTCCACAGCAGTTTTTGAGTTCGTTAGACAAATATTCCATTTTCAATGGTGCATTGTACTATAAGGCCAACGAAAGACCAAAACTTGTTATACCCGATTCTGAACTTCAAAAGCAGATCGTAAAACTTTTTCATGATAATCCTTTGCTAGGTTCCCACTTGGGAATTCGAAAAACGTACATAAAGGTTTCGGATAAGTACTACTGGCCAAACATGCATCAGGATATCGCAAATTACGTTAGATCTTGCGCAGCCTGTCAAAAGGTGAAAACACCAGCAGGAAATATCATTCGCGAGGAACTGGGAACTTTTCCCATTCCTCAGCGTCCTTTTGAGCGTATCCACATTGATGTAATAGGACCATTGCCACAATGTGTTGATGGTAGCAGATTCATAGCCATCACGGTTTGTGCTTTCAGTAAGTACATTATCTGTACGCCTTTAGTAAATCAAACGGCGGATCTTGTAGTAAAAGCGCTAATCAACGATGTGGTATCCAAGCACGGAATCCCTAACGAAATCGTTAGCGACAGAGGCTCAAACTATGTGAGCGCAATTTTCACTCAGGTTAACAAAACTCTGGGAATTGAGAACAACTTTACCACAAGCTACAACCACAAGACGAACGGCCAGGTTGAAAGAATGGTAAAAGTTGTTACGGATTCTCTTGCAGTCTACTGCTCAGAAGCCAGAGACTTGTGGACGGAATTCCTGCAACCCATCGTTTCTGCCTACAATTGTAGCAAAAACGATACGACAGGGTACAGTCCGTCTTCGTGATACACGGCAGACATCCGGTCACATGGATGGACGTTGTTCACAAATTACCTTTTACTCTTACTTTTGCCACAGGTAATTTCGCAGGCGAGTTTACGACAGCCCTGCAGACTACGATTGTGGAAGTGGGATCCAGCGCCGCAGCGAAAACAGCTGACTACAAAGCTGGTTACGATTAACAGAAGAAGGTATACAGTAAGGGCCTTTCCATTGGGGATCTTGTATTATTGCATGACGACACAGTGCGTCCCAAATTTTCGCTCCAATGGAAAGGCCCATTTGTGATTGTCTCCATGTGCCGTCCCAGTGTTACCATAAAAAGTTTGTTCAACAATAAGTCACAAACGGTGCATGTGAACAGACTCAAATTGTATTACAGCAGACCGCAGGAGCGTGAAGTCTCTGTGCAACCACAATCTAGTCCCACAGAGGCAGAGACTCCACGTTCTAGTGAGCCTAATCTCAGACGTTCAGAGCGTCTGAGACAAGGAACGGATTGGACTCCCTCGTAATGAGTAAGAAGTGCCAGTAGCAACCTCACAAAATTCATTAACGCAGCGGCTACTGGTACGAAGTAAGTTTGCCGCAAGCATACGCACTAGAAAAAAAAGAATTTTTCGATTGGCGGGTCGAAAAACGCTTTCAAACATTCACTTTTCCCTTCACGCCCTTGTGAGCAACGCTAGGAAATTGTTTCCTCTCGAGTTGTGAACTCGATAACCAAATGTTGTGAAATTCCGATGCATTTATGTTGATATTTGTCAGTAGCGAAAACATAGAATTACATATTCTATCTTTTCGTTCAATATTTCATGTTTTACATCTGAATTTTTACTTTTTGTAATGTTTATACCATTTTACTATGTGTGACTTCATCCCTCCTTCATATTCCCATGAAAATAATTTTCTTATTCAAATCCATTTTGAATAACTATCCTACTCTACAACGCAATTCTTATGTCTTCCGCTCGAGGACGAGCTTTACTTTATTGACGGGACGTACGGGAGCGTGCGCTTCGCCTTCTGGCGTTTCGCCCTTCTGTTTACCTTGTCTCTTACCGGCTTCTTCTCGATGCAACGTGAAGACGCAATCCATCAAATGCAACTCAACGATGAAGTTCGATTCCCCCACGATAACTTCAATTCCCCCCACGACGAAAGCAAACCGCGAAAAGATGCTTGGTTCTTGATGAGATGAATGGTATAGCAACTATCAATACTCGAGCAATGATGATCAATACGCCAGCAAAATCAACGACATTACAGAGCAGAATTCAATCGATGACGATACGACTATGAGCTAGAAATCGATCAATGATGATGGTTGATGACGAAATGACGATGATGATGATGATGGTCGAATGGTCAAAATCACGTTTGACCATTCGACCATCATCATCATCATCGTCATTTCGTGATTGCATTTTGCAGATTCCGAGATGATCAAAAGCTACGACGGTTTCTTTTTCTCTTCCCGAGCCATGATCAAAGATGAAAGCTCGAGGACGAGCTTTGCTAAGGAATGGACATGTCGAGACGCAGACTAATTGGATGGTCCGACAGTCCCCACGAACTGGGCGGTGCCCAGAATCTCCAGATGAGCTGGCACTCCCCGGGTGCTCGGTGGTCCCCTCCCCAGTTCTGTCCCCCATTTTTATATACATGTTATCATTACTTATAATAACGGGCTAAGGTTGTTTACGTGACTTTGTGTCTGTGTGTCTGTCTGTGTGTGTGAGAGTGTGTCTGTTACGAAATTCGTAGAGAGTGTTCCAGCCAACCTCCTAGGCTCAAATTTTACACGGCGCATACCACCCGCATGAAAGTCCAACATGCGAAAGCACGAGCAGATTCGTTTAGTGGATCCCTCTGAAACTGCGAGTCAAACGGATTCACTTTGCATTTGGGCCGCAAAACTGGGTCCGTAATCCCACTTTTTGTAGAGTCGTGAATGTTTATGCCAAGTGAATGTGCAAGCCGTTAACTTAGGCCCAAAATAGTGATCAAATGTCCATTACTTTACAAAAATGGAGCCAAAAAGTATTGGTTGCTCAAATGGTCAATTTGCCAAGCTTTTACCAGAGCATTTGACGAGATTTTTGCACAAAGATGTAGCTCACGGTGACTGCTGTTCTTATGGCAACTGTCAAGACCACAGGAAAATCAAAAACCCATAAAAATTTGCGTTTGTTTCCCTGCAAAAAGTCTCATCCACGCGAAATCACCGATTTCACATAAAAAGCTTTCGGAATGAGTAGTTGTTTACATTTTGTTCGTGATAGTCGGCATTGCTCGGTGAGTTTCAATGCCATCATTGTGCGAGAATGAGTAGGGCCTAGATAGTGGAGCCAGTGCGAACCTCTGCGAAGCAGAGGTGACGCACTGGTGAATGATAAAATTATCTAGTCAAGAATTCTTCTGTTAAGATGCAATACAACAGGGTAGAGGGATCAAGTAACGAGAGTAATTAACTCGTTAGACTTGACAATAGGAGGGAGTTATGATTTTTTGAAAATGGCGGGACAGAACTTTCGGACCAACCTAATATATATTAGGTCGTTTCAAAAGTAATTTCGCTTTTTTCAAACGGGCGCCACAATTGATGGAACAAAGGTTTCTAAGAGATCTTGGAAGCATTCGATGCAGCATTTCATTCTCTTTCTAGTGGTTATGAAACTGTTGCAAAACAGTCAACGAGCTTCCAGAAAATAACCAAAATCTGCGACCCATGCTTTTTGAGATGGTCAAGTTTCACAATTTTTTAAAACTTTCAAATCATTCCTCAGAAGGAGTTCAAGTAACGATTCGATAGAGCAAACCTTATAGAATACAGTACTACTTTTTTCTCTTCTTCGTAGCTCGCCGTAATATTTTTTTAAATTTTTTAACAGAACTATCGGATTTTGGCAGGCCCACCTCAGCCACAATCGCATCAAACATCGTAATTTTTCGAAATTTGAGACTACCAAGATGGTACTATGAGTTAGCATTAATTTTACAAAGCAAATGAGGGTTTACGGGTTCGAAATATCAAATTTCGAGTTTTTCGGGTACAGCCTGGGGATCTCTAAAAAAGAGTTATGATGATTTTATCCCCGGAAACTAAATGAATCGGAAACAAAAACACCTATTAGGAAGAGGAGAAAATGCTGCATCGAATAGTGCGCGAGCTGCCTTTCTTTTGATGTTCTACGAGGATTTAGCTGCTCAAGTATGGAAATCCGTAGCATCAGTTAAAATTCTGTTAAAAATGTATGACAAGCTATGGAATAGAGAAAAAAGTAGTACTGTATTCTATAAGGTTTGCTCTATCGAATCGTTACTTGAACTCCATCTGAGGATTGATTTGAAAGTTTTAAAAATTTGTGAAACTTGACCATCTCAAAAAGCGTGGGTCGCAGATTTTGGTTATTTTCTGAAAGCTCATTGATTGTTTTGCAACATTTTCATAACCTTTGGAAAGAGAATGAAATGCTGCATCGAATGCATCCAAGATCTCTGAGATAGCTTTGTTGCATCAAATGTGGCGCCCGTTTGAAGAAAGCGAAATTACTTTTGAAACGACCTAATATATTAGGTTGGTCCGAAAGTTCGTTCGCACCATATTCAAAAAATCATAACTTCCTTCACTCACAATGATTTTGCGGAATTTAAATTTTATTAGAAAGCGTAATCCATGTAGTTTCCAAAAGGTTTCCTGGGAACTTTCCAACATGTACAGGTTGCAGAGATAAAAATGAAAGAACGAAAACATCCGAAATTCGGAATTTTTGAGAAACAATTCCAAAAATCTAGAAACTGCGCGATAAAATCCAGAAAAGCCATTATCCTAATTTCTCTTATATTTGATTACTAACTGAGCTAAGTTTGTGCTGATCGAGCTCTTCTTTCGCAAGTTATGATTTTTTGAAAAAAAATGCCGAAAAATCAATTTTCTAAGAATTCCTAAGAAATTGATTTTCGGCATTTTATTTCAAAAAATCATAACTTTTGAAAGAAGAGCTCGATCAGCACAAACTTAGCTCAGT
The DNA here is from genome assembly GCA_958299035.1 of Cylicocyclus nassatus. Taxonomy (NCBI): domain Eukaryota; kingdom Metazoa; phylum Nematoda; class Chromadorea; order Rhabditida; family Strongylidae; genus Cylicocyclus; species Cylicocyclus nassatus. Next base: position 53,735,214 of record CATQJL010000112.1, on the reverse strand, counting down.
TAGTAATCAAATATAAGAGAAATTAGAATAATGGCTTTTCTGGATTTTATCGCGCAGTTTCTAGATTTTTGGAATTGTTTCTCAAAAATTCCGAATTTCGGATGTTTTCGTTCTTTCATTTTTATCTCTGCAACCTGTACATGTTGGAAAGTTCCCAGGAAACTTTTGGAGACTACATGCTTTACGCTTTCCAATAAAATTTGAATTGCGCAAAATCATTGTGAGAGAAGGAAGTTATGATTTTTTGAAAATGGTGCGAACGAACTTTTGGACCAACCTAATATATCAGTGGCGTACCCAGGATTTCGGCTCGAGGGGGGGGGGGGGTGACAAAATTTTTTTTATAAAGAAGGTGCGTGGCGTGAGCCCGTGAGCCACGCACTCCGAAAAAATTTTTGGGGTGCTTCTAAGAACTTTTGCGGGTCCCCGACCTCTAAAATCTAAGAAAAGGGGGCGTGGCGTCAGCTACGCTCCCGAAAAATTTTTTTACAAGGCTAATTAGAATTTTTAAAAATTTTTAAAAATTATTTTAACTATTTACAAAAACAAACAAGTCACTTGCACATTTTTATAACCCATATAAGTAACTTTCAAAAATTTCGCGACCCATTCTCGGGGGGGGGGGCGCCCCCCCCCCGAGAATGGGTCGCGAAATCAAAGTTAAAATTATATATATACTAGTTGGCTTTCCCGGTCCAGCCCGGGCCATGGTTCACCGCACTGCGAGCCGCCCCCCCCCCCGCCCTATATGGTAGGATGACTTACCCTGGGACATCCGCTTGGAAACCGCATCCTCGTGATCCTGAGGTGAAAATGAGCTTCACCGCCCTTTTTTACATGAGTATGGAAAATGCTTGATTGAACATGATAACCCTTCAATTCCTTGGGAAAATGTAAACAAATCAATAAATCGATAGAAGGACCCAACGAATCGCCGCAAAAAGTAGCCTATCATCTGCGCAAGGGTCGAAAACATATGTGTGCAAAGTTTCAGCTGAATCGGTTGAGTGGCGCGCGTTTCTATAACGCACATACCCTCCAAACTGACAATTTTTGAGTTTTATATATATATAGATATACAAGGTGTCCCAAAAAAATGTTAACACTGTTTGATCGGATCGTTAATAACTCCCTTGCTTTCAAGTCTTTCGCCGAGCTTTAGGTACCATTATGTAGAGCGAGGATAAACTTAGATTCACAGTATCGAGCGAATCATCTAACGCTCCTCGTTACTGTAGAATTACGGTAGGAAATTCCAGCATGTGGAACCGTCGTGAATGCCTTCTGACAAAATTTTTTTCAAAAAATCTAAAAAACGTGTATAAAGGTTCTCACATATGCTGGTATCACTACACAACTTCTTACGAGTGTTTTCAGCTTTTTTGACGGTGTAATCACATTTTTGACACATGCTGGGAAGTCAGTTATTACACTTTACCTAGGATGGCTTCGAAAAGAAGTATGATAATGAAGTGAAGATTTTACATCCGAAATCAGCGGCTTTCATTACCATAGTACAAGAGATTTTGGCTTGTTTGGCTCTGTTTCAAAGCAGAAAATGGGCTTTAATGGCCTAAAATCCTTGTCAAATTTCCTATCGTAATTCTACAGTAATGAGGAGAGTTAGATGATTCGCTCGATATTATAAATCTAAGTTTATCCTCGCTCTACAAAATGGTACCTAAAGCTCGGCGAAAGACTTGAAAGCAAGGGAGTTATTAACGACCAAACAGTGTTAACTTTTTGGGACACCCTGTATATATTAGGTTGTCCGGAAATTAATGCCCGTTTTGAATTTCAACCGCAATAAGTCGTACACTCTTCACTTCTAAATAGATAGCAAGGTACCATTCGATAGAGCAAAGCAAGCTCTACCAGATGGCCATCTTCCTTAGCAACAGCTCTGATCCACAACGAGTTTCGCGCCAAAAACTAAAAACATTCAAGTGTCCGAAATATTGAGAAAAATCGTAACTCAGTTCATAAAAATCCTATAAAAATTCTAACTTGCTCACGTAAACATAATCCACATAGAGCATCTATACACGCCGTTGCCGTATTTTTTCTCTGTTAGAAACCAAGAAAACGGAAATTTTCGTGCATTTGCCAAAGTGATGCTGTGCCGTCCCGGGTGTATGTCAAGAGGCGCGATTCCTATTGCCAGATGGGCAGCATATAGCACATATTTAGTGTTTTATAAAGTTCCAGAATTATTTGAAACCTCAAAAGAAGATAGGATCCCCACATAGGTAGTTGTATACCACAAGCCTGAAAAAGTACAGACTTAAATGTTCAGCTCTCTACAAGCTTTAGTTCTCGAGAAATTTGAATTTTAGCTTGGACCACTTAAGCAAGGAAAGCTATATTCGGTATTTCTTGAGAACTAAAGCTTGTAGAGAGCTGGAAATTTAAGTCTGTACTTCTACAGACTTGTGGTATACAACTACCCATGCGGGGACGGCACAGCATCACTTTGGCAAATGCACGAAAATTTCCGTTTTCTCGGTTTCTAACAGAGAAAAAAATACGGCAACGGCGTATATTGATGTCTTATGTGGATAGTGTTTACGCGAGCAAATTAGAATTTTCGTAGGATTTTTATGAACTGAGTTACGATTTTTTTCGATTTTTCGGACTGGTGAGTCTTTTTAGTTTTTGGCTCGAAACTCGAGATGGATCAAAGCTGTTGCAAAAGCAAGATGGCTATCTTGTAGAGCTTGCTTTGCTCTATCGAATGGTACTTTGCAACCCATTTAGAGATGAGAAGTATATGACTTAGCGCGGTTGGAATTTAAAACGGGCATTAAATTCCGGACAACCTAATATATTAGGTTGGTCCGAAAGTTCTTGCGCACCATTTTCAAAAAATCATAACTTCCCTGCCACTCAATGGATTTGGACAAAATATATTATGTCGGAATATTAGGTCGTTCCGAAAGTTCTTTCCGTTTTTCCAACCTATCATAAAAAGACGTGGAATGAAGGTAGGGAAACGCTTTGGGCACTACACGACGCAGCTTTTCTTCCTCTTTCTAGCAGTCGTACTCCCATGTCGCTTACTCTTGTGCTCACTGAGGTGATGGCCGAAATTTCGAACCCATGGTTTTTATCATGTCCAATTTTAGCAATTTTTCACAATCTTCTTCTTTGACTTTTGGGAAAGCTTTGATAACAGCCAGGGTAGAGTAAACAAAGTGCAATACAATGCAATTTTTTCGCATATCCAGCTGGTCCAGTATTTTTTGAGATAATTTTTCCAAAAGTCTTCACTTTTGCAAAGTTCGAAAATACGGAAACGCCCGAACACCGGCAAATCTACGAATTTTGAAGCTTTCAAAAGGCAGTTACGATTTTCCACAATTTTTAGAAAGCAACTGAGCGTTTACCGCTTGGAAATATAAGGTTTCGCATTTGCGTGTACAGGCTGGGGCCGGTTCAAAATCAAGAATTATGGGAACTTTATCGCCAAAGGCCCAACAAATTGGAAAGAAAATATATTCATTAGAAAGAGAAGGAAAATCTGCATCGAATGGTACCTTAGTTGTGCGCCGTCTTATGTTCTATGGCTCTTGGCATCCTCAAAAATGGAATTTGATAGCATCAGGAGAATAATTCTAAAAATTTTTTGAAGTTAGCTATCAACGCCGAAAAACTGCATTAAATTGCACTTTGTTTACTCTATCTGGCTGTTATCAAAGCTTTCCCAAAAGTCAAAAAAGAAGATTGTGAAAAATTGCCAAAGTTGGACATGGTAAAAACCATGGGTTCGAAATTTCGGCGATTACCTCAAGAGTAAGCGACGTGTGAGTATGACTGCTAGAAAGAGGAAGAAAAGCTGCGTCGTATAGTTCCCAAAGCGTTTCCCTATCCTCATTCCACTTCTTTTTATGATAGGTTGAAAAAACGGAAAGAACTTTCGGAACGACCTAATATTAGGTTGATTCATAATTAATGCACGTTTTTCGAAATTCATATTCAAAGCGTCGTAATTCGTTTCCCACGTCATCTTTTAAAGAGCAATAAGAACTGTTGCAGAGAGCAAATCCTTGGCTTTACAACATATATTTTTGTTCATAGATAAATGTGACGAGAAAGTTTGTACAATCCGAAAAATGCCAAGAATTTTTTTTAGAAACCTCTATTTTGAGAAAGCATAACTTACTCTCAAAGGTAGGAGAAAAGCGCAAACTTTGCTCATTGCGCAGCCAGTGGTCAAGAGAGAAGTGGCAAAAACCCGGATTTTACGGTATTTTTCTACGACGAGATATTGCTATAAGTTCAAAAGTGATCATTTTTTCTAGCTTTTTCAGAAGAACGAAAAATTGTCTTTTTTGAGAATTTTTAAATTTTTTGCCACTGAAAAGCTGTAAAATTTCACCATTTTTCTATCACTCAATGTGCTATGTCTATTCTTTGTGCACAAAGCAAAATCGCAGTCATTGGTTCTTGTTTCAAAGTTCTATACGACTTCGAGAGGCCACAATGACCGGCCAAGTTTGTGGTTGAATCTCTCATCTCAGAACTTTTGCAAAATTCTGCTTTATAGAGATTTCTGTAGAAGAAAAGTTCGCCATTGTTAGGCATATTCTTTGAAATTAACATCTTTTGTCCTCATGAAATTAGAGCAAAAAGAATGAAAGGAAAAAATTTTAAGTTTTAGTCTCTCATTCCGAAGCGTGGAGTTCGGTATCATACAGAGCGTCACGAAAAAGAAAGGATACACAAGAAACTAGAAGAAACGCTCTTTCAGATAGCGTTGAAATTTTTGGAAAAGATTCAGTGTCCGTGAAAAACCAGCGCTTGGAAAAAGAGGTAACAAAAACGTGCATTAATTATGAATCAACCTAATATACAGGGTGTCCCAAAAAAAATGTATCGAACGTTTGATCGTTAATATCTCTCTTCTAAAGAAACCTTTTCTCTTGCTTCAGGTACCGTTTTGTAGAGCTGGCTTCAACTTAGATTTGCAGTATAGAACGAATCACTCACTTCTCTTCATTACTGTAGGATTACGGTAGAAATTTCAAAAAGGGTTTTAAGCAATGAAAGGCCATATTTTGCTTTAGAAAGGAAACAAAACAGCCTGAAAGCTTTTACACTAGGCTAATTAGAGTTGCTGATTATAAATGTAAAGTTCCCAACTTATTATGATGTTTTATTGAAGAGTTATGCCAGGTAAGAGGTAGCGGCCATTTATTCAATGTTCCTAAAAAGTGCGGTTACACCGCTTAGAAAGCTTCGTAATTTTGAGAATAGTTAAGTATTGAACTCAGCGTCCATAAAAACCCTATTACACAAGTTTTCACATTTACTGAAAATTTTGAAACGGCAGCTTTTTCCACATTGACACCATATGTTTCAAGTTTCTACCGTAATCCTACAGTAATGAAGAGAGATGGGTGCTTCGTTTTATAATGCAAATCTAAGTTGAAGCCAGCTCTACAAAACGGTACCTGAAGCAAGGCAAAAGACTTCTTGGGAAGAGAGATATTAACGATCAAACGTTCGATACATTTTTTGGGACACCCTGTATATTAGGTTGGTCCGAAAGTTCGTTCGCACCATTTTCAAAAAATCATAACTTCCTTTCCTCACAATTATTTTGCGCAACTCAAATTTTATTAGAAAGCGTAAAGCATAAAGTTTCCAATTGTTCCCTGGCGACTTTCCAGCATGTTCAGATTGCAGAGATAAAAACGAAAGAACGAAAATATCCGAAATTCAGAATTTTTGAGAAACAATTCCAAAAATCTAGAAACTGCGCGATAAAATCCAGAATAAAATCCAGAATTCCTAAGAATCCCTAAGAAATTGATTTTTCGGCATTTTTTTTTCAAATAATCATAACTTTTGAAAGAAGAGCTCGATTAGCACAAACTTAACTCAGTTAGTAATCAAATATAAGAAAAACTAGGATAATGGCTTTTCTGGATTTTATCGCGCAGTTTCTAGATTTTTGGAATTGTTTCTCAAAAATTCTGGATTTCGGAAGTTTTCGTTCTTTCGTTTTTATCTCTGCAATCTGGACATGCTGGAAAGTCGCCAGGGGACAATTGGAAACTTTATGCTTTACATTTTCTAATAAAATATGAGTTGCGCAAAATAATTGTGAGGGAAGGAAGTTATGATTTTTTGAAAATGGTGCGAACAAACTTTCGGACCAACCTATTATTAGGTTGGCTCGAAAGTTCTGGGACATTTTCGAACTAGATGTGCTATTTCTCGAAAACTAATGCATGTACATCCGGTAGAGGTACCATTCGATAGAGCAAAGGAGGCTCTACAAAAATGGTATGCAAAAGTTCGCATCAGCTTCGACCCACCGTGAGTTTGCACCCAAAATCTTAGTCGTAGTGAAATTCAAAAAATCGCGAAAAATTCATATCTTTTTTTAAAGAAATCTTGCGGATCTCCAACTTGCTCACAAAAATAGCACACCACATCAGATACGATACTCATATGCACCGTTCCTGGATTTTTTACTCATTCATAAACTAAAAAAAACAAAAATTTTTATGCTTATACGAAAACGAAGCTACGCGTTCCCACTCATGCAGTTGTATAGCATAAGCCTACAGAAGTATAACCTTGAATTTCCAGCCTTCTACAGGCCCTAGTTCCTGAAAATTAGCGAATTGAGCTCTCCCCACTCGGGTGTTCCATGCTAAAATCAATATTTTTCGACAACTAGGGCTTGCAGAAAGCTAAAAATTTACGGTTATACATCTAAGGGCTTGTGCTATTCAGTTACGTTGGTGGAAACAGCACAGCTTCGTTTTACGTAAGCATGAGAATTTTCGTTTTCTCGATTTTCATATGAAGAAAAAATACAGCAACGGTGCATATGAATGTCTGATGTATTGTGCAATTTTTGTGAGCAAGTTGGAGATCCGTAGAATTTGCTTGAACAAAGATATGAATTTTTCGCGATTTTTTGAATTTTAGTACGACTCAGATTTTGGATGCAAACTTACGGTGAGTCGAATCTGGTGCGAACTTTTGCACACCATTTTGTAGAGCTTGTTTGGCTCTATCAAATGGTACCTCTACTTGATGCATACGCGTTAAGTTTCGAGAAATAGCAGATCTAGTTCGAAAATGTCCCAGAACTTTCGAGCCAACCTAATAGTACATAAATGAGTTTGCTAAACAAATAAAAGCGGATGATACCAAAAAATAATAATGCAGCAGTTCCTGTCCTTATTCAAGAAGCTATTAAATTTGTGGCACTCATTCGATCGCAAATGCGTCGGAACAGTCAAGCAACACCTTCTAACTTTAATAGTTCTCTAGTTCGAAAATGTCTCAGAACTTTCGAGCCAACCTAATATACAGGGTGTCCCAAAAGTATGTATCGAACGTTTGATCGTTAATAACTCTCTTCCCAAGAAGTCTTTTGCCTTGCTTCAGGTACCGTTTTGTAGAGCTGGCTTCAACTTAGATTTGCAGTATAGAACGAATCACTCATTTCTCTTCATTACTGTAGGATTACGGTAGAAACTTCAAGGAGGGTTTTAAGCAATGAAAGGCCATATTTTGCCTCAGAAAGGAAACAAAACAGCCTTAAAACTTTTACGCTAGGCTAATTAGAGTTGCTGATTATAAATGTAAAGTCCCCAACTTATTATGATGCTTTATTTAAGAGTTATGCCAGGTAAGAGGTAACGGACATTTTTTCAATGTTCCTAAAAAGTGCGGTTACACCGTTTAGAAAGCTTCGCAATCTTGAGAATAGTTGAGTATTGAATTCAGCTTCCATAAAAACCCCAATACACAAGTTTTCACATTTTTTTAAAAAATTTTGAAACGGCAGCTCTTTCCACATTGACACCATGTATTTCAAGTTTCTACCGTAATCCTACAGTAATGAGGAGAGATGAGTGATTCTTTCTATAATGCAAATCTAAGTTGAAGCCAGCTCTACAAAATGGTACCTAAAGCAAGGCAAAAGACTTCTTGGGAAGAGAGATATTAACGATCAAAAGTTAGATACATTTTTTTGGGACACCCTGTATATTAGGTTGGCCCGAAAGTTCTTTCGCACCAAATTCAAAAATTCATAACTCCTGGAATTTTCATCCGATCTCACTGCTTTTATTTTTGTATTGAAGAATAAGTCATGCTCTTTATGATGACATCTCAAATGCTTGCTAATGATCATCTGTTGCATAGATAGGAGCGATAGAAGAAAATTGGTCAAAATTCGAATTTTTCGTGTACGGTCATAAAAAATCGGAAACTTGCAACAAAAATCGGAGCAGTCAGTATTGTAGGTTCTTTCACCAGCTCTTTCTAACGGCGCAAATTTTGCGCCGATTGAGCGTCTTTATGAAAAGTTATGATTTCCCTGAAAAATGCCAAAATAAATAAAATTTGCCCTTTTGTATTGCTTGCTCGAAAATCGTAACTTTTCATAGAGACGTTCAATCGGCGCAATTGCACATTAGAATGAGCAGGTAACAGAACTTACAATACTGACTGCTCCGATTTTCGTTGCAAGTTTCCGATTTTTTATGACCGTACACGAAAAATTCGAATTTTGACCAATTTTCTTCTATCGCTCCTATCTATGCAACAGATGACCATTAGCAAGCAGCTAAGATGTAAAGAGCATGACTTATTCTTCAATACAAAATAAAAGCAGTGAGATCGGTTGAAAATTCCAGGAGTTATGAATTTTTGAATTTGGTGCGAAAGAACTTTCGGGCCAACCTAATATATTAGGTTGAACCGAAAGTTCTGTCGCACCATTTTCAAAAAATCATAAATTCTTTCGGTCACGACGATTTTGCACAACTCAAATTTTGTCTGAAAGCGAAAAGCATGTAGTTTCCAAAATCTTCCTGGTGAGTTTCCGACATGCTCAGGTGGCAGAGATTAAGAATTTCTTAAGAATTCTTTGGAAACTGATTTTTCTGCAATATTTTTCAAAAAATCATAACTTTTGAAAGAAGGGCTCGATCAGCACAAGCTTGACTCAGATAGTAATCGAATGTAAGAAAAATTAGGATAATGGCTTTTCTGGACTTTATTGCACAGTTTCTGAATTTTTGGAATTTTTGCTTGAAAATTTCGAATTTTGGATGATCTCATTCTTTCATTTTTATCTCTGCCACCTGAGCATGTCGGAAACTCACCAGGGAGATTCTGAAAACTACATGCTTTTTGCTTTCAGACAAAATTTGAGTTGTGCAAAATCGTCGTGATTGAAAGAAGTTATGATTCTTTGAATATGGTGCGACAGAACTTCGGTTCAACCTAATATACAGGGTGTCCCAAAAAAATGTGCCTACTGTTTGATTGTGAATAACTCTCTTGTAATGAAGTGTTTCGAAATGCTTTAGGTACCTTTTTGTAGAGCGAGGTTGAACTTAGATTTACAGTATGGAGCGAATCATCGATCGCTCTTCATCACCGTAGGATTACGGTAAGAATTTTCAGCATATGGAGCCAATGGGAAATATACCATCTAACAAAATTTTTTTTCAAAAAACCCGAAAAATCGTGTACTAGGGTTCTCGAACATGCTGATTCCACTACACAACTTTTTACGAGCGTTTTCAGCTTATTTGACGGTGTAATTACATTTCGGACAAATGCTGGGAATTGAATTATTACGATTTACCGGGGATAACTTAGGAAAGAAGCCTCACAATAAAATGCGAATTTCAAATTCGAAATCAGCGGCTCTCATTACCGTAGTGTAACAGTTTTTGGCTTCTTTGGACTTGTTTCGAGGCAGATAGCCTCCAAGTGCCTAAAATCCTTGTCGAAGTTCATACCGTAATCCTACAGTAATGAAAAGCGATCGCCGATTCGCTCCATAGTGTAAGTCTAAGTTTAACCTCGCTCTACAAAACGGTACTTAAGGCTTCTCGAAACACTCCATTACAAGAGAGTTATTTACAATCAAACAGTAGGCACATTTTTTTGGGACACCCTGTATAAATATACAGGGTGTCCCAAAAAGATGTGCACACTGTTTGATTGTCAATAACTTTCTTGCCTTCATGTCTTTTGCCGAGCCGGAGATACCATTCTGTAGAGCGAGGATAAACTTAGATTTGCAGTATGGAGGGACTTACTAGCCGCTTTTCATTACTGTAGAATTACGGTAGCAATTTCGAGAAGGACTTTCAGCAATGAAAAGCTGTATTTTGCCTCAGAAAAAAGCCAAATAAGCCAGAAGCTCTTGAACTGGGTTAATCATAGTCGCTGATTTTAAATATGAAAACTGCACGTCAATACAATATTTCTTTCATGAGTTAATTCAGATTTAGTGTAATGACTGATTTTCCAGTGTTCAGCAGAAATGTGAATACGCCATCAAGAAAGCTCAGAAAACTGATGGAAAGTTATGTAGTGAAATCAGCACGCCTGAAAACCTTGCTACACAATTTTTTAGGTTTTTTTGAAATTATTTCATTAAAAGGCTTATCCCGCAGTGATGCTGTATGCTGAAAGTTCATACCGTAATCCTACAGTAGCAAAAAGAGATTGGAGTTTCGCTTAATACTGTAAATCTAAGTTTATCCTCACTCTACAGAATGGTGCCTCAAGCTCGGCAAAAGACATGAAAGCAAGAGAGTTATTAATAATCAAACAGTGTGCACATCTTTTTGGGACACTGTGTATATATTAGGTCATTCCGAAAGTAATTTCGCTTTTTTCAAACGAGCGCCACAATTGATGGAACAAAGGTTTCTAAGAGATCTTGGAAGCATTCGATGCAGCATTTCATTCTCTTTCCAATGGTCATGAAAATGTTACAAAACAGTCAATGAGCTTTCAGAAAATAGCCAAAATCTGCGACCCATGCTTTTTGAGATGGTCAAGTTTCACGATTTTTTAAAACTTTCACATCAATCCTCAGAAGGAGTTCAAGTAACGATTCGATAGAGTAAATCTTATAGGATACAGCACTACTTTTTTCTCCTTTCTATAGCTTGACATACATTTTTAACAGAATTTTTACTGATGCTACCGATTTCCATACTTGAGCAGCTAAATCCTCGTAGAACATCAAAAGAAAGGCAGCTCGCGCACTATTCGATGCAACATTTTCTCCTCTTTCTAACATGTGTTTTTAAATTCCGATTCGTTTAGTTTCCGGGGAGAAATCATCATAACTCATTTTGGACCGGGCAGATCAGCTAGTATATACATATATATTAGGTTGGTCCGAAAGTTCGTTCGCACCATTTTCAAAAAATCATAACTTCCTTTCCTCACAATGATTTTGCGCAATTCAAATTTTATTAGAAAGCGTATAGCATGTAGTTTACAAAGGTTCCCTGATGACCTTTCAGCATGTTCAGATTGCAGAGATAAAAATGAAAGAACGAGAACATCCGAAATTCGGAATTTTTGAGAAAAAATTCTAAAAATCTAGAAACTGCGCGATAAAATCCAAAAAAGCCATTATTCTAATTTTTCTTATATTTGATTACTAAATGAGTTAAGTTTGTGCTGATCGAGCCCTTCTTTTAAAAGTTATAAATTTTTGAAGAAAAATGCCGAAAAATCATTTTCCTAAGGATTCCTAAGAAATCGATTTTTCGGCATTTTTTTCAAAAAATCATGACTTTTGAAAGAAGAGCTCGATCAGCACAAACTTAACTCATTTAGTAATCAAATATAAGAAAAATTAGGATAATGGCTTTTCTGGATTTTATCGCGCAGTTTCTAGAATTTTAGAATTTTTTCTCAAAAATTCCGAATTTCGGAGTTCTCGTTCTTTCATTTTTATCTCTGCAATTGAGCATGCTGGAAAGTCGCCAGGGAACTGTTGGAAACTACATTCTTTACGCTTTCTAATAAAATTTGAAAGGCGCAAAATCTTTGTGAAGAAAAGAAGTTATGATTTCTTGAAAATGGTGCGAACGAACTTTCTTACCAACCTAATATATATATTAGGTCGTTCCAAAAGTAATGTCGCTTTTTTCAAACGTACGCCACATCTCGTGGAACAAAGGGTGTAAATCGTTTTGGTAGCATTTGATGCAGCATTTCATACTCTTTTTAATGTTTATATTGTTACCGCACAAAATTCAATAACCTTTCGAAAAGTTATCCAAATCTGCGACCCATGCTTTTTGAGAAGGCCAAGTTTCACAATTTTTCTAAATTTTTATAACAACCCTCGGAAGGAGTCCAAGTAATGGATGGATAGAGCAAACCCTACGGTAACCAGCGCAATTTTTTTCTGCTTTCCGTATCTCGTCATAATTTTTATTTAGAATTTTTGATGAAACCACCGAATTTTAGCATTCTCGCCTCAGACGCAAATGCATCAAACACCAGTAAATCTTCGGATTTTGAAACTTACAAACATAGATTATGCTTTGACACTAATTTTACAAAGCAAATGAGCGTTTACGGCTTCAGATTAGCAACTTCCGAAAATTCCGGGTACAGCATGGGGCGCCCTGGAAAACCTGAATTATGATGGTTTTATCCAGGAAAACTTGATGAATCGGAAACAAAACAACTGGTAGAAAGGGAAAAAGCCGCTTCGAATGACACACGAGTTGATTGTCAGTTGTTGTTCTGTGAGGTTTGAGTTGACCAAATAAGAAATTTAATGGCATTGAAAAATTGATTCCAGAAACTCAAAGAAGCAAGCTAAGGAAAAGAAAAAAAATAACTCTGTGTTCTATGGGGTTTGCTCTATCTAACAGTCACTTGTACTTCTTCGGAGAACAAGTACAAAAATTCAAAAAAAATAGCCGAACTTGACCATGGCAAAAAGCACGACTTGCAGATTTTGGTGATTTTTCGAGAGTTCAATGAATATTATGCAATGAAATTAGAACCGTAAAAAAGAGGATGAAATGCTGCATTGAATCCTTCTAAGATCTCCTAAAATCTCGATTCCATGAAATGCGGCATTCATTTGAAAAAAGCGACATTACTTTCGGAACGACCTAATATATATACAGGGTGTCCCAAAAAGATGTGCACACTGTTTGATTGTTGATAACTCTCTTGCTTTCATGTCTTTTGCCAAGCTTGAGGTACCATTCTTTAGAGCGAGGTCCAACTTAGACTTACGGTATGGAGCGATTTATAAGCAGCTCTTCATTACTGTAGGATTACGCTAGGAATTTCGGAAAGGATTTTGAGCCATTAGAAGCAGTTTTTGCCTCAGAAAGAAAAGCCAAAATCCAGAAACTCATGAACTGGCTCAATCGAAGTTGCTAATTCTAAATATGAAAATTGCACATCAGTACACTGTTTCTTTCATGAGTTATATCAGATTTAGGGTAACAACTGATTTTCCAATATTTGTTAGAAATGTGAATACGCCATCAAGAAAGCTCGAAAAACTGATGGAAAGTTATGTAGTAAAATCAGCACGCCTAAAAACCTTGTTACACAATTTTTTAGATTTTTTCAAAGTTATTTCATCAAAAGGCTTATTCCACAGTGACGCTGTATGCTGAGAGTTCTTACCGTGATCCTATAGTAACGAAGAGCGATTGATGATTCGCTCCATGCTGTAAGTCTAAGTTTATCCTCGCTCTATAGAATGGTACCTCAAGCTCGGCAAAAGACATGAAAGCAAGAGAGTTATCAACGATCAAACAGTGTGCACATCTTTTGGGACACCCTGTATATGGCGACACTTAACGTGATAATGTTGCTCCGGAAGTGTTACTAAAACATAAAAGCCGCATTAATGGCACACACAAGCCATACAATTTGCTGCACCTTATTGGCCACCATCAAGCGCAATTTCCCACCTATAATGGCAACTGACGATGGTATCATTTTATTAGATGATCCTAGACTTGCTGACAACCTTCGATAACTTTGAATATTTGCACCTGAAGTGTTTCCATCTTACCAAACATCAAAAAATAGCGAGAGATATTATATAAAGTTAGAAAGTGTTGCTTGACTGTTCCGACGCATTTGCGATCGAATGAGTGCCACAAATTCAATAGCTTCTTGAATAACGACAGGAACTGCTGCATTATTATTTTTTGGTATCATCCGCTTTTATTTGTCTAGCAAACCTCATTTATGTACTAGATTGTCCGGAAATTAATATCCGTTTTGAATTTCAAATGCAATAAGTCATACACTTCTCAATTTTAAGTAGGTTCCAAAGTACCTTTCGATAAATCAAAGCATGCTCTACAAGACGGCAGTCTTGCTTTAGCGACAGCTCTGATCCATTTCGAGTTTCGAGCCAAAAACTAAAAAGACTCAGCAGCCCGAAAAATCAAAAAAATCGTAACTCAGTCTATAAAAATCCTACAAAAATTCTTACTTGCTCACGTAAACACAATCCACATGGGACATCTATATACGCCGTTGCCGCATTTTTGTCTCTGTCAGAAATCAGAAAACGGGAATTTTCGTGCATTTGCCAAAGTGATGCTGTGCCGTTCCCAGATAAGTAGTTGTATACTACGAACCTGCAGAAGTACAAACGTAAATTTCCAGCTCTCTACAAGCTTTAGTTCCCGAGAAATTTAAATTTTCTCTTGGACACCTCATTAGGGAAAGCTATATTCGGTATTCCTCGAGAACTAAAGCTTGTAGAGAGCTGAAAATTTGATTCTGTACTTCTACAAGCTTGTGGTATACAACTACCTATGTGGGGACGGCATAGCATCACTTTGGCAAATGCACGAAAATTTTCGTTTTCTTGATTTCTAACAGAGGAAAAAAACCGGCGAAGGCGTATATTGTATTATGTGGATAGTGTTTACGTGAGCAGGTAAGAATTTTTGTAGAATTTTTATAAACTGAGTTACGATTGTTTTCGATTTTCGGGCTGCTAAGTCTTTTTAGTTTTTGGCTCGAAACTCAAACGGATGAGAGCTTTTGCAAAAGCATGATAGTCATCTTGTAGAGCTTGCTTTGCTCTATCGAATGGTACTTTGCATCCTACTTAGAAATGAGAAGTGTATGACTTATTGCGATTGAAATTTAAAACGGGCATTAATTTCCGGACAACCTAATATCATTCAAATCATTCAAAGATGATGAAAAGGCAAAACAAAGCAACGCAAAAAAGCAAAAATAAGAGTGAAAATTTTCAAGACGGACGATACTTCCAGCAATTATGATCACATCAAATGCAGAATAATCAAAATCAGTACTTCTAGAATGAAGATAGTAAGATGTGAACTTCCATGATATCTAAACAAAACAAATCTGGTCCCATGACACTCGAGCAGATAAATCACGGCAGGTTAAAGTTGCAACTTCTCTCAACTTTTTTTTACTCAAAACCATGAAACCAATTGAACCAAGAACTTATTTTTCGAAGTCTCACTGGTGTCCGCGAGTTGCCTTTGGAGATTATCTACGACGGGTTCGGTGAATTCCTCAATCTGCAAAGCGTATAGTAGAGAAGAACAAAATAGAGAGTAGCAGCAGAATAGAACAAGAGAGCGCGAGTGAAAAACAAAACGAAAACTATGTGAGAGCGGTGCGAACGAGTAAAATGAAGAATGCGGATTTCAAAGCCCCGTGGTTCGAGCCTTGATGTGTTCGCAAAATTTCGAGCACTACCATATCCCAATATTTTCAACGGTTTTCAGAGCCGTGCATTCAGCGCATAAGGTTCAGAAAAATCCCCTGTATCTTCTCTTAGAGGAAGCGCTTTGGGGGGGGGGGCAACTGCTACTGTGAAGAGAGGAAGGATGGCTCAGTAGAATAGTTTAAAAAAAGGCTTTTGTTTGAGCCTTTTGAAGGTAAGTTAATGGGGTGTGGTACCTCCCCCCCCCCTAAAAGCTGTGGCAGCCACAGCTTTTTTGAGGGGGGGGGGGCACACCCCATTAACTTACCTTCAAAAGGATTTTTTTTAGAATTTTTATACATGGAATGGAAGGTGAAACTTCGTACTACACACAGTAGAAATTTGAGCTGGATTGTTATTGTTTAGGATAAATAATGGTTGATGAGAGCGCAAGTATTGAAATTTGTAAGTGGGACTTGACATTCTTCTGATTCCACAGCTTGGAGGTTTCTTGAAGTGGGATTTCTCATGCAAGGTAAGAAGGGTAGTGCTTTGTATTGAGTGCAAGAAGAGATAGCTTACTCACCTTTAAAATGAAGTTAATCACGTTTGAAGTTACTGCTTTATACAAGCTCGTTTACTACTCGGAGACCTCAGAGTTCGCTGAAACTTGGCGCATAGGGGTTATTCGACATGGTGACTACGACAATTATACTTGATCAGCGGTACGGTAGGTTACGGAAGGCATACGGTATCTGCAAGTTAGTGTCATTAAATTTGAATTTTGCAGGACTTCAACAGCGCTTTAATTAGGTCGATTTAGTTACATAGCTTGTACAGCGAGACTAGATCTCTTCTCTTCTGCATTGCATCTCTCATTCAAATAAGATTTCTTCAAACACAACCCGCTGTGTAAACGGCGACACAGAACGAAATTCGCGAAGATTTCCAATACCAACACAGTCACTGTACTAATGCATCGTCATCATCATTATTATTGCCACTAGCATGGAAAAGATAGAATTTCTGCTGTTTCTTCTAAGAACGCTCGCTAAAAAAATTACTTCACTATCGCGGAGGCAAACGGAACAGTGGCTCGAAGAGCACAGGAGAAGTTTTGCCGCCCGACATGAGGGCCATACGTCAATTCGTTGTCGTTTACAAAGTAGCGGCATTATTGGAACTGTTATCTGAAAGGCCGGTAGAACAAATGAGACTCCGGTCCCTTTCCCGATTGTGTGAACGACTTTTTGAAGTAGCCACAGGTGCGTTTAATGGAGCTTCTGGGGGTGTTCAGGGAGTGTTTGCCAAACTGAAAGACATGATCGCCGAGGAGACCGAAGCTGATCTTTATCCTAGAAACAATATATTTTCTGATAATTTCTGTTTGCATGGCCCATAAATTGAATCTGGCTGCAAGGGCCCAGAAAAGTCC
Organism: Cylicocyclus nassatus; assembly: GCA_958299035.1. Lineage (NCBI taxonomy): Eukaryota > Metazoa > Nematoda > Chromadorea > Rhabditida > Strongylidae > Cylicocyclus > Cylicocyclus nassatus. The sequence continues at coordinate 53,718,301 of CATQJL010000112.1, read as the reverse complement.
ACTGTTCAAACTTGCACAAGCCATTGTTATGGACTCATACCATCTATTTGGATCTACTGTGAGAACAACCGGCAAGAGTGCATACAAGAAAGCTGCACAAAAAATGTGCTTCCCAGACTTGCAGATGAGGGCTCTTTTCACAGTGAGATGGTCAGCTAGTTTTGCCAATTCACTCTCCAATATACTTCACGTTTACCCTGTGATTCTACAGGCGCTGACGGCTATACGAGATAACAAACGTTTTGGCAGCAGCCTCATAAAAAGAGCTACTTCGACATTTCATGTGCTTTCGGATGCGAGGACATACATAGATTTACATCATGCCGACACCACTATGCATGAACTTTCTGTGTTGTCGCAATATATGCAGCGCGAGGAAGAGCTACTTGTTGACAACCTACAAAAGTGGAGAGCTCTTGTCTACAGCATAGCACAACAAAGTTTACTCGAAAAAACGGCAAAAAACTTACTTGAGCGAGGAGTCATCAAGGGCTACGTTAATGACAAAATAGAACGCATCTATATGGACTTCCTCAACAAATTACCCTAACAAAGATGACAGACGCCTTTTAGCATACAATTCTCAAGCGTTCGCAGATGTTTCACTTGACCGCTGCTCAGAGGGCGATGACGAAGAGCGGCAACGACTTTTGGACTGGCATCTATTCAGAGACTTGGCTCGCACCACAACCTACGAAGAAAGCCCACCGGACCTAGACGTTCCCGAAACTTTTGGCCTTGAAGACGCCAGAAATTAGTGAAGGTGACTTAAGGCACTATAGTTTAGCAAAGCGTTATGAAGATTTTGTCTGGAACGATGCTGTATATCCTTGCATTATACGTTTCTACAACGACATGAAGCAGGCATTTTATGCTTAGCTCGTAAATAAGCCTAATGATTTTAGTAATATTGATCTACTAGCATTGGATAAGCACAATTTACTGGATATATTAGGTCGTTCCGAAAGTAATGTCGCCTTTTTCAGAGATCTTAGGAGCATTCGAAACATCATTTTATTCTCTTTCTAAAGGTTGTATTTTCACTGCATAATACTCAATGAGCCCTCGAGAAATTACCAAAACCTGCGACTCATGCTTTTTGCCATGGTCAAGTTTGGCTATTTTTCCAAATTTTTGTACCTATTCTCCGAAGTAGCACAAGTGGCAGGTAGATAGAGCAAACCCAACAGGACACAGTTAATTTTTTTCCTTAGCTTGCTTCTTATACTTTCTGGAACCAATTTTTCAATGCCATCAAATTCCATATTTAGTCAACTAAAACCTCACAGAACAACAATCGGCAAGCAGCTCGGGTGTCATTTGATGCAGCTTTTTCTCCTTTTTCCAATAGCTGTTTTTTGTTTCCGATTCATCAAGTTTTCCTGGATAAAACCATCATAATTCAGGTTTTCCAGGGCGCCCCATGCTGTACCCGGAATTTTCGGAAGTTGCTAATCTGAAGCCGTAAACGCTCATTTTTGTAAAATTAGTGTCAAAGCATAATCTATGTTTGTAAGTTTCAAAATCCGAAGATTTACTGGTGTTTGATGCATTTTTGTCTAGACGAGCCTGCTAAAACTCGGTGGTTCTATCAAAAAATCTATACAAAAATTATGACGAGCTCTGGAAAGTAGAAAAAGTTGTGCTCTTTTCTGTAGGGTTTGCTCTATCCATCCACTACTTAAACTCCTTCCGAGGGTTGTTATAAAAACTTAGAAAAGTCTTGAAACTTGGCCTTCTCAAAAAGCATGGGTCGCAAATTTTGATGATTTTTCGAGAGATTATTGGATTTTGCAGTGATTATATAACCTTAGAAAGAGAATGAAATGCTGCATCATATGTTACCAAAATCACTTACATAACCTCGTTCCACGAGGTGTGGTGTACGTTTGAAAAAAGCGACATTAATTTCGGAACGACCTAATAATTGAATTTAACGGAGATTTCAAAAATGGCTTTGTTGACTATGTACCGACAGACGCAAACTTTTTCAACAGAGGATGCCCGAGCTATTAGGTTGATGCATAATTCCTGCACCAAAATAGCTACAGACCGCAGTAATCTGGTAAAATCCTATATCCAAATAGGATTCGATACATTATTAGATAGAGCAAACCTAGCTTTACAAGACAGTGCTCAAAAATCTGCACCAGCTTTGATCCACGCGAAATTTTGAGCCGAAAACTGAAAAAACCATGCGTTTGAGAATCTTAGGACCAATCAAAACAGAATTGTAACTTTGTTCAAAAAGCTCCTACAAAATTTCTTTCTTGCTCACGCGTAGACATTCCACGTAAGACATTTATCTGGTTGCTGTATTTTTTTCCCAGCTAGACGATGAGAAAACAAAGTTTTCCATGCTTTCGCCAAATCAGTGCTGCGATGTTCTAGCACTGACATTTGTATACTATAGGTTTTTAGAAGCGTGACTGTGAATTTTCAGCTCTTTACAGCAGCTGCTTTACGAGAAATATTGAATTTATAGCAACTAGGCAAGAAAAATTTGGATAAGAAGAGCTACATTCGTCATTTCTCGTGAACTAGCAGCTTTAGAAGGCTGAAAATGTAAAGTTTTACTACTAACGGCATGTACTATACAATTGTTAGTGCTAGAACATCTCAGCACTGATTTGCCAAAAACATGAAAAACTTCGTTTTCTCATCGTTCAGCTAAAAAATACAGCAGCCGCATAGATAAATGTCTTACGCGGAGTGTCTACGCGTGAGCAAAAAAGAAATTTTGTAGGAGCTTTTTGAACGAAGTTACAATTTTGTTTTGATTGTTCTTAAGGTTTTCGAACGCATGGTTTTTTCAGTTTTCGGCTCAAAACTTCGCGTGAATCAAAGCTGGTGCAGATTTTTGAGCACTGTCTTGTAGAGCTAGGTTTGCTCTATCTAATAATATATCGAACTTTATTTGGGATATAAAATTTTACCAGATTATTACGGTCTGTAGTTATTTTGGTGCAGGAATTATGCATCAACCTAATGTTTTATTATAGGAGCCGACATACTTGATCCAAATCTTCGTCAAAAGCAAATTTTGGACTCCATTGAAGTACTTTGTCAGCTCTGTAACATCTCTGTCCTCAAGGATAGCATGATTCGCTTTTATAATACTATACCTGCGTCAGCGCAAAGGTTCTCAAAGTGGGAATCAAACTTCAGAGATTATTCAGGTAGTTTATCGTTTTATCGAACGCTGCTACAGTACAGTAAGGAGCTGCATGTCCCGAATGAGGCCCGGCAGGTACTACATTTGCCGTCCTCTTTGGCTGCTGCAAAGCTTTTTTTAGGCCATAAAAAACATTCTCATCCTCCCAGCAAGCAACGCCGATCCCGAGCGCAGTTTCTCTGCTGCTAACAGGCTCTCTAGAGAGGAAAGGAGTAACATAAAGACGGAGTCTCCAGACAACATCATGACGTAAGCCCTGTTGCTGTAAATATGCTGCAACATCATTACATGTTTTAGAGTGCAGCGTAATGGGCTTAGCATCCTAACAGTTAAACTTCAACAGATAGCACCCCAATGGATGCATCCTGCACCGGGACTTGGGTTGGATCCGGGTATGCCATCGAATCTAGCTAGAGAAGGCAGCCTCTGAAAGCAGTAAAAGAAAATCTTGCAAAAGGTCGGATTCACTTTACATTTCAAAGTTCAGACCATTCTAAGCATCTAGGAGATGCATATGAGTTAGCCAAACTCCATGTAAGACGCCACATGGTGGTTCACTGCCTAAATGCCCGAAAGGACACAGATGAAATAGAACAGGCTGTTGCAAGAAGAACTTGCTGAAATGAACATTTCTCATTCGGATCTTCTAAGAAAACAGACTGAACTTCGCCTCATAAATCACTGTTCATTTTCTCATATTAGCGTATGCACTTGATAAAGGTATTTTCAAAAGGACATTCTTCACAGAAACCACAAGAACAATGCGCGTATGTTCCTCTTCTTCGACACAAGTCATTTAAATGTATCGTGCATTTGTATTGACGAAATCTTCACTTTCCCACACATAACTCGTCGGTGGTCACACCATCATCCATTCACTGCAAAAGCTAAAGTACCTAAACCAAAAGTCCATTTAGTATTTCTCTCAATTATGTTGGCTGAATTGTCAGAGGTAGTTGAAGAGTGTGGCACATCTAAAAATTTAGTTACAGTGCTTTTCGCTCAAAAACCGCTTTTGACCTTGGGTCGGCACGACCCCCCTTACCTACCCCCCCTTACGACTCCCTGGTGTGGCGTGCCACACCTTCCGCTTTACCCTGATTGTGAAGTTGACATTGTTTATAAGCTGATGTGCACAAAGGTAAACTGTCAATATCCCAGTTGTAATACTACAATATTCTTTAAGCTGTCGACCAAGATTGGTAGCAGGACTTTATTACGCGATAAGCCAACGTTGGCGTTCCGTCCGCCTTCATCGGGGTTTCCTGAAAGATTGAAACTTTGAGAGCTGCCAGCTCAGCTGTCCGCTATACACATTTACTAAAGCATGTGCCTGCACATCTTTCAAATACTAGAATGTTTTTGTCATTGGAGAATGTGCGATTAAGACCTTGTCACTTGTTGTACACATATGTCTCCGAGATGCTAAGGAAGCCGTGTATGAGCTATTCTCGGAAAACCAATCTGCTCACAACATGTATGGGTTCAGTGTTGGGCAAATCATGACACTTTCGAAAAAGGAATTGCAGCATATTCCGCTTTAAAAAGGTATTACAAGCAGGTACGTGGCCTAGCGATGGGGCAAAAACTGGCTCCGTCGTCGGAATCGCCTTCATGTCAAAAATCGAAAAACCCGTACTTGCTCGTAAGCCCTTGCTTTTTTATGGATACATTGACGACTGCTGCATCACATGTCCAACTCAAAGTGAAGCCTTTGAGTTGGACATGTGATGCATATGCTGTGATGTATATGCTTTGATATTCTGAATAACCAATCCCCTAACATAAGAGTCATGCGGGATAAACCCGACGAAAATTGGCTAGCATTCCCAAACGGTTTTTATCTTACGGATCATATGTAACTAAATGGTCCCGCAAACGAGTTAGTAAGAATATGTTTTTTCACTATAGCTTTGCGTAGCCTTGGAGCATGAAACGGTTTGTGATAGGCAACATGTTCAAGACAGCAAAATCGATCTCAACCAACGTTGAACAGCGCAATCCATCAATGAACCTCGCCAGAGAGATTGCATCTTCTAACAACTATCCCGCAAAAGGTGCACCAAGCATACCTGTAGGCACAGGAGACAGGAGAGACCGACGGACTCTTGTGCACAAGAATCACAGGGCATCTTGCCGGCCTTGAAAAATCCAAAATGTCCACACTTTTGGGTGCACGTCGAAGGTTATGTCACGAAAACCAGTATTTTCAAATCACTGTTACAATCTTGTCGCACGAATTCGAGTTAGTAGCCCGCAAAACATTGGAGGCCTTTTGAATAGCGTCTAAACTACCAAAAATGAACCGCAAACATATAGGCATTGCCATAAACAGCGAACCGTTCCTCTATTAAACACTATGCGGATTCTGATACAAAATTTTCTACAATTATGTAGAAGGCCTCCAAGCTCGATTATTGATAAATCTTAGCATGATATGGATATTCGTATATGTTTACTCTAACCAATCACCAAGATTGCAACACGATTTATTCAGTGGCGCGATTTATTCAGTTAGGGTTCGGGTGCTTTTACCTTTGTCAGACTCTGGAAGGTCGTAGACATCGCTTTGTTCTCCCAAACACCTCGTTCAAGCCAAGGCAAGATTCAGCATCAGGTCATGAAAGCCGTGACGGAAACCGTCGCCCATGCTCACCTTGGCAGTCTTCTAGTCGGGGTTGAGCGACCACCAAACAGCGTCTGCACAGTCAGTAGTAGAGAACAGTACAAGTGCCTTATATAGATGAATCTAACCTCAGTGTAGATCAAATCCGCAAAAAAATTGATATTCAATTAGATAACAATTCTTGACAAAGCCCTCTTCCTTGCGGTTCATTGTAGGAGCTTTGGATGTTATCCAAAATACTTCTAGCGTTTAACGAATTACTACGGGCTCACGCGTTAAGATTGTGACACTATATTAAATTGCTGCTCCGAGTGATCCTCTCTGCGATGTGCGTCTAGTCGGTGTGGGAGTTTTAGAATAAGGCCATCTAGGTGCTCTTGGATTCTTACACAAAAAGGCTTGCCAGTTTCTCCTATGTATTCTTTCCCGGAAGTTTGACAACTTATTTTATAAACTATTCCTGCCTCCATGCAATCGCCTGGTTGACCACATGGGCATACGACGTCGGTACTCTTGCATAGTCGATCGTGAGAGCAATTACGAATTAGTTGTTTTCTAAGACTAGGAGGCGGAATATCTACAAGTCTGACGGAGTCTTTGAGGCCTGCATGTTCTGGGCTTTTTCTTATCGCTCTGCTGAATTCTTCAGATAAAAAAGGAACACAGAAAGGTATTTTTGCTTCAATCTTGCTTGTGCGCGGTCTGTATTCTTGCCAGGTACGTTTCGATAAATGGTTTGTTTTTAAGCATTGGACTGTGCAATCTGTCTGGCAAGACTCAGCAATGTAGCGCGCTCTTGATCGGAAGAAACTGTCCTGGCAGTCCTAAACATATTATAGATTATACCGACCTTTTTGTGCTCCAAGGGTGGGCCGAGAGATAGTGTATCAATATATTATTGCTACTTGGTTCTTGAAACCACTTGGTCTTTTATGATTCATCACGCAACTGCACTTGCACGTTGAGAAATGGCAGCCAGTTTTCGCTGGGCTTCTCTCGTGTAAAGTTTATATTAGGGGATTGGTTGTTTAGCAAATTGAAGCAAGTGTCTAACTCGTCTTATGTCGCGCACACTATACATTAATCGTCTATATAGCGGCAATAAAGTATTGGTTTGCGCGCAAGTACGGGGCTCTCGATTTTTGACATATAGGCAATGGCAACGACTGGTGTCAGCCTTTGGCCCATCGCTAATCGCCTGATTTGCTTATAGTACTGCCCACACCGTCGATATATGCTGTAGTTAAGGCATCCTTTCAAAAGTACCATCATCTGCCGGATATCAAAGCCGTATATGTTGATGGACCAAGGTGTTCGCATATCTCGTAAACCGCTTCCATAGCCGCTTCGTTCGATATGTTTGTATATAATGAAGTGATATCGAATAATTCGATGACACATCCTATATTTAGCGGTGCTTAACTTGGTCAAGAAACATGCTCGTATTTGTTAGATGTAAATTAATAATCTATAATTTATATTCATGTAAAGGGCATTCTTAACGCTGACTATAATACTCGCTCATAGCGCAGCTGCAGCGCAGTCTGGTTGTTCGGTCTTATATCCCAATCCAAGGCTGAAGTCATGTTTTCGACATCTACTCTGCCACTCCATCAGCTAAACTGAATCTAATGCCAAAGAGGGCGTTTGAGCAAGCAGTTCTCAAAGTCTCTATCTTTCAAGAAGCCCTGAGGAAATCGGACGGACCCCCGAAACGTTGGCTTATCGCGTAATAGAGTCTGCTACAAACTTTGTTAGAAGCTTAAAGGCTGTATTACAACTTAAATCACAATGCCAAGATTTATTACAGCCGAGCACGAAATATCAATGTCCTCATGCAACTATGCCGCACCGACAATTGGAGCTAACTTTCCGGCTATTTCTCCGACTTTCATTCCTCCTTCTACAACGACTTTGGCCCCCTTTCCAATCTTTTTGAAAACGTTTTTGATCCCTCTTCCAATTTTCTTGAGAAAATCGAAAAATCCGCATTCACCAACATCCACAGCAGAGAGAATCTGTAAGCATCAAAGTAATGTGCAGTCAGTAAGTCTAAGGAGTAATATCGCAAACTAAGTCATGTCTTGTTTGGTCAACCTACCACCAAGATGGTAAGTAACAAGAAGGTAAGTTTGAAAATCCTCATTATTGTCGAACTGACGTAAAGTCTCTGGGAAAAATTATATTGAGAAAGTAAGCAGTACATCGAGCATTTGATAAAACGACGAACAAACGAAACTTCTTCGACATAATTTGACAGAGAAACAGATGAGGGTAGGGGAATATATGTCTACGGAAATGGGAGATCCCGCCGGACATCTGCGACAAACACACCTTTTTAATACATGCACAGGCTGAGTATCTATTGCATTGTCCGCGCGGCACCCTCCCACTTTTGGCGACGTATGGTCCTCTACGCAAACAACTAATTTTCTGAGTGCAAGAGAAATTACAAGATTACAATAATCTTGATTTTTCTGCTATGTAATTCCTAGGCATTTGTAAGAGACAATGTTGCAAATTAAGTCCAAAATAAACCTCATAAGGTTGTGCACGATATGCACAACTCTGCCATCAACTACTTCTGTTTAACTGTAAATTCATCAGCTTTCTTCTCTGAAACAAGAAATATCGGTAATTGCCTTTTCAGAAGAGAAGCAAAAAAAGCTTGCGTTTGATCATTTTTTACCCAAAAGTTCTCGGTTGCTAATATCTTCCCTTAGCTTTGCAAAGCTATAGACCATTAACTGGGTAGTTTTTGAGCCACAGCAGACCTTAGCAACTTTTGATCAATTTTGCCTGGACATGCTTGTTCACAAAAGGAGGAATTGAACGAAATGAAAACAAGATGATAGACAGTAACTAAACGTTGGGAAGTTCTTAATATTGTCATAATCTTTTCAATTGAGATTACTCTATCAAAAGAGTTGCTTGGAAGCAGTACACAAAAGTTTTGTCTTTATCCAAACCAACCTTTCTAATCTGCGATGACGGACTATGGAAAAAAGACGTTAAAAAGGCCCAATTTTGGCAAACATTCAGGGGCGTTAGTTATTAGTTAGAGCATGCTGATCACCCCCACGGGGGTGATCAGCATGCTCGATTACCCCCCCCCCCTGTGCCAAATCCCAGCCCCGTAGCTCAAACTTTGCAAAAAAATCGATAAAATCGATATAAGTAATGCATGATTTTAGAAACTAATATTGTGTCGTCAACGACGACCAAGTGATCCATAATCAATGTATATAATTTAGATAGATTGTCGATTGTTTAACCTATGTATCAAGTATTTGTTCATGTATTTGAATTAATTTTGTTCTTTAGAATCATACATTTCTCAAGTATGCGTTGTTTTGCTTTGTAACGTTTATCATATCATCTATGTTTCTTTTCGCTTAAAATATATTTTGAGATTCAACTTTTATCTGATATTCATTTGTATAAATAGAGCTCACACTGCCGTAAGATCATGCTTCCTCAAGTGACAAGTCTCGCAAGAACCTCAAGATCCACTTCAAGTCAAGTTCAAGTTTTTCGCAGAAGGAAGAAGAAGAACATCGGAGTGTGAGCAGGAAGACAGAAGACTGTATATGCAGATTTGAACAATAAACCTATTTGTGAGCCCGTTTCCAACCACAGCTTATAGTCCCGCGTGGCAACGAGCAAGTGAAACACGAGTCCTAGCGAAGAAAAGGAACTTTTTTCTACATATTGTATTCGGAATCCCCATGCTCACTTACCCCCCTGTGCCAACTCCCAGCCCCGTAGCTCAAATTTTGCAAAAAATCGATAAAATCGATATCGATCGATACGAAAAGTAGCCTATGACACCCGCCGGGGCCCGAAGTGTATGTGTGCCAAGTTTGGTCTCGATCGGTTCAGAAATGGAATTTTCTATTTGGAACATACGTACATACAGACAGACATACAGACATACAGACAAACAGACATTCAGCTTTATATATAAGATTATGCATTGGAAATTTAGTGATTCCCCGCATTTGACCGCATTCAAATCTATGAAATCACTGGAGCTCTGATGCATGATGTGCTATAAGATCCAACTTGAGAGTGCAGGACAGTGGCGTACCCAGGATTTCGGCTCGGGGGGGGGCGACAAAAATTTTTTTCTAAAGAAGACGCGTGGCGTTAGCCACGCACTCCGAAAAAATTTTTGGGGTGCTTCTCAAAACTTTTGCGGGTCCTCGACCCCAAAATTTTAGAAAAGGGGGCGTGGCTGAAGCCACGCCCCCGAAAAAATTTTTTTATGAAGCTAAATTAAATTTTTAAAAAATTTTAAAATTTATTTTAATTACTTACAAGTATAAATAAGTCTTTTGCACATTTTTATAACCCATATAAGTGACTTTCAAAAATTTCGCGACCCATTCTCGGGGGTGGGGGGCGCCCCCCCCCGCCCCCCCTCGGTACGCCACTGGTGCAGGATTAGCAAGATATTTAGTGTACTGATTTTGAGAGATGCTCACATCTACCAGAGACGCAGATAAGTGTTTTTGAACAACTAGTTCTCAAGGATGTGGCCCTGAATGTTTGCCAAATTTGAATCTTTGAACGATTATAATAACTTTTTCCAGAAAACGGTATTGCAGATAGCGAAGGCAGACTTGAAATAAGCTCATCAAGACGCAACTAACGATATGCGGTTCAATCGAAATGGCCGCCTTAAGTTGGTGGCCGTTTTCTTGTTAGACTACTGTACGAGCGAATTTCCGATCGCTGGTGCAGAATAACGGTTGAAACTTCCAGAAGTATTTTGGAACATAGACAACCATATTTTGCCTCGGAAAAGAAACGAAACAAATGAATTCTACACTAAATTAATCAAGGTTCGCAAATTCTAGATATGGAATGCACTTCACTGTAATGCTTGATTAATGCAAAGCATTCTCCAGTAGCAATTGTCTTTTCAACTCAGAATGTGGTCATTTCCTTGAGAGCGCTCAAAAAGCTCGCAAAAATGTGTAGTAAAATCAGCAAGCGTGAAAACCCTATTACGCAAATTCCGCACTTTTAAGATACATTTGGCAGCTGCTTTTTTCACGGTGATTCTATTAAGTTGTCTCAAAAGTACCATTTTCAAATGAATTGAGCTGTTTTCTTTTTCCTAGCAGACTTAGGGTACCTTTCGATAGATTGAAGCAAGCTCTACAAAAACACCACCACCATACACTTAAGTCGTAATCCAGACAAAATTTGGGGCCAAAAGGCAAATTTCTTCAGCTACTTTAAAAATCGGATCTCCTTCTAAAATTTCCATGGACTTCGAACTTGGTTTCTGTATAATTGACACATAATTATCCAAAAATGTATTTGGTGGACTTTTTCCAGGGCTCAAAGTTGAGAAACAAAGGGTGTGAAAATGGCAAAATGTGCATATTTTCAATTTTTTCAAGTAAAACTTGGTATTTTTCAAATATAAAAGCACACACAGGAGTAAAGTTTTACAATCATACTAATTAAGGCTTGTAGTATACAATGACATATGTGGGAGCAGCTGGGGGGAGGGGGGAGAGGGGGGGGAAAGATGGAGTTGCCATTTTTGAAGTATCTTTTTTTTCGCTTCCACGGATGAAATCCAGTACATATTTGAGACTACTATGTGCCTACTGTGTAATGATTAAGTTGAAGGTCCCTAAGACAGTTCCCGGCACGAGGTTGTCAAATGACAAGCTGGAAATCGTTGTCGGCAAAAAAGCAAAGGGGAAAGGGTTTTGCGGGGTCCGGAGCGGAGCCCCGGAAAAAATTGTTAGTTTATGCTCTTTGCGTATCTTAACATGTTATGTGCCTCAACAGGCGAACACGGGAGTTCGCGCGCGTTAAACCGCGCCGTCGCTAATTGCCGCACGCGCGACGTCGCTCAAACGATGCAGTTTGTAACAGTACACATGAGTAGTCCTCAATGTATGTAACGACATGGAACCAAATTTGTAAGCGAACGGAGAGAAGCTAGCTACTGGGAATATGTGAACGGAACGAGTAATAAGCATTTTTTCCGAAAATTCTGCAAAATTAATAAGTGAGGATGTGAATTCAAATGGCTCGTTTGCAACGCGCAAATGACGATATGGTATGAAACTTGGTACGTACGTGGACACGATCCTGCAGGAGTTAACTTAGGAATTTCATTGAAAAATTATGTGACTGAGGGGTGTGTGTGTGCCACAACACAAATTATGTGTTGTGGCAAACTTTTTTCTAAAAATTTTCCGCTACCAGAAAAATGGAAAAATGGCTCGTTTGCAACGCAGAGGTGAAGAAATCGCGCTGGATTTGGTGTATATGCGCAGTAGGACCAAGTAACAAAGTCTGAAAAATTATGAAAAACTTATGTGAATAAAGAGCGTGCCCAACTTATTTCCAAATTAGGTTGTCATTTGACAACTTAATGACAACCTGAGGTTGTCAAGACCTTCAATTCACATAATTTTTTTCAAAATTTTTACATAAATTCACTCTACACCTAAAGTTTATATATTCAAATTTTGATTTTAAACCTCTTTTTCTCCTCATGTTCAAAGCCAAAAATAGCTTCAGCAGCCGTCTTAAGGAGGAAAGCGCGCTCCATTCGATAACGCGTCGCTGGGTCCTTCAAATGGCTTTGATATTTCGACTCTTACTACTTGACTTGCTGCTGTTTACTCTGTTCCTACCTTTTGCATGCATGTGATTGCATGCACGCATGTAATTCATTGTCCTTTACTTGTCTTGTCATCATATTATCATGGTCTCTGAGATCTGCGTCGCACTTTATTTTTTACTTCATGCAGTCTAACTTCAGAAAACAGCGATACTCTTTTTTCATGCAATCAAATTCAGTTTGAGGGATGAGCGGTACTGCTGCCACTCACAAGGAAAGGAAAGTTGGTCGAAGTGGCCTTTTGGAATGAGATGTGTACTGCCTTGTAGAGCTTGGAACGCTGATTCCAAATCTACCTTTGTTATCTGCTGCGGGCTTCTGGGCGAGGAGTTATGAAGGTTTCTGTGGGTAAAAATCTGGATGCAAGGGTAGGCTAAAATCAGTCGAACATTTTTTATAGGGTTTAATTGGTAGTCGGGTCACTCGGTGCAACAAATATTCTTGATTCAAACATACCAATTCGCTGCTGCCTCATTTGAACATTGGGAAAAGGTTACGACTGATTTTATCCTATTTTTGCATTTAGACTTTTACTCATAAAAAGCTTCATAACTCCTCGTCCAAAAGTCCGCAGCAGATAGCGAAGGTAGATTTGGAATCAGCGTTCCAAGCTCTACAAGGCGATATGCAACTCATTTCAAAAGGCCACTTCGACCAACCTTCCTTCCCTTGTCAGTCATTTTCCTAGCACATTCTGCTAGTAATTTTGGTGATGTCGGAGATGAATTTGATGAGGTTGAAACGACAGAGAGCGAAAATAATTTGTCTACGGATCTACAGGTTTGTTTGCCCAAAGTTTAGAACTTCGTTTGTTTTTGATTAGAAGAGAAAGTATTTAATTGCTTTTCAAAGCTGTGTGCTTCCTACTTGGTACTAAAATTTAGCATTTGTCTGTACTTCGGTTGAGATACTGAAAATATAGAACGCTTCATCTGACTTCTACGGAACTTTTAAATTTGGAGACTCTTACGCTTAAGCGCACCATAAATTCGAACAGATGTGCATGATTTACAATATAATTCAAATTCGCTTATAATTTCAAAAAGCCACCAAATTTTAGCAGTGTTTCACCGCGTCGCGTCATTCGGTTAATTTTCAGAGGGATGCATCTGAACTTAGGGCACCGTTGGACTCAGTTAACATGCAGCCGCAGGGACCTTCAACACCGGTGGGTGGGAATTTGTCTGGAAGTTTTCATGTTATGAATTTTCGCTGAAATGTGGTTGCAGTACCACTGTTACCAGTGTCACCTTAGCGGTGTGCCAGTGTTGAATGATAAAGTGGTCTTTGCAGCCTCATCTTCTTTTACGCGATCTTGCCGGTTCTGGCTCATTATCCAGGGAGACCGCGTAAGGAAAATGAAGCTTTTCTGGCGCTGAAGCTCATAATGTACAATATCAGCAGGTGAAAGAAGCCATTAGCTATGGGCATTCGTATTACGCAAAGAGTGCGGACGTATCGGCGTCTCTCTGATCGAACGCTCATTCGTTCCTTTTACCATCTGCTGTCTTTTCAATGCGCGAACTATATTGGCCGGACGCAACGGCGCTCAGTCTTGCGTGTCATGAATGGTGTATACTTCAATATTTGAGTGTTATCGCCGATTCCGCACTTACAGACTTTCTACTACAACAGTAGACCAATGGCGGTAGCTGGTTCACTTTTTGAATCTAGACACTTATGGTGATTACAACTTTCATTGCCGTTGATACTTGTGCATTGAACTTCAGGGTGGACGCTTTGTACGTACATCTACTCGTGCAGTAATGTCGCTGAAAGGGCAGTTTCAGTCGATGCGCGTTTCTAATGATTACTCTAAAAGTAGGTTTTGTCTTCACCTTAGATTATTTAGTGAAAGGGTTGAGTTAGTCCATATCACTTTCAGAGGGGCAGAGCGAAGCTCTGCGTACGTCGGCAACGCCCTCTGAATCGCCTAATTTCTAGACACTTGAGGAAAGCCGCCACTTCCTAGGAGAGTATACGCACCTATTTCACCTTTTCCCTATGGAATCAGAAAAACTTCTCTTAAACGATCTTTCTATTTGTGTCTACTATTATTATTGAACCTGACGGTCTCTTAGCTTAACTTGTTTAATCAATATACCTCTGATACATACTCGACCTCTGCCTTAGATATATATTTTGCCCACTATTTCACACATATATCGATTTTATAGCAAAAATAATAACAGTTTGTTTTTTTAAGAGATTTCTAGCTATATAGACTTTCCTTCCTATCTGCGTTTTTTTTGTGTAAACGTAAAACCCTCTGAGGTGTCATTTCGACATATTCCTCTCCCCATCCCGCGGTACCCCTTCATACCTTTTATCGTTGACTTGTATCATGTGTATGCAAGTTTTATCTGCGTCTATAAGCGCTTTGCACAAAGTCAAATGCGCAGTGTAAATTACTTTCTATATTCTCTTAAAGAAACATTTTTAGATAACATGAATAATAAGTAATGAATATTGTGCTCAGTGCTGAAAACGTAAAGACGAAACGCACTCAGTGGACACCGATTCGATTCAAAAGTTGAGCGATCGAACCAGTAAGCATCGGATTTTCTGACATTAGGAAAGAAACAGACATCAAAAGGTCTTCTGACGAAAAGCGCAGCAGATATTTCTTTACTACAAAAGGGATGAAAATTAAAAGCCATTCGAGCTGTCGTTGTTTGAAGATCACTCAAGACCATAAGAGGTTTGCAAATCTAGTAATGCAAAGCTAAATACCCTAAAACCTCGCAGATAAGTCCTCCCATCAGATGAGTCCGTCTACGGATAAGTCCTCGGGGCTCAGCAGATGTGGCGCTTTCACACGCTCGATGTCGTTTTGAGGGGGAAGTAAAAGAAAATTCGAAACATTTGCGCGTGAAAGTCGAAGTTTAGCCGTTTTTAATTGCTCGAATTCGGCTATCTAAGGCGGTGCTATCGCTTGAAAATCTGAAAATTAGTTGTATGATTACCGAATCTGCATTTAATACAAAACTTCCAAGTTTTTTAGCTAACGTAATAGTTGTTAGTCATCGCGCGGACTTGCCTTTATCGCAGGAATTCATTCGCAAGACACATGCATCACAAGTGCCTACAACCGAGTTCGTATAGCGCAGTGGTTGTGCTTTCTGGTAGGAATCATCAGGTCAAAGCTTCGGTGCACCAGTAGGTACGCAAATTTTGCGAGGTTTGAGAGGCTTCCGCTAGGTTAGTGATTTACTCTAAGCTGTCGCTACCTTAGCGTGTTCTTGTTGTGACGCTTCCGAGGAGGATTACTACAGGCCCAAGAGTGGGTGTGGGAGTGGAGTATTTGAGGATGAGGGTGAGCCTGAGAGGTGCTGTAAGAGTATAGATTACTTGGGCTGAGGATGATGAGTGGAGTGTTAGGGGAATGTTTGCAGGATTAGTAGAGTACTTAAGAGAGTGAGAAGACGGGAATGTGAGGAATTGTGTGGAACTCGAGTACTTGAGGGTGAGGGGGGTTTCAGGAATTGTGAGCATATGAATGGTACGAATTCATTTGCTCACAATGCATATGCCCCTCCCTCCCCTTCCCCTCCCCCCGCGCTTCCCCCCCCCCCCCTAGCTGTCGGTGCAAATTATCTTTAAAATTATCAAGTTACCTCACTCCAGAGATCTCTAATGTGATCTCATTTGTTTTTTGGTTATGAATAGAGTGTTTTTTTTCTTTGATAAGACTTCTTTTTTGGGTAAAGTGTTCACTGCGCAATCACTGGGATCAGTTTTTGGGTCAAAAGGGAATTCGGAATTCGTTTTCGAAAACCCCTTTTGACAACCTCGTGCCGGATTCTGCCCTAGGATTCTTTCTCATAAGAATCCATTTTTTTGAAGAGAAATTTTTTTTGATTTTTGGCTGCAACCTCTACATAAAGTGCGACTATCTTTTGTAGTTATTTTGTAGAGCTTGATCTGTTTCATCGAATGATATCCCAGGTTTACTAGAACAAAAACAGCTTGAATTATTTGAAAAAGGAGTTCACTTTTGGGACAACCTAACACATGCCGAAACTTTCTACCACAATCTAACAGCTATGAACAGCGATATAAGTTGAAGCTGGTTTTACAGAATGATACTTAAAGATGGGAAAAGACGTTAAAGCAAGAAAAAAATTAGCAACTGAACGTGTGCACAATTTTTGGGACACTGTAGTCTGGCGACCTAACGTTATACCACAAATAGAAGGCAGTTTTTGCCGCGTCACGACCTCGCGCCATTCGAAGTATTTTCGCAAATTTTTAGGCCCGCGTATGCGGTATCCGTTTTCAATTTCATTTTTTTGGTATTCATTTTCTCGGTTGTCCTCGGTTTTAATAGTTTTGTGGCGTGATTGCATCAGCTGCTACTCACTAACTAGTTTACGTGTTGTTACGGGATGTTTCGCTTCGCAATTGGCAGAGCATATGTTTTATATAGAAACTACTAATAAGACTATATTTCTTTCCATGTGCTCTCAGGTTGCGCTTTTTTGAATCGCATTTTATACATACGGGTGAAAAAATAAAGATGAAACCAGATGGCCATGAAGTAAATAGAGCGATTTTCGAGAATTTTCGCTCTATTGTGGTGATGAAGGCGCAAAATTCAGACTTTTTTTGACTTATTCATAAAAGTGTGATGTCTCTTGGGCAGGTGCTGTAGGGCAACGCTGACCCCCCACGTAGTATAAATCAGTCGGAATAATTTTCGTTTCTATTTCCCTCGAAGTTTTACCATGTATAAAATTGGTGAAGGGCTTATAGGTGTTGGCGGTGTGTGAAAAGATAGAAAAAATCCTTTCAGCTTTGCAGCTAGCACATATACAGCATTCTCTTGTAAGAAGTATTCTAAAACTGGAAGTGATATGGTAGGTTAGCACATTAAATCAGCACATTTTCTAGACTCAAACTTACAGAATACTGAGAGCTAAAGAATGGAAGCGTTTTGGAAGATTTTAAGCTACACAGATGAGCAGTTGAAAGAGATCTTTGACGTTGTCCCAAAACTAGCTGGACTATTTTAGAGCTGCACATACTCATCGTAGATCACCTTGAGAAAGGGCAGGGCCAGGTTCAAGCGTGGGTATGGTACGCCATCTGGGGGATTGTATAAGGTGTAAAAGGCAAGGGGAGTCGTAATTAAGTAATACTGATGATGGTGATAATATGTTACTCGTGAGCGGTGTTTAGGTAGCCCCATTATGGAAATACAGCACACGAGATATTGACTTGCCATCGTACACCTACACCGTAACATGATGAAGGGACCCTACCAAGCATAATGAGTAATATATCTATAATTGGCATGTCAAATAACTCAAGTTTGGACCAAGTTTGTGCTAATCGTGAAGTCTCCAAATGCTGAACACCTCAGTGAAGTGGTCATTTTCGAACATAATTAACTTTGTTTCAAAAATAAACAACTACCTCTTTTGGAATTCAATACGAAACAATACTCCTTCTTTAACTACCTCAAGGTCAAATATCTCGCTTTAAAGAACCTCTAAGTAGGTATTCGGATCCAAAAATCTTTCTTTTCCCATTTTTCGCTTTTAATGGCTGTACTTTAACCAACTATCACTCACAAGGAAATGGTCAAAATTTGAAGTGGTCAATCTCAGCAAGCCGTATACCGTTGAACACTCCATGGAGGGCTGATTACGTATCCGCCTTCGGTATCTGCTTATCGGTCTTTTATACGAAATTATGGCCATCGATTTCGTCGTTTGCCGCTGAGCGTCATAAACACTCGTCACCCAGCTAGACAAAGCTAGAAGTCAAGCTGGATGCAAAGCGCAGTGGTAGTTGTGCAGAGTCATAGGATGAACCCCGGGTTTTGTTTGTAAGTTCGATTCCCGTTGCTTGATACTCTTTTGCAACCCATTCCCAATATTCGTATTGTTAGCGCAAAGTCCCTGACGCAGTTAAAATGGTAATTTAGATAATTAGATAATGGTAATTCTAAAGACGTCGGAAACTCATATTTTTATTATCCACACTTTCCTAAGAACCGAAAATGATCATGGTGAAAGCAAGAATAAAAATGTTGAGAAATAAAATCGAACAGAGCAAGCAGCAAGAAAGAGGAAGCTGAAACTGCACTCTTGTACTTGTACTCTCAAAATAAAGAAATGAAGGTTTTGTCCTCAAATGTTGAATTATCTCCATGACCGCGTTAGGCCTCGGACAGTGTTAACGCGATTTGATCGTCGCGATTCAACTACAAGACAAGTGTTACGACTTCAGTGATGCCGATCTTCTTGTAATTCGGTTGTGATAGTTATCACGATTAGTCGTGTTGGAAAACTATCACAGCCGAAATGCAGGAAGATCGGCATGCAATGAACTCGTAACGTTTGTCTGCAGCGATTGAATCCGGAGACCAAATAGCGTGAACTCTGTCCGAGGCCTTAGGGACTTCGCGCTAACACTATAGATATTGGCAATTAGTTGCAAAAGATTAGCAAGCTAAAGAGATTGAACTTGCAAACAAAGCCCGGTGCTCTCATCTTATGGGTGCGCTTTCCACTGCGCTTTGCGTCCAGCTTGAATTCTAGCTTTGTCTAACAGGGCGACAACGGAACAGAGGGCCATAACTTCATTAAAAAAAACCGATAAGTAGATACCGAAGCCGGATATGTAAGCCCTCCATGGAGTGATTGACGGTGTAGGGCTTACTGGGATTGGTCACTTCAAATTTTGACCATTCCTTTGTGAGTAAGGTAAAATTACAGCCATGAGAAGCAAAAAGTAGAGAAAACAAGATTTTTATTGGCCTCTAATCTCACAGTTTGCAGGTTTTTGAAGCGGGATTTCTGAGATAGGCAAACTCATTAGATTACTCATTAGATTCGGTAGCCTTCAAGTTTGCCTATCTTAGGTGCGCTGTAGCTCTGAAGGGTCTTATGAGACAATAACTGGGGGGGGGGGGGGTGTCAGTGATCGAGTACCACACCTCTTACTTGGTCTTTGCATACTGAGCTGTAGTTTTAGCAGAGGAAAGCCTTTTGAAACTGAGTCGCGTCAGTTGTAAAGAAATTACACAGTATAACAGGAAGCGGAAACACCAGAAACGCGCTTGAGAAGCGAAAGTCACGCAAACAATGTGGTGGTTAGAAATTGATGGAGTTTGCTGTTGCAGTAGCACGTAGTAGCTTTGATGGAACTTGGCAGGACAGTTGAAGGAGAGTGGGATAGCGTTTCGGAGGCAAGAGCATTCATCAAGAGCAGGCAATGCAAGGAGAGCAGATAATCAGGGCGATGCTACTTCTCGCCTAAACGGTGAGAAATCTAAGACTGCATATAGTACACAGAAATCCCATTTGTTTTTGATTCCTCTAATTTTCCTTTTGATAAATTTTCCAATTTTATGAAAGTCAAGATTTAGCTAACCTATTTAGCAGTGAAAGCCCTTATCAAGCTTTGGATTCCTTGGCTCACTTTACGTGAAAAGAGAATAAGAAAACCTTCAAGACTTTTGCAAGTGTGTGCTGTGCTGAACACGCTGTCTAATCTGGGGCGGTATTTATCAATATCCAACTCGCTGTTCGGGCCATTATTAACGAGTGCCCGAATAGGCGAGAGCGCCAATCGCTTGATTCACCAAACTTCAGAATGTGGTCCGATCTAGCAAGTTTGGCCGTGTCGGGCAGCAGAGCCCGATCTCGACAGGTCAAGCTTACCATATTCGCCAGTAGAGAGGAGCCCGATCACCAGCTTGGCTTCGTGTATCGCAAGCGCCACTGCACGCGTGGCCTGTTACCTGTACAGGTATCCCCTTCCTATATAGGAAATTGAAATATATCTCCTCAGTTATCGTCGCCTTCCCTTTGTACGTTGGGCGGAGCGTTTGCAGACATCCGAACGCGTTAGCGACTCATCAAAACTCTACTGCAAAGCATGGTTCTTTGTGCTCTCTAGACTGCCACGTATATATGCTGTTGTCATAAGTGGCAGACTAGTGGTGAGAGGCTGTAAAAAACAACTTGTAGTAGAGAGTGAACAAGTTTACCAACGTGTTCAGATGTCTGCAAATGCTCCGCCCAATGTACATCGGGAAGGAGACGATAGCAAGATTGACTGAAGTGTGCTGTGAAAATGCGAAAGTGAATAAAAACTCTTTAATTGATTCAATATTCATGAGCATTCGACATCATTCGACCAAATGACTCCTTTTGTATTGCAGTAGCGGAATATTTTCAAGATGCGGACACCATCAGTAAAATCTATACCAGTGAATTTGCTCCGAGCGTATGATACCTACTTCTGCCTTGTTTTTCAATTCACGAAAAACTGTGAGTTGCAGAGAATATTTGAAGTGAGATGTACATGCCAAGCATAGTATGATATCCTAATCTCAGGTCCGATATTCGTATAAAAACGCTTCCATGAAAATATCAGGTGGGTCCGAAAATCTAATCGCACCATTTTTAAAAATTTATAGTTTTTTGCATTCCGAAGCATTTGCTTTTCTGAAATTTTGAACTCGTTTGAAAAAGATAATCATGCGTTTTACAAAAGCATTTGAGGTACTTTCTAGCTCGCAAACACAGCAGTGTTAGGCCCCGGACAGACTTCACGCAATTTGATCGTCGCGACTCAATCGCCGACATTTCCATTCATTTTCATTTCACATTCAAAAATTTCGGGCTGGAAAAGTATCACAACCGAAATGCAAGTTGATCGGCATGGAACGATGTTGTAACAGTTGTCTCGTCGCGATTCAGTCGCGACGATCAAATCGCGTGAAGTCTGTCCGGGGCCTTAGAAGTCCACGAATAAAATCTGCAGGGTTGCCAGAAATGTGAAACAGAGCCCGAACAAAGGTGGCAAATAGTCTTCTGTAAAGCGATTAGCCTTTGCAACTTTGATTCCACGATTTTCTCTCTGATCGCATCAACTGAGCAGGCTATTTGATTGAAGCGCGTTTTTCTCAAAAGCTGGGACCCCTTTGTTCTTCCGGACTCTAGCAAAGAGGACAGGAGATGTCGAAGAGGAAATCGCTCCAATGAACACTCAAGTGTCAGAATTCTTGCATTACCTACAAGAACTTTTATACTCTGCAAACTTCCAAAGTATTTACTTCGACTCTGCAAAAAGCCAAGCTGCCTTGCTCAGTAGAGGATCGTAAAGTTTGAACATGAGCGCCTCTGTGCTAGTCGAGCAAAGCAGTAGGATTGTGAAAAGAAGGAATACATTGTCAACTCTGAAATGCATATTATAAATGCATTTGAAGCGACAAATGGAGAGCGTATGACTGACACGGACATAGTTTTCTTTTACATACTTATATATAAAGCCCTTTTCAGTCATATGCGAGTACTTGTTTTAATCGCTCATATCTAATCGGCTTTGAAAAATTAGATAAAAAAGCCTTGACGGTTCAGTAACGAAAAAAAACTTAAGTTGATTTTCGAACCAAGTCCGCAACTCGTGATTAAAGTGTGTCCGTTGCTTGTGACCTAGTGTGTCAAATGACCATTTTACGACTCTTTCGGAGCTTTTAGATGATTTTGCCAATCTACATGGAGGATCTTTGTTTTACCATACAACAATCATTAGATTGAAATTTGCAATGCTCAAAATCGAACGGCATTTTTATGAAAATGGTGCTCAAAATTATTCTTTTTGTTAAAAAGTTAGATGCCAAAAAATTGTATGTTTTCCAAATAAAGTGTCGCAAATGCAAATACTTACTTAGCTCAAGGCTTGATGAATGAGCGCCCAAAATTTTTTGATATATGCTGTGAATTTATGTCTAAACATGTAAATACAAGACCACGCTGTAATTAGATCGCATGATGCTTGTTTTGAACTCATACCAGAAACGGCAAAAAATTTGGCTTCTTGCTTTATCAAGGTGAGTACTAAATTCTTTTAGTACTATTAATTTTCATTTTTTAGGGCCATTAGATCACATGCGTTTCTGTATGCTTCATGATTCGAAACTCCATTCTGCTCATTTTCATTTAAACAGAATATTCGGCTATGGCAAACGTTTCGAAACGCCTTTCTTTTTCAGCCAGATTTTTAGCTGATTATGATTTGTGATGTGAATTGCTGATTTGATGACAATACTTTTATTCAGGAAGATAAGTGGTGTTTTTCAGTGATGCAAAAAAATTATTAGATCATCTGTTTAGTGTCATTGAGGTCATTTACAGCAAACTCCTTAACGATTGCTAATATGATTTTTGAAGTAAATCGTTGATTTGATGACAATACTTTTATTCAGGAAGATAAGTGGTGTTTTTCAGTGATGCAAAAAAAATATTAGACCATATGTTTAGTGTCATTGAGAATCATTTACAGCAAGCTCCTTAGCAATTGCTAATATGATTTTTGAAGTAAATCGTTGATTTGATGACAATACTTTTATTCAGGAAGACAAATGGTGTTTTTCAGTGATGCAAAAAAATTTATTAGACCACATGTTTAGTGTCATTGACAATCATTTACAGCAAGCTCCTTAGCAATTGCTAATAGATCTGTCTGTCTGTCTGTCTGTCTGTCTGTCTGTCTGTCTGTCTGTCTGTCTGTCTGTATGTCTGTATGTCTGTATGTCTGTATGTCTGTATGTCTGTATGTCTGTATGTCTGTATGTCTGTATGTCTGTATGTCTGTATGTCTGTATGTCTGTATGTCTGTATGTCTGTATGTCTGTATGTCTGTATGTCTGTATGTCTGTATGTCTGTATGTCTGTATGTCTGTATGTCTGTATGTCTGTATGTCTGTATGTCTGTATGTCTGTATGTCTGTATGTCTGTATGTCTGTATGTCTGTATGTCTGTATGTCTTTATGTCTGTATGTCTGTATGTCTGTATGTCTGTATGTCTGTATGTCTGTAGCCTGTATGTCTGTATGTCTGTATGTCTGTATGTCTGTATGTCTGTATGTCTGTATGTCTGTATGCCTGTATGTCTGTATGTCTGTATGTCTGTATGTCTGTATGTCTGTATGTCTGTATGTCTGTATGTCTGTATGTCTGTATGTCTGTATGTCTGTATGTCTGTATGTCTGTATGTCTGTATGTCTGTATGTCTGTATGTCTGTATGTCTGTATGTCTGTATGTCTGTATGTCTGTATGTCTGTATGTCTGTATGTCTGAATGTCTGTATGTCTGTATGTCTGTATGTCTGTATGTCTGTATGTCTGTATGTCTGTATGTCTGTATGTCTGTATGCCTGTATGTCTGTATGTCTGTATGTCTGTATGTCTGTATGTCTGTATGTCTGTATGTCTGTATGTCTGTATGTCTGTATGTCTGTATGTCTGTATGTCTGTATGTCTGTATGTCTGTATGTCTGTATGTCTGTATGTCTGTATGTCTGTATGTCTGTATGTCTGTATGTCTGTATGTCTGTATGTCTGTATGTCTGTATGTCTGTATGTCTGTATGTCTGTATGTCTGTATGTCTGTATGTCTGTATGTCTGTATGTCTGTATGTCTGTATGTCTGTATGTCTGTATGTCTGTATGTCTGTATGTCTGTATGTCTGTATGTCTGTATGTCTGTATGTCTGTATGTCTGTATGTCTGTATATCTGTATGTCTGTATGTCTGTATGTCTGTATGTCTGTATGTCTGTATGTCTGTATGTCTGTATGTCTGTATGTCTGTATGTCTGTATGTCTGTATGTCTGTATGTCTGTCTGTCTGTCTGTCTGTCTGTCTGTCTGTCTGTCTGTCTGTCTGTCTGTCTGTCTGTCTGTCTGTCTGTCTGTCTGTCTGTCTGTCTGTCTGTCTGTCTGTCTGTCTGTCTGTCTGTCTGTCTGTCTGTCTGTCTGTCTGTCTGTCTGTCTGTCTGTCTGTCTGTCTGTCTGTCTGTCTGTCTGTCTGTCTGTCTCTAGAGCGCATGTGGCGCTGGGATCATAAAGTGTAGCCCCGTGTCCGCGTGTTCCTATGTAGCTCGCCGTCCTCATTTCGCTTGCCGCAATCGCGCAGCAAACACCCTCCTCGGTACTTTTTCGTTATCCGAACCCATTTTTTCAAAGAAGAATAGTGCTTCTTTCCTTGCACTATATTTGGTTCCAACTTCATAGAAAAGAGTGTCAACCTTCTGCCACGTGTCAAAAAAATTTGGCATGCCATCTACATGTTTAACAAGTTTTACCAAGAGTTCGTGTTGCTCTACCTAGCGACATAAGTTCAACCTTTTTTGGTCAATAATGACCCTATTTTCGATTGAAAAATTCAAAAATGACATTTTTATAATAATAACGTCGCCCTCTTGTCAATGAATATACTAGACATGCCTAGAGTAGAGAAGTGAGCCAAGATTCTGTCATCTAAGCGGCGAAAGCCAGCAGCGAGGTACTACTTCAAGCCATCATTTAGACTTTCCTGGCCAAACTCGCATGGCGGAAAGTTTGAAGAGAATTACATTCTTGAATCATTGCTAGAAGCAATCAAGATATTCCAGATTGTTTTGCTAACAGATGAACAGCTTTTAAGCGGTTACAAATGCTCTTTTACCTCACCGGAAATGATTTCGAAAAAACATGACAAAGTAGACTAGAACGTGTCAACTTTTTTCTGACACGTGGCAGGGAAGCAGCGCTCGTAGAATCTATGAAAATTTCTACTTGGACTATAGAACGTATTTTATGAAAGCCTTTTGAAAGAATGGGTCCGGATAACGGAAAAGTACCCCCTCCTCTCCCAAAAAAAAAACTCACCCTTGTATTACTGTAAAAGCTCATCTCGATTGGCTGCCAACCGATGATAAGCTTGATTTTCGGGAAATGAGGAATTAGAATGATGCTGCCAATCTTTTATATCTATATCTATATATCTAAAAGTCAAAGTGTGTATGTTTGTGTGAATCTTTGTTCGGAATACAAATTTTTGTAGACCTAGGAGGCTGGAACTCTCTCCCCCATGAACAAGCCACGGCGCAGGTCATAGGCTACTTTTCGCGGCGAGTCACCGAGTCTTTCTATCATTTATTGAATTGTTTACTTACATCGTTTCTGCAAGCAAAGAGCAGTGACGAAAAGCGCACGTTGAGTAACTTTAAGTAGGTTTTCGTAAAAGTTTGAAATAATGTATGCATTCACGCTGAGATGTGTATAGGCTACTGCATGACGAATGCGCATTTCCTTTGGTCGCGAAGCGGCTTCATTAGCCGCAGAGCCGTAGGGTTTACAACGGTGAAGATATGCCGCATTTAGTTTGCTCCTTCTCAACTAAGTCTACGCCTTCGCCTTGCCGTAGCTTTTACGTCTTTTCGCAAGCTCTATGCTGCTTTTCAAGTCAAAACCGCTTTTTTGAGAAAGACGGACTCACTTTGCAAATCTTTCTAATGATTCAAATCAGTAAAAGTAAAAAGTTCAAACCTTTTTTGAACATCCATAAACACAGAAACTGTACTGGTAGAGACTATAGCAGTTTAAAAAACAGTGTTAACTCACTTTTGGCATTTCTGGATCGATGACGAACAGAAAGGGTATTGTCGATTTCCATGAAATAGTGGCAGAACATTGCGGAATTGCTAAGCAACCGGATAGCAGGAAGCGTGGTAGAAAATGATCTTGAGTATCGTGCTGCCGGTTGCTTCCACTCCGCAATGTTTACGCGTACATTCGTGGTAGCCGAGCAGTGTTAATGAGAAAAATAAGCAGAAAAAATACCATAACTTTTGACGGTATCACAGTGCCACCAAAAAGAAGAGCAAGCATTGGACGGGTCGATTCCAATGCTAAGGGAATGCGAGAAACTAGAGCAGGAGAGACGTCTGAACAGCGTGAAGCACGCCTTGAAGCAAGTCGCACAAGATTCTCCCAATCAATGGCAGCTGAAACATTGGAAATGTGTGAAGAGCGACTTGGTCATATCCGTCAGAGAAACACAAAAATGCAAACGGTATCGACCAGCAGGTGATTTTACCAGCAACTTTAACTGGCAGCCCGAGACATATGCATGAATATACACAGGATGCAAGTCTTGTGTACGTATTTATGGGCGCCCGGATCTCTTCGTAACATTCATTTGAGCCACTCTGAAGAGAAGTGACAGAAGAGCTCCTTCCAGGTCAAACCCTAGCGATCGACACGATCTCACAGCTGAAATTTTTCAGACGAAGGCTAATCAAGCTGATGTATGTGATAACGAGAAGTCACATTTGTGGGGAAACTCGCTGTTTTACGTACACCATAGAATGGCAGATAAGGGGCCTCCCTCACGCACATATTCTGATTTGGTCGAAAGAAAAGATCCGCCCAACCAAGTGGATAACGTTATATCTGCTGAGCTCCCAAATCCGGATGAGGATCTTTCTGACGGTACTTCTGAAAACGTGATTTGCGGGCCTTGCGAACCGATTAATGCACTGTCACCGTGCATGAAAGATGAAAAATGTACGAAGAACTGTCCACGGCGTTTGTTTCGAGAGACGCAGACTGGAATCGACGGGTATCCTCTATATAGACGACGGAACCCTTAGGATGGAGATTACACGACAAAGTAAGGATGAGGATTGATGAACAGTACAGGTCGAGGTGGACAACAGATGGACTGTGCCACATACCCCGCTTCTATCAAAGATGTTCCAGAAGCATATAAACGTTGAGAACTGCAGCTCAGTAAGGTCGATGAAATACATATGCAAGTACGTCAAAAGGCGGAGATATGGCGGTATCTCGCCTTTAAAGTGGTGCACCCAATGACGAAGTTGCGCAGTACCAAATGGGAAGATATACAAGCAGTAACAAAGCGGTGTGGCGCATCTTAGGCTTCAAAATACACGACAGGTATCCACCCGTTGTCCATCTCTCCGTTCATCTTAGGAACGGGCAAAGTGTTTGTTTCACTTCAGAGAATGCAAGAGAAAGAGCCGCTCATCCATTTTATACCACATTAACGGCATTTTTCCATTTATGTCAAGAAGATGCATTTGCCAAAACCTTGCCTTATCCAGAGGTACCAAGGTAAGACACCTGGAACAATACGGCAAAAAAGTTCTGCAAAAGAAGGCAAAGTGTTCCAGTGGAAAGTCATGATGCGCACTTCAGACGTCATAGGACATGTTTATACTGTCCACCCAAGAAACTCCTAATGTTAACATCTTCGGCTTCTTCTTCACACTACTCGAGGACCAACGTCTTTCGCAGCTTTATAAACAGTTGGTGAAGAACAGTGTGAAACAGGGAAGCCTGTCAAAAACTCAGCCTACTTCAAAACGACGATCAGTGGAATATGACTATGTCAGAACACTAACGTGTTTTGCTGCGCACCTGCGTAATCTTTTTGCTGTTATCTTAACGTTATGTTCTCCATCAAATCCACGGTTTTTTGGGAAAGGTACAAGGAGAATCTCAGTGAAGATATCTTGAGGGAGGCGTGTAGACATACATCGGTAAAGATAAAATTTTATCCAGGATTTTTCAATCAAGCTTTGCTGTTGATTGAAGGCATTTGCACATCGATAAGTGGACAAACGCTTTTCCAACTTGGTCTGGAAAGTCCTGATCGCGGAGAAAATTTTGCCTTAGATAACGACGTTTTGAGAGAGAAACTACAACATAGGCGATTTGGAAAGAAACGTGGAAAACAACATACATTCTTTCGGAAGAGCAAAAGCTGGCCTAAACTAAGATAATGGATGACGTCACGAGAAACGAAAACGGATTAATTTTTTTTCGATGCACCGCGGGGTGCGGGAAAAATCATTTTGATCAATTTGATACTCGCGAAGATCTGAAGGCAAGGAGGAATTGCTGTCGCCGTAGCGTCTTCTGTAATAGCATCAACGTTGTTACATGGCGGTCCAACAGCCCATTCTGCCTTGAAAGCTCCTTAGATTTGGCGCTGTCGGGTACCCATCTACAACATGAGCAAAGACTCTGACAAAGCGCAGGTAGTCCAAACGTGCAGGCTTATTGTTTGGGATAAATGTACAATGTCTCACAAGAAAGCGCTTGAAGCGATGAATCGTACATTACAAGATTTAAGAGGAAGTAATCTGCTTATGTGAGGTATGACCGTTCTCTTAGCTGTGGATTTCCGTCAAATGTTGCCTGTCATCCCGAAAGCAACGGCAGCAGACGAATTAGATGCGTGCTTGAAATCCTCTGTCCTTTGGAGGCATGTACAGGCGCTTACACTGACAACGAACATGCGAGTACACTTGGGAGGTAACGTCAGTGCAGAAATTTCGCTTAGCAGCTTCTGCATCTAGAAGATGGGAAATTTCCAACTGATTCTCAAAGCTTGAACAGCTTCCCTTCAAGTTTCTGCAACATAGTAGATTCAGTTGATAAACTTATAGCAAAAGTGTTCCCCGAAATTCAGAGCAGTTTTACGGATCAGACATGGCTTTGTGAGCGAGCCATCTTACAAGGGAAGGATACTCGGTCGAAGTGGCCATTTGGAATGAGCTGTATATTAGGGAACC
Organism: Cylicocyclus nassatus; assembly: GCA_958299035.1. Taxonomy (NCBI): domain Eukaryota; kingdom Metazoa; phylum Nematoda; class Chromadorea; order Rhabditida; family Strongylidae; genus Cylicocyclus; species Cylicocyclus nassatus. Next base: position 53,689,455 of record CATQJL010000112.1, on the reverse strand, counting down.
GTCCTCCGTAAGGCAAACTCAAAACTACTTTCGCTAGGTGCCGAGCGGTTTTGTGGGGGTAGTTACAAGGCCATTTTCCTCCGGCGCAGCCAGCGCAACCAGTGATGAGCGAGGCGCTAGAATAACGCGGCAGTGTGGCAGTGGCGCAGTGGCAACGCAGCGGACTACGAAGCAGATGGTCGAGGGTTCGAGTTCTGTTGCTGCTATTTTGTTTTGCAGTTCTGTAAAGTCTTTTGGGTGACAGCAAACGAGGAATACTATTTCTAGGCAGTCGAAACAAGCTATTTACTGCAGAAAAGTCACTATTTCTACAATAAGCTATAGTCTTCTACAATATGTCAATCTGTGGAGGTTAAGATGTCACAACAATGGATTCAAATGATATACTAACATGTATGGAATACAACCACAAAATGCTCAAAGCAGAAGAGCTTCTCGCAATCGGATAAATTATAAACGATGACAATCAGCAGCTTCACAATTGCCTATCAAATTCGGTGAAAAACAGTACTGAATATGAGACTCGAATTCGCCGGGGTGGTTATCAATGTAACCGGCTGCATGCCATGGTATGAAAGGAAATTTTTGAATCGCGGCGTGCAAAACTTTGTGTAAATGAGCGATAGAATCTTAAGAATGGAATCCCGATGATGCAAGGTAAAGTTCAGATCGAGAGCCAATACATGGAATGTGAAGCGTTTGTACATTGCCTTAAAAGGCAAGAAGAAATGTACGTCTAATGGTTGAATCCTGGAGGTTGTACCCGGCGGAATGTTCATAATTTTTACAGACTTATTATCGGGCATAGCTGATTGAATTGCAATCGATTGCAAATTTGCAAGTGCGCGCGCTGCGAAAAGCTCTTCTGCTTTGAGCATTTTGTGGCTGTATTCCATACATGTTAGTATATCATTTGAATTCATTGTTGTGACATCTTAACCTCCACAGATTGACATATTGTAGAATATTATAGCTTATTGTAGAAATAGTGACTTTTTTGCAGTAAATAGCTTGTTTCGACTGCCTAGAAATAGTATTTCTCGTTTGCTGTCACCCAATAGACTTTTTACAGTAGTGCAAAACAAGATAGCAACAACAGGATTCGAACCCTCGACCATCTGCTTCGTAGTCCGCTGCGTTGCCACTGCGCCACTGTCACACTGCTGCGTTATTCTAGCGCCTCGCTCATCACTGGGTGCGCTGGCTGCGCCGGAGGAAAATGGCCTTGTAACTCCCCCCACAAAATCGCTCGGCACCTAGCGAAAGTAGTTTTGAGTTTGGCTTACGGAGGACGGTTTCCTAATACACAGCTCATTCCAAATGGCCACTTCGACCGGTTATCCTTCCCTTGTTAGCACCTAAGAATGACTGTGTGGACCCTGTTAATCTCCGCATACAGGACGCGTCTTCCTAGCTCAGCTTTAGCTCAGCTTCCACCTACATGACGGTGTACCTGACAATGGCCAAGCTATCAACTATCCAGTGGGATTTATTAATTCCCTCGAGCCACCTGGGCCCGTAGTAAACCCCTCGTGGTTGTCACAACATGGAGGGACTATGTCGTGATAGCTCAGAGTATCTCGCAAGACTATAGCGAGCTATCCGCAGGGCGCCGCAAAACGAGCGCCTCCGCGCGTCATTGAACCGCTGATGACCGCGATAACAGCGGTCACACGCGCTGCGCTATGAGTACAGATATACCTTGGGATATTTGCTTAGCAAGGCAAGAATGTAGTATACTATGCTTGCCAGAGCAGGTAAATCAATCAAAGGAAATCCAATAACTAACTATCCTCGCGTGTGCGCGCCTCTTTCTCCATATTTTGACTCATTATCTCATGTTCATCAATATTGATAGGAAAACGCAGTTGATCTATGTCTGTTGCAGAATTATGCTTATCTTTGACACCATGCTGTAAGAAGCGCCATTATCCCCTATGGCAGGACCATATTTGACTGTTGTCCTCAATAAAAATTGAGCGTGTCAGCCCGTGCCAGATTCGTGCCAGCTCCGTGCCAGGACACAGATGGTCTAGCAGCGCGCACATTCGCTGCGCTGTATGCTACTACGTCGTGCTTTGCTAGGGAGAGGATACATGTAGCAAATAGAGCAGTTGCAGCAAATCAGTATGGGAAAACGATATGCATGCCTTATCCGTAAGTATTGTTGAAGGGTTAGCTACTACTTTTGCAATTATTGTGAAACAGCTCAACAACTCAACATAGCTTGTAGTCAGCACAGTGCCAGTGTGAGAGGCCGGTGTGCTAGACGTTGGGGGTACAAGTTCCAGGCGACACTATCTTTTTTGCTGGCAAACTGAATTTTGCAAAGGAACGTAAATTAGAATTTTCTTTTTGAAAGAAAATGGAATTTAAAGTAGAATACATATTGAAAGTGTACAAGAAAAATCAAAATATTATCATCAGCATTCAGTCCGTTCAAAAATGGGCTATTCCATTAGCCATAACGCCAGACGGTCCTTTCTCATAAAAACGAAAGGAAACGAGAGGTGCATGGCTAACGAACAGCAACCAGCAAAGATATGTGTTCGAAACTGCCAAGAATGATGAAAAGATCAAGAATTTGCGAAAGTTTGGCACAAAGAAGGGACTTTTTGCTCAAACAAGGTGCATAGCAAAAATAAAGAAGAAAAACTGCATAAGTACGAAAAATATGGCTAAGTGTGAGTCTAACATACTTTTTAGTTAAAATAAACTCACCTTTTTTCAAATACCAAAGCGGCAGCAGCAGAAGTACTTGGAGAATAGGGAGAGGCGCATTGCTCGAACAGTTAGGCGCTTATCAGCTGTTGATATTGATTGCGGTTGACGTGCGTTATAGAGAACTGTGTGCATGTGCGACCTATTGCGAGGTTGGCGTAGTCGAGCTCTAGTCTTGCGCTATGTCTCTGCGTCTCTATGATGGACAAAGTATTTCGCCGTCTTGTTCGTCACGACATGTCGCAATATGTCGCTATATGTCGCGATATGTCGCGACATATCGCGACAAAGTGCGACTACCCTGACGCTACGCATCGATTGCATCCGCCGGCAATGATAAAGGATAGCCGCTTTGCCAGCCTCGCTCCATGATAGTCAGCACATGTCACAGCATACTCCGAGCTATACGTCACGACGTCCGGGGAGTTTACTACAGGCCCTGGTTTTCCCTCACACGAATTGGTGTTGGGTCGCCAGTGATACTTATGCGCAACATCTTTCCCCAAGAGTGCAACGGCACGAGACTTTGCGTCAAAAATTTAATGCCTAACGTGATAAGGCCACCATCTTAACGGATACGTCAAAGGAAGATGTTTTTATACCACGCATACACTTAATTTTTGACAATCTCCCATTCGAATTCAAACGGCTGCAATTCCCAGTAAAACTTGTTTTTGCAATGACCATAAATAAGGCACAAGGGCAGTTGTTGAGGGTAGGTGGCGTAAATCTAGAACAACAATGTTTTTCTCATGGTCAACATTATGTGGCCTGCTGAAAAGTGGGAACTTCAAAAAACCTGTATGTATATGCACCAGAAGGTAGAACCAAGAATATCATTTACCCGGGCGCCCTAATTTGAAGTTTTGTAAGTCATTATGAAGGTAAGCAAAGCTCTGCGCCTTTTGCTTCAAAGATTATTGTCATGTTAAGAGGTTTTGCAAGAATCTTTGCAGATAGTAAAGAACAAAAAATTTATATGATACATTGTTACTGTTCTACATGACTCATTTTCTGCAAATTGATTGTAGATATCTAGAAATCCTAACCTGGATAAACTTTAACTTCTGCAACTTGCATGGTCTTCACATCCTGTGCCAGTGAACCAAAAAAGCGCCAAACTTCGCACACATATGTTTCCAACCACTGCGCACAATATAGGCTACTTTTTGCAGCAATTTGCTCTGTCCATCTATCGATTTGTCAATCTGTTTAATCAAAGAGAATGAAGGCTTATTAATCAATACCGAATTGTAATTTCAAATAGTCATGTAAAAGGGGCGGCGGATCATTTAGATTTTGCTGTGAAGAGATTGCGGTGTTCCAAAGCGAGGCGATTAGGAAAAAAGACAAGTCCACCGTAGAAGCGTGGCGCTGCTGTCTGAATTCGGAACAGGAGCAGGATTAAGAAAAGTGTGAGTTGAAGAAAGAAGAAGATAAAGGTAAGGTGAGTCTCTACACTCTTCGCTCTGAATAGTAATACGTAATCATCGTCGATCTACTGCATCTGTCGTCAAGCTTAGGTTTTAATGAACTGTCTTTGAATTCCACAGCCGTCGTAAATTTCTTACTTTTACCGGGAAAGCAGCTAGTTTATATAAGAGAATTGTAAGATACAGTAGGAATTTCCTGCAGAGAAGGACTTTTGAGCATCCATTCCTCTTTCAATGTGAGAAAAATCACTGGGGCGCAAAACCTTACCCGATGTTTCTTGTCCTACGTTGCGTATGTGCACGGATTAGTCCGTGTTTCCCCCCTACACATCACTTCTTTCTTTGAAGTTTGATAAAGAGAGGCAGTTGAAACGCATTTACTCAAAGCTACAATGCAGCCTCCATTGTCTAATGACTAATGGCTGCGACTCTAAGCTGCCAGACTTGAGAATTCCCGGCCCCATCCTGCTCATCTTCATCTATAAAATTCCTTTATGCCAATCGTTTCTTTTTTCTTCAGCCAGATTATAGCCGATTATGGTTTCTGAAGTCAATCGCTGATTTGATGACAATACTTTTATCTAGAAAAGCTAAGTGGTGTTTTTTAGTGATGTTGAAAAATAATTAGTAGATTACCTGTTTAGTGTCAGTGAGGATCATTTACGGCAAGCTCCTTAGCTATTGCTAATAGATTGCATCGAAAATTTGTTGCGACGACGTCTTGATCATTTCTGCTTCTTTACTGTAAAAGACAAAGTATGGTGTGCTCAAACCCTTTACTACCACTTCGAAAGGCAGTAGTCACATTGATTGATTGTGCTCTGGTAGTCAGCTCCATGACCTCAAATTCAAATGAAACAGTAAGCGCTGATTTAGACCAAAATGCTACTGCAGTCTTAGAGCGCCTTGACAGCTCACGGCAGTGCGAGATACGTTAGAATGTGTCAGGATGTTGCTTTCAGTTTAAGATTTATTATAAGTTACAGCAGTGCAACGTGAAAATCGCTTTTTTGCGAAATATTTGAGCATTATTCTTCTTCTTCCTCCAAAAGGTCATCGGAGTAGAAGTAGAATTGCGTGCAAAAGCGTTCTGAGTCGAAAATGTATTTGAAACTTTCTTCTTCTCTTAAGCGCTTTTGTGATTTTTTTCCTGGCCTTCTGGTAGCACCAGGAAAGTCAGGAAGGTGACCAGTTTCTTCATACCATCTTTTAGGATATTTCAAAAAGTCATACGGTAACAGCCTGTGTGGACAACTTATACCAATCCTTTAGATGAAGTTTTTAGATAACAATATGTTTAGTAGAAGGTTGACAAACCTTAAGTAATTGCTTGACTGCTCCATCGCTGTACGACTTCTGCGTTGTGTTCTGATAACAGAGCAGATAGAAAATTTCTTTCTCCACCTCTGCCGTAGTCGGAATAGAAACTAGCTTTGCCAGTAAGCCCATCAAATTTTTGCGGTAAGTAATGGGAAAAGAGCCAAATCGCATATGCTTTCGCAACACGGGAAGGAAATAGTGCATACTTTTTGGGCCTTGTCAAACTCTGGCTTCACCTCCTCTGGCACACGTCCTGTTAGCTGATGAGAAAGCTGCTCAACTTCTTCTTTAACAGCATCTGCGGAAGAGCCGAAAAAAGTAGATACTATTCTGCGCGTGTTTTTTTTCAATATCATAGGTCATAATGTCACAAAACGAATAACTTCCAAAAGCTTAAAGCACAGAGCTGGGTTTGCACTCCAGTCGGGATCTAAGAGCAGCAGCTAGGCTTTGTACTAACACCTTCCTTTTGTTCATATCCATGCTTGTGAATTTAGCAGCCTTGAAGTCTTCAGCAACCTGAAGATCAGCAATGGACTTCCTGGACATTTCCTCATTGAAACTAGGCAATCTGCTTGGATTCCTTATGTAGGAAATCAGAGAGTTTCGCTCAATTGTCAACTCTGTATCAATGTCGACAACATTTTCGTCGGCGTAAAATTCTCCTTCTGCCTCGCTGTGAAACTGGAACACATGCGAGTCATCTGCGATGTAAAGTATTCTGCCTGCCGTTTCCTCTTTAAACTGCCAACCTTTCCAAAACATTGAGGGGTATTTTAATAACATGTTATTCCTCTGAATGTCTTAAAGTTTTTGATTCATTGGAACAGTTCTCTACAAATTAGGTAAGGTAAGTCTAGAGCGTTTTCACGAAAGTGACCTTCTTCAGCACTAGGTTTACAAAGTATAGATTCCAGAAATGAGCGGGTTTTTGTGTGAAGGTGTGGAAATTCACCAATCTCCCATAGTTTTTTGAGTGTGTGCTAATAATGATGGCATAACTGTCAATCAAAAGCGCACTTTTTACCAAAAACACATGAACATATAACAACGATAAGCACGCTTAAATAGACGCGTTCCTTTACGTTCCCGTTAGTGCTGATAACGATGTCAATCCACAGCACATTTTTTACTATTAACTTGCTCCACCTCGCTCTTATTAGGTCGTCCCGAAAACTTTTGCGCACGATTTTCAAAAATTCATAATTTCACATTTTTCCAACCGATTTGACTGCTTTCACTTTTATGTGAAAGGGTAGTCATGCTCTTTTATAATGACATCTCAGCTGCTTAATAATGATCATCTTTTGCATAGATAGGAGCGATAGAAGAAAATCGGTCAAAATTTGAATTTTCTGTGTAGGGTCATAAAAAATTGTGGACTTGCAAGAAAAATCGGAGCAGTCAGTGTTGTTGGTTCTTTCACCAGCTCTTTTTAACAGTGCAAAGTTTGCGCCGATTGAGCGTCTCTATGAAAAGTTATTATTTTCTGAAAAATGCCAAAATGAACCAAATTCGCCCTTTCGTATTGCTTGCTCGAAAATCATAACTTTTCATAGAGACCCTCAATCAGCGCAAACTTGCACTATCAAAAAGAACTGGTGAAAGAACCTACAATACTGACTGCTCCGATTTTCGTTGCAAGTCTCCGATTTTTCATGACCCTACACAGAAAATTCAAATTTTGACCAATTTTTATCTATTTCCTATGTATGCAACAGATGACCATTAGTAAGCAGATAAGATGTCATTATAAAAAAACATGACTTACTATTTCATAAGAAGATAGATGCAGTCAAATCGGTTGGAAAAATCAGAAGTTATGAATTTTTGAAAATCGTGCGCAAAAACTTTCGGGACGACCTGTACAGTGTGTTGGCTATTATGGGTCCCGAAGCAAATGATTTTTAGAGCCGGGAAGCAAAGAAGCCTTAACATGCTGTATACCATTCGAAAGCAGAAATCATGGAGAATCGGTCTACGTTTGTTAATGAAGACTTGCTCTTTAACACAGATAGATAATCACCAGCGATTAGGTCTTCATTTGGCAGAAATCTACGATCTTGGTCGAATCCCCTTTTCCTGAGCTTTCGAATAGTATATAGGTTGCTAGGCGAATAAACTTTACAGTTTTCAAAAATGGGGTGGAGATATTTACTATTAGCTTGCTCCACCCAGCTCCGCCAATGTACTGGCTTTTATCGATCACCGGAGCAAATGATTTTTAGAGCCGAGAAGCAAAAAAGACAACATGCTTTATACTATTCGAAAGCTGAGATCATGGAGAATCGAGACGTAGGCCGTCGACTTTTTTCTAGGTCTTCTGCGACGCGAGATATTTATTTATTTATTTATTTATTCAATACGCACAAAGCGTGCCATAATTGGAACAAAGAGCAAAATACGTGGAGCATGAACAGTAAAAAATAACAAAACATTCCCAAAAAAGGGATTTTATGTACATATGAGGGATTTTATGTACTCCAAAAATCAACTGCTTTTTTGTCCTCACTTTCTGCTCTCCAAATGAATGCTACGAGGATAAATAAATAATATAAATAAACATATACCTTTCTTTTGTAAATTTATGAGTGTACTTGTTGTTTGAGGTACGTAGCCTGCAAAACCTTTTAATAATGATTTTTATCATATTCTCAGAGTACAATACCAATCTCAGCCCAGGTGAAGGGGGTCATCGGGAGTTTGGCCTCAAAGTGAAGGGGGTAAGATTCATCACTCCCCCTATCGCAACTATGCTCCCCCGCCAAAAACTCTGTGGGTCCGGCCATCACTGCGACTTATAATACATACACTGCTTCATAGTTTATTTATTTATTTATTGCACGCACAGGTGCGCCAAACAAAGAGAGAAAAAGAAACAATGGCACAGATTGGTGTATCACTTATCACTTGCTGGAATGTGCAGGTCGTTCTCCTTCGCCGGAGGGTGAGGAAGTCTCAGCCGAAGTCCTGGTCCCTTACCCAAACGCAATGTATGGACGCACCTACCAGGGCTTGGCTGACCAACTTAACCCGTGACGGACGAATCCGTTGGGGACCCTGGGCGAGTGGGAAGGGGGGACCTCAAGGAAGAGAGCTCACCGGGTCTTCGGATTCCTCGAACGGCTGTTCCAAGCAAAGTCATTATCAACAACCTGGCGATGCTTCAAAAAAAGTTTAGTGAAGTACTGACACTGCGAAATTTTTGTAAAAATTGTCCGAAATCAGAAATCCGAAATTCCCAAAGTCTCAAGAACATCTATCGTTGCCAACTTCTTTCGAAACTCTGCAGAGGTGGCACAGGCAGTAATATCACTCGGCAAAAGCCTAAGCCATCTTGCAGTTCGACATATAAACGAATTAAAAGTGATGGTAATGTTTTTACTTCCCAATTTACGATATCCTAGACCAAATCCACCTGTTCGACTTCCATGGGGTCTAAATATCCAAAACTTGCTTGGTTTGAGCTTGGTTTCTAGTCTCAAAATTCGGAAACAAAAAATTAAGTCATTGCACACTCTTCTATATCTCAAGCTCCGTAATCCCAAAGTGCACAACCTTGATTTGTACGACGGTAAAGCTTGAGGATAGTCAGAACAGGGGTAACATCTGTAGTAAACAATTCTAGTAAACGTCTTTTGCACTGCTTCCAGCTTCCCAATGCTCTTCTTCAAAAAGGGGCTCCACACAGGTGAAGCATATTCTAGAAGTGGAAGGATGTAAGTCTTATACAGCTTAACCAAAAGCGTTGGTTCGTTACTGTGGACACTTCTTAAAATGATAAAAAGAATTGAAAGAGCTTTTTTGGCTATAGATTCACACTGAAGAGTGAATTTGAGCTGATCGTCGACAAAAACACCCAAATCCTTATTAACATTGCAGAGCTCAAGTTCAGCACCATCACATGTGTAGATATAGGGCTGGGATTTGCCTAAGTGCAAAATTTTAGATTTTTGTGCATTCTGCGAAAACTTGCACTTTGACGTCCGGATGAGTTCTCAAAATTACTGGTAGCTCTGCAGTGTACGCCTTTTGAAACACTCCTTGAGAAGAAGCGATGCTTATTCTGTGAAAACACGTTAGCCAAGTTGACAGATCTTTACTTTCACAGTCACCGCAATCAATTGCTTCATTTTGCGATTTCCCAACATTTACGTGCAAAAACCTTCCCATTCTTTGTTATAGAATGATATTCTAACAGAATTTCATAGGTTCTCTGTTCGTAAAACCTTGGCACTGTAGGCAGACTTAGTTGAAGACTCAGTGTCGTCCACTTAAAACGAATCGAATGAAGCAAATGGAGGAGGGCATCGTATAAAGCGGCGATACTATCTTTCAGGCCTCTAAGAAAGGCATTACTGCCGAAACGTCAGGCTAAGTAAATAAATCTTATAATAAATCTGTGTAGCAAGACATTACAGAAGATATTCTGATACTTCATACATAGTAGAAAGTCAATTAAAGTGCTGATTTTCGCACTGTAATGTAGAGACAGTCCGCTGGAATTTTGTCGAAATTCATAAGGTGATAGCTGCCGGCAGGTTAGCGCAGAAAATGGTGTGCTCTCTTGGAAGAAGAAAATGCCAGCATCGCAACATGCTTTATCATTTTAACATGCTAAGGGCATCCGTGAGTTTGGATATCGCGGCACTATCACATAACTCACGTTTCAGCCAAAGAACCTGGAAATTCCACTTTTTTTTAAACTAATCACACCATACTTCTTATACAGCAGAAAAGCAAAAATGATTAAGATGTCGTCGAAGCAAATTTTCGATGCAGACAGACAGACAGACAGACAGACAGACAGACAGACAGACAGACAGACAGACAGACAGACAGACAGACACACACACAGACACACAGACACACAGACACACAGACAGACAGACAGACAGACAGGACAACAACACCAATGCGCAGACGTTTCCTCAAACTTGGGTAATTAGACCCCATTTCAGTTAAATACACAGCAACAAGCGAATAATGTCAGAACAAATAAATCCATGTCAATTCATATTAACTAGATGAAGAAACATCAATTGGATAAAAAAAACATGTCAAACAGCGCCAAAAAAAACCAATAATAATGACAAACACAAGCGCATCAGTGTAGGCAGTCTGGGATATAGAAGAAGCGCAAGAATAGTCTTGAAAGCTTTAACAGCGCAGAAAAGCAGAGCATATTTTAAGGTACAAAAATCACAGAAATCAAATTTTTGAGAGTTTTTTTTCTTTTTCTTTCGCGCTTTTTCAAAGAGTAAAAAGACAAGATGTAAAACAACAATATGGGCAAACAATGACAAATAAAATGATATTCAAAGAAAAAGAAGCGCAAAAAAGTTTGAGCATTGAAATGAAACAAGAGCAAAGCGATGTTTGCCTCTTTTTATGTGTGCCGAGGCGAGCGCCGTTCAAGCAAAAACATTACACTCAAACTGATTTTCTCTTGCCTTTAACGCTTCTTCTTCGCTACCGTATTTTGATCGCGGCGATTCTCGCCGGCCTAGGGAAGTAGGTCCTGACGGATCTCCCGAACTTCCATCTGAATTTGAACAATGCGTTGGAAGTGTCGTTCCTTCGACTGCTTTGCTTGTTCCAGTCGTCGGAAAATTTCCTGAATCGTGCGCGGTAGTTCGAGCAGGGCCGAGTATTGCCCTTTTTCCTGACAGTGGAAGCACCTGTCATAAGCTATTTTGCAAAGAACTCTTCCTGCGCGATATTCCAGGCAAGTTGCGCATCTTCCCTTCATTTCCAGGACTTCTCGTCATTCCCGTCCTGTCACGATCTCTGCGTAGGAGCCGGAGTGATAGTTTCCGACTTCACTGCAGAACGCGCACGACATATCCCTTACGAAGTTCTCTTGGATCTTGCTATGGTATCTGCGGGCCCAGCAAGTTTTCTGATTTTCAAGTTTTTCAGTCATCAAATTCAAATCCGCAATAGGCGGTCGGTTCGATCTAGCTCCAGTTCCAACGTAGGGACTAAGAGCCTTTCGTTATGCAGACGAGTTTCTTCTGGTATCAAGGGCTCATCAGGTTCCTCTCTGGCCGACTCTTCCATGATTTTCCATTCTGGCTGTTCCTGGACCTCGTCTACTTCATCAGATAGCGATGCGTCTTGCATTTTAACCGCGCATATTCATCTTTTTTCTCCTCTTCAGCTGTAGGGGCTTCTTCCTCAAGTTTTGCGGCGGCGCCATCGCTACTGTCTTCGTTTTCCTGCCCTTCTGCTTTGCTACTGTCGTCTATCGGGGCTTCCTCCATCAGCTTTGCTGCAGCGTCATCCCTATCATCTTCGTTTTTGCCCTTTTACTCTGCTATTGTCTTCTGGCAAGGCTTCTTCCTTAACCTCTGCGGCGGCGCCTTCTCCCTCTTCAATGATGTGTTCGATATATGTCGATTGTACCGTTTCATTTCCTGAGTTTTTCCCGCTTTTCGACGGCCGTCGTCAGATGATTGTTTATCTCTTTTTGTAGCTCATGAGATTTAATTTTCGCATCCCTTTTCTCTTCTTCAATTTTATCGCGTATATTTTTTAGAAGTTGTGATTGATAGTCCAGGGTTGCTTGCTGATGGTAGATGGCGCTGTGTATCGTTCAAATTTCACTTCCAAATTTTTCGAGCCTTTTCATTTTGCCTGAAAATTAGTCATTTTCAGCAGAGAGGCGAGTATTCGCCAGCCAAATGTCTAGAGGCAAAAGTGCGTGCAGAGAAAAGCGCATGCGATTGCAATGAGTGCTACGAGGGTTTTGTACTGACTCAGTAAGAGTTCTGATATATGCGCAAAATTGAGCCATGCTATTTCATCACAAGTTGTGCTATTTCCTTTCAGTTTTGTAAGCACAATGCCATGCAGCGCTCCTGCATACACTGTAAAACGCCTGAAACTATAAATTCGTGCGATTTTGTGCCGCATTTTATCGTGCAGTTTAAATTTTGTCTAGCGCTGCTGAAATGGAAGAGCAATGTTGATTGCGGCGCTGAGGGTGAGCATGACACTACGGATGCGTTTTGTTGACAAGGTATTTCTCCTAGTCGGTGCTTCTGATCGGCACTCTATGCGCGCTTCTGCACCTTTTGCGCAGTTGTAGCATCTCTTGAGGTGAGAATCGTTGATAACACAAATGTTATTGTTAAGCTCTACAAGCGCGGAATTGAAGGTGTTTTTAAAGTTGACAATAAATTTTGCAGTGACCACGCGCTGGACGTGGCAGTGACTTCGTTTTTTCGAATTGATAATTCCCAAAACTTACTTAGTTTATATTGTATTAGGTTGATGCAAAAGTTCTGTCGTTTCATTTTCAAAAATTTGTAACTTCGCGAGAATTCAACGGATTTGCTTGCTTGTAATTTTATTAGAAAGATTAATTCCTCCGCCAATTTTTGTTTTGTGGAGCTTTTGTTTCACATTGAGTGCAGAGATAAAAATGGAAAACTAAGACCATTTGAACTTTGACCATTTTGAGTTAGGTCACCAAAAATCTGGAATGCTGCAGAAAAGTCTAAAATCGTCAGTACATATGTTTTTTGACCTACCCTTTGCTGTGAAAAAATTGTGCTGTTTGGAAGTCTCCGTGAAAAGTTATGAATATCGAGTTTACTATGGAAAACGATAAAATTGATTTATTTGTCAATTTTCGCGAAAATCATAACTTCTCACAGAGACGTCCAAACAGCACAATATTTCTTAACAGATGCAAAGGGTAGGTCAAAAAACTTATGTACTGACGATTTTAGAATTTTCTGCAGCATTCCAGATTTTTTGGTGACCTAACTTAAAATGGTCAAAGTTTACATGGTCTTAGTTTTCCATTTTTATCTCTGCACTCAATGTGAAACAGAAGCTCCACAAAACAAAGATTGGCGGAGGAACTGATCTTTCTAATAAAATTACAAGCAAGCAAATCCGTTGAAATCTCGCAAGTTACAAATTTTTGAAAATGAAACGACAGAACTTTTGCACCAACCTAATATATTTTCAAATTCCTCCTGGATTTGGGGTTCTGAGCTGACAATTAACCTTATTCTTTGCGCCTTCGCATCTGCAGTTGTCTATATAGGAACAATTCAAGACGATGGCTTTTTCTTTCGTTTCGCAGCGTAAGTCTGGTTCAGTCTTTTGGCCTAGCGCAGTCTCTTCACCATTAGTTATAAATTCGTAGGTGGTGAGAGGTGTAGATGGGATGCTACAAACGGGTAACGTGCTTTTCACCAAGGGAAATGTTATTAGAATATTTGGAGTGCTTGAAGTGACAAAGATTCCTTTTTTAATCTGAGTTACTCTATGATCACTTCCATTTTCACTTCTTTTTTCCATTGAGACTGCATAGATTTCGGAAGTTTGTGGGATGGCATAAACGCGATAAAATGACCATCCAAAACTCGGATACAAGCAATCGCAGCCTAGGCCCCCGCGTGATTCCAAGCATCTTGTTCTGCCCGAATACTGATTTCTTTGGCGTAATTCAGGTAATAAGGTGGACTCGTTTACTGTTGCGCATTTTGTTCCTGTGCACGAGCCCATATGTGCGCACCGTTTGCTGCCAATAACATTCAACTCAGTTGCTCGTATGAAACATACGGTTTCCCGCAAGTCAATCTTGCACGCCATTGAATTTTTACGTTTGCAATTGAAGATGAGTTTTTGGTAAGGCGCAAACATGCGCTCTGTTTGAACGACTTAAGTTTAAAGAAATCGTTTATGCTAGTTCTGCAAGTTTCTTTTTTTGCCCGAAATCATGCAGTTGGTGGAAGATGCTCGAGTACATTGATGTTTTGGCAGGAAAGCACTCCGATATCCCCCTGTTTCAACAATACCGTAATCAGCGCTAAGGCCGCTGCTATTCTCATCACTCTTATTGTACGTTGACGTCTTTTGCGCAGTGCGAAAATAGTACATTTGACTATCTTGCGCAAATGACAGCAAAAATTTTCACAATCATGCCGATGCCGATTTAGCGTTTTTCCTATCAACAAAGCTGCGCACAAAGGGTATACAACGATGTGGTGATGACGTATAACAGAAATGCTAATAAGAAAATTGCTCCTTTCGGCCAAATTCACGGTGAAACGAAAGTTTAGCGCAGACTGTGCAGTCGAGGTTTTTGCAAAAAACAAGCGCAGGACAGCTGGTTCGAATGATAGAAAGATGTCCATTATCGCTCCATTTAAGTGTTACTAGATAGTCGTGTAGTGTGATTTCCGCTGGATCTTATATATAAAGCTGAATGTCTGTTTGTCTGTCTGTCTGTATGTATGATTGTCTCCACGATTCGTGTAGAGGTGTATTGCAGAATTTACCTGATAACATAGGTAAACTTGTTAAACCTCCACGTCATAGCAATGTTTTTTGTACTCTCTCGCCATCAAAAACCGCCACGCTTTGAGTTGGCAAACCCCCCCCCCCTCTACACGAATCATGGAGCCGATGATATGTCTGTCTGTCTGTGTGTACGTATGTTCCGAATAGAAAATTTCATTTCTGAACCGATCCGGACCAAACTTCGCACACATACACTTCGGGCCCCGGCGGGTGTCATAGGCTACTTTTCGTCATCGATCGATATTGATTTTATCGATTTTTTGCAAAATTTGAGCTACAGGGCTGGGAGTTGGCACAGGGGGGTAATCGAGCATGCTGATTACAAATATATTATTGACAGGGCCGGGCGGAGCCGGGTAAGCCATCTAGTTGCTTATAAACTATGGATTGACTAAATCATTTTTGCGCATCTCGCAATAGTTTTCTGCGCAAATTTCAAAGCTGGTGTTTGTTGAAGACGTAACTATGGTGTCATTTTTAGTGCGCGAAACTTTTGTTTCTACTGCGCTGTTTTCAGGGTTAAATTGCATGAATAAGATCATAAGGCGAAACAAGAACCAGTATTTCGAAGGTTTAGTTTTGGCTATGGTTAGCGCCGTTGTTGTGACGGTTTTTAGAAATTGTACAGGCTTTTGCATGCGTAAATAGTATCTGAAGTCCTTGCGTTCTGATGGAATGTTTTGGGTTAATTCTTAAACTGTCTCTTGTTCTTGTAGAGAAAAAATATTAATCTCTTTCTCTTTTAGTCCAAGAGGAACTAATGAGCTTACAGGGTGGTTTATTTTCCTTTTAGTGGATCACTTGCGCACCTGTTATCCATGCCCGTAAAAAGTTTCGCGATGCGGTAGTCTCCATTCATTTCGCGGAAGAAATAGATCCGTGATTAACACCACATTTCCTACTTTTGGCGTATCTTGTCCCGAGCGCTTAGAGATCCCACACATTTTTTATGTTTTCGCGCAAAGTCGTGAGGTATTAATGCTTCTATATTTTCCGGAATTTTTCTACGCGCATGTACGAGTTTTCTAGTGCTTATTATGCTTCTTTGGGCTTTCAGTACCTGAACTTTTTGAGGAAACAAATAGTCGCGAACACCATTTTGAGATTGGATGTGCGCTTGCGAGAGGTTAAAATTATCTCTTTGTGTAGGAAACGAGGCGCAGTATGCCGAATTCTTCTAATTCTGACCCGATACGTTAACAGTCTCGAATTCAAGCAGGCTTCAATTCCAGTTAGAACCGTAGCGAGTTGATCAACTGATGGTATCTGCAGCCCAGTGCTTTATGTAAGGAATGCTTGATTAATTTGATTAGGCGCTCATAAAATTCCCCCTTGTCATGGGGCGTAAGGCGTAATACAGGGTGTCCCAAAAGCAAGTACATAAGTACACACTTTTTAGACGTCAATATCTCTCTTCCCTATGGGTCTTTTTTGGCCATTCAAGTACCATTCTGTAGAGCGTGGTTCATCTTAGATTTACAGTCGGATCGAATCAAAGCCGCTCTTTGTTACTGTAGGATTACTGTAGGAACTTTGACAAGGATTTTGGGCCATTGGAAGCCATATTCTGCCTCGGAACAAAACCAAACAAGCCATAAACATGTATACTATGGTAATGGAAGCCGCTGATTTCGAATGTAAAACTTTTACTTTACTGTGGTGTTTCTTTCAAAAGCTATCCCAGCGCCTGCGAGGGTGTGCCTCAACGACTTGTGAAAAAAATTGGAACGCATAAAATTATCAAGGGATTGCTCGAAAGAGAAAGCTTTGAGCCGGGATTCGAATGCAACCCATTTTAAGCGACGGGTAGCGAATGCCAACTGCAACACAGCAGGTGGGTCTCTATAAGTAATGGCAAGAGAATATACTGGAAGCACGGAGGGAAGAAGAGGGCTGTTTAGCGCAACTCGGCTGGGACAGGTTTACGTTGAACGTAGGACGCCTTAGTCGGGATCCACTGAGCTATCTATCCGGAAATTTCCCTGTAGACATAATAGCAATGTACGTTGCATGAAAACGCAACCATCTGAGCAGGTTTGGTCGAAGGGCTGAGTAATTGGGATTTAACGCGCAAGGCCAAGGGTTGATCCGTCGTAATTTTTCGCTGCATCGCTAAGAAATCTTAAAAAACCGCTATCGAAAAAATAATAATGACCGCTATCAGAGATCTCGCGTAACAAACGAATAGACATAGCAACAGTATTGTGGCATGCATAGCGGTAAAAAGTTACAATTTTCGCAAAATTAGTAGAAAAATAGATTTGAGTCCTCTGAAAAAAAACAAGCATGATCTATAAAAAAAAAATGAAACTTTTTGAAATTTCTCGCCGAAATCAGCTATTCATTGATCCTATCCCGTTTAGGTTCCGAAATTTGCAGTTTTGAGAGTTTGACACCGCAAAAATACGTCAGCTAAGTTGTGCCGTAAGCTTCGAGCAACTTACGGGATTTTTGTCTGATTCTTCTCTTTTGCACACAGTCTCCTTCGGTACACCCCACGACTTACCTTTGGCTAAGCGGCATTCTGTTAAACTGACTTTAAGTACGGGAAAATCGGCGATATTAGGTTTAACCCATGAAGTTCTTCTGAGTGGCTCGTCTCAGGTCAATTGAGATGAATGGGGTTTAATACAGTCTAAAGAAGTGGCGAAAGGGACTGTGCGATTATCACGTACCCGTGTGCGTTGCAAAGCGAAGGCGGAACCCCAAATTGTTTTCGAAAACGTGTATACGAAAATGTATCTATTGCAAAGATTTTTGCACTATCCTCTTTGCTCACCAACGCCTGCTGTTTCCACCAGAGAAATACCACTGCGCTTTTTACTTGCTGAAGTGCGCACCGTGATCTGGACCATCATGACGTCTATGGCTTTGCGACTAGACCACCTCTGTCGAGCTTCGGTGAGCCGGAGCGGCATCACCTATACAGATCCAGCTCTTAACTTCAGAAGAATGAGATTTCAAACAGTGTAGAACTTCAAAAGTCCTTCTCTTCAACAAGGGCAAACAGAAGGATCTTCGGAATACCGTTCACATGCCTGCTAAGTGCACTGTACAAGCTTTTCGCGAAGGTTATCCTCGCTAATTATAGGACACTACTTGAAGCTCAGCCCTCAAAAGCAAGAGCTGGGTTCTGCAAGAGATACAACGGCATGAACCATATCCAGACGGTTTCGAGGGTCATAGAAGTCTAGTGAGAGTATCGACTCGAGGGATTGGCCCAGCTTATATGAGGATGTTTCTGACTGCTAAAGGACTGTACAACGACGATGTAGCTATTCCATTGCCCCTGACCATCCGCAGGTGTCCAATTAGGCGACACAATTTCGCTGATGCTTTCACCGCCGCTTTGCAGTAGGTGATGAAATCAGTAAATTGGTACGAGAGAGGCACATACGAATTGATGGGACTTCCCTCTCTGTACTTTGTTTTACGGACGACATTGTTTTCTTCTCAAGCAGTGTCATTGAAGCACAAACGATGTTGGAGGAACTCAACGAAGTAATGAAGATCGGACTGCAAATAACTTTGAAGACAACGCAGTTCATGAAGAACGCTTTTCGTGTGCGAAAATCAAATAGGAGAGCACCTCCACTATGGAGGTTTATTTTTGGATATGGAATGGGCTTCCGATGAACATGGATCGGATGAAGGGAAGAACTTGACGGGAGAAAAGAGCAACCTGGACCGCCTTAGTGCTCGTGAAGAATGCCAACAACCAAACAGACCTTGGCGCTTCGCCCCCCACCTGCCCTACTCAGTCGTTTTCTTAGTGCTCGTATGCAGCGGCCGATACTTCAGCTACGTTGAAAACTCTGCTGTCCACCTGTAGAGAAGTTGAGCGCATCATTCTGAGAAGTCGACATAAGCAACATTTTGCCGGATTTCGCAGCACGGATATAAGAAGAATATCCCGTCTTCGTGATCCAGCAAAATACGTTCTTCGTAAAACAGAACTTCCTCAAGATCACCAATGAAACGCGCAGACTGTTCTTAAAACTGATGCATCCTGAGAAATCAGCTGATTACGAATTCCGCACCTGTATTGCCGAGGTTGATAACCGCGATGAAACAAAAGCTTCGTACGAGTAGATATCGAAGTTATGTTGGAGAGGTCAACAGTGCAAGAACCCTTGTAATAAATGACGAAACTGTTGTGACAAATCAAATGCTATAGCAAAAAGAAATCGTATGTATTGAGTATAAAGCGACAGCCTTACCTTTTCTTGATTGTCTCCCAAACCTAGAAGTTCCACAACGTTTGAGACTAAGTAAGGTAAAGTCTTGTTCGAAAAGATAATATGAGAGCAATAAGGCAAGCACGAGCCAGTAAGTTACCTTGATCCGTTCGTTATCTTATTTTATGCGCTCTTTCAACGTAGAAACGGAGTGGTTGATTCGCTGCACCTCACTTCTCATTATGCGGATTTCATTATAAAGCAGATGAGTTCTGCTTTTGAGATTTTCAGAAGCCATATGGAGAATTTCCTCATCCAGTGCCTGGAAATCTATGATATGACCTCTAGTCAGAATGCATTTGAAAAGCACTCACCTCTTCCACTTCCATCTTTTCCGTTGCTGCAGCAGCCACAGGTGTTGCATCATCCTTGGCAGCAGTAGCCTTTTGCAAACATTCTGAACGTTCATGATATCATTCAAATCATTCAAAGATGATGAAAAGGCAAAACAAAGCAACGCAAAAAAGCAAAAATAAGAGTGAAAATGCTCAAGACGGACGATACTTCCAGCAATTATGATCACATCAAATGCAGGGTAATCAAAATGAGTACTTCTAGAATGAAGATAGTAAGATATGAACTTCCATGATATCTAAACAAAACAAATCTGGTCCCCGGATACTCGAGCAGATATTACGGCAGGTTGAAGTTGCAACTTCTCTCAACTTTTTTACTCGAAACCATGGAACCAATTGAACCAAGAACTTACTCTTTCGAAGTCTCACTGGTGTCCCCGAGTTGCTTTTGGAGATTATTTACGACGGCTTGTTCGGTGAATTCCGCAATCCGCAAAGCGAAGAGAAGAACAAAGTAGAGAGTAGCAGCAGAATAGAACAAGAGAGCGCGAGTGAAAAACAAAACGAAAACCATGTGAGAGCGGTGCGAACGAGTGAAATGAAGAATGCGGATTTCAAAAAGCTCCGTGGTCCGCGCTTAGGTGTGTTCGCAATATTTCGAGTACTACCATATCCCAATATTTTCAACGGTTTTCAAAGCCGTGCATTCAGCGCATAGGGTTTAGAAAAATCCCCCGTACCTTTTCTTAGAGGATGCGCTTAGGGGGGGGGGCAACTGCTACTGTGAAGAGAGGAAGGATGGCTCAGTAGAATAGTTTAAAAAAGGCTTTCGTTTGAGCCTTTTGAAGGTAAGTTAATGGGGTGTGGTACCCCCCCCCCCCCCCGCCCCTAAAAGCTGTGGCAGCCACAGCTTTTTTGAGGGGGGGGGGGGCACACCCCATTAACTTACCTTCAAAAGGATTTTTTTAGAATTTTTATACATGGAATGGAAGGTGAAACTTCGTACTACACACAGTAGAAATTTGAGCTGGATTGTTATTGTTTAGGATAAATAATGGTTGATGAGAGCGCAAGTATTGAAATTTGTAAGTGGGACTTGACATTCTTCTGATTCCACAGCTTGGAGGTTTCTTGAAGTGGGATTTCTCATGCAAGGTAAGAAGGGTAGTGCTTTGTATTGAGTGCAAAAAGAGATAGCTTACTCACCTTTAAAATGAAGTTAATCATGTTTGAAGTTACTGCTTCGTACAAGCTCGTTTACTACTCGGAGACCTCAGAGTTCGCTGAAACTTGGCGCATAGGGGTTATTCGACATGCTGATTACGACAATTATACTTGATCAGCGGTACGGTAGGTTACGGTAGGCATACGGTATCTGCAAGTTAGTGTCATTGAATTTGAATTTTGCAGGACTTCAACAGCGCTTTAGTCAAGTCGATTTGGTTACATAGCTTGTACAGCGAAACTAAATCTCTCCTCTTCTGCATTGCATCTCTCATTCAAATAAGATTTCTTCAAACACAACTCGCTGTGTAAACGGCAACACAGAACGAAACTCGCGAATATTTCCAATACCAACACAGTCACTTAACGCATCGTCATCATCATTATTATTGCCACTAGCATGGAAAAGTTAGAACTTCTGCTGTTTATTCTAAAAACGCTCGCTAAAAAAATTCCTCCACCATCGCGGAGGCAAACGGAACAGTGGCTCGAAGAGCACAGAAGAAGTTTTGCCGCCCGACATGAGGGCCGTACGTCAATTCGTTGTCGTTTACAAAGTAGCGGCATTATTGGAACTGTTATCCGAAAGGCCGGTAGAGCAAATGGGACTCCGGTCCCTTTCTCGATCGTGTGAACGATTTTTTGAAGTAGCCACAGGTGCGTTTAATGGAGCTTCTGGATGTCATGTTTAGGGAGTGTTTACCAAACTGAAAGACATGATCGCTGAGGAGACCGAAGCTGATCTTTATCCTAAAAACAATATATTTTCTTGCATGGCCCATAAATTGAATTTGGCTGTAAAGGCCCAGAAAAGTCCACTATTTAAACTTGCACAAGCCGTTGTCATGGACTCATACCATCTATTTGGATTTACTGTGAGAACAACCGGCAAGAGTGCGTACAAGAAAGCTGCACAAAAAATGTGCTTCCCAGACTTGCAGATGAGTGCTCTTTTCACAGTGAGATGGTCAGCTAGTTTTGCCAATTCACTCTCCAATATACTTCACGTTTACCCTGTGATTCTACAGGCACTGACGGATATACGAGATAACAAACGTTAGAACGCATCGATTTGGACTTCCTCAACAAATTACCCTAACAAAGATGACAGACGCCTTTTAGCATACAATTTTCAAGTGTTCGCAGATTCTTTACTTGACCGCTGCTCAGAGGGCGATGACGAAGAGCGGCAACGACTTCTGGAATGGCATATATTCAGAGACTTAGTTCGCACCACAACCTACGAAGAAAGCCCACCGGACCTAGACGATCCCGAAACTTTTAGCCTTAAAGATGCTCCAGAAAGTAGTGAAGATGACTTAAGGCACTATAGTTTAGCAAAGCGATATGAAGATTTTGTCTGGAACGATGCTGTATATCCTTGCATTATACGTTTCTACAACGACATGAAGTAGGCATTAGATGCACAGCTCGTAAATAAGCCTAATGAATTCAGTAATATTAATCTACTAGCATTGGATAAGCACATTTTACTGGATATAATTGAATTTAACGGAGATTTCAAAAACGGCTTTGTTGACTATGTACCGACAAACGCAAACTTTTTCAACAGAGGATGCCCGAGCTATTAGGTTGATGCATAATTCCTGCACCAAAATAGCTACAGACCGCAGTAATCTGGTAAAATCCTATATCCCAAATAGGATTCGATACATTATTAGATATAGCAAACCTAGCTCTACAAGATAGTGCTCAAAAATCTGCACCAGCTTTGATTCACGCGAAGTTTTGAGCCGAAAACTGAAAAAACCAAGCGTTCGAGAACCTTAAGACCAATCAAAACAGAATTGTAACTTTGTTCAAAAAGCTCCCACAAAATTTTCTTTCTTGCTCACGCGTAGACATTCCACGTAAGACATTTATCTGGTTGCTGTATTTTTTTCCCAGCTAGACGATGAGAAAACAAAGTTTTCCATGTTTTTGCCAAATCAGTGCTGCGATGTTCTAGCATTGACAGTCGTATACTATAGGTTTTTAGAAGCGTGAGTGTGAACTTTCAGCTCTTTACAGCAGCTGCTTTACGAGAAATATTGAATTTATAGCAACTAGGCAAGAAAAATTCGAATAAGAAGAGCACATTCGTCATTTTTCGTGAACTAGCAGGTTTAGAAGGCTGAAAATGTAAAGTTTTACTACTAACGGCATGTACTATGCAACTGTTAGTGCTAGAACATCTCAGCACTGATTTGGCAAAAACATGAAAAACTTCGTTTTCTCATCGTCTAGCTGAAAAAAATACAGCAACCGCACAGATAAATGTCTTACGTGGAATGTCTACGCGTGAGCAAGAATGAAAATTTTGTGGGAGCTTTTTGAACAAAGTTACAATTTTGTTTTGATTGTTCTTAAGGTTTTCGAACGCATGGTTTTTTCAGTTTTCGGCTCAAAACTTCGCGTAAATCAAAGCTGGTGCAGATTTTTGAGCACTGTCTTGTAGAGCTAGGTTTGCTCTATCTAATAATATATCGAATCTTATTTGGGATATAAAATTTTACCAGATTATTACGGTCTGTAGTTATTTTGGTGCAGGAATTATGCATCAACCTAATGTTTTATTATAGGAGCCGACACACTTAATCCAAATCTTCGCCAAAGGCAAATTTTGGACTCCAGTGAAGTACTTAGTCAGTTCTGTACCATCCCTGACCTCAAGGATAGCATGCTTCGCTTTTATAATACTATACCCGCGTCAGCGCAAAGGTTTTCAAAGTGGGAATCAAACTTCAGAGATTATTCAGATAGTTTGTCGTTTTATCGAACGCTGCTACAGTACAGTAAGGAGCTGCATGTCCCGGATGAGATCCAGCAGGTACTACACTTGCCGTCCTCTTTGGCTGCTGCAAAGCTTTTAGGCCACAAGAAACGTTCTCATCCTTCCAGCAAGCAACGCCGATCCCGAACGCAGTTTCTCTGCTGCTAACAGGCTCTCTAGAGAGGAAAGGAGTAACATAAAAACGGAGGCTTTAAACAACATCATGACGTAAGCCCTGTTGCTGTAAATATGCTCCAACATCATTGCATGTTTTAGAGTGCAGCGTAATGGACTTAGCATCCTAACGGTCAAACTTCAACAGTTAGCACTCCAACGGATGCATCCTGCACCGGGACTTGGGTTGGATCTGGATATGCCATCGAATCTAGCTAGAGAAGGCAGCCTCTGAAAGCAGTAAAAGAAAACCTTGCAAAAGGTTGGATTCACTTTACATTTTAAAGTTCAAACCATTCTAAGCATCTAGGAAATGCATATGAGTTGGCCAAACTCCATGTAAGGCGCCACATGGTGGTTCACTGCCTAAATGTTCGAAAGGACACAGATGAAATAGAACAGGCTGTTGCAAAAGAACTTGCTAAGATGAACATTTCTCATTCGGATCTTCTAAGAAAACAGACTGAACTTCGCTTCATAAATCACTGTTCATTTTCTCATATTAGCGTATGCACCCGATAAAGGTGTTTTTAAAAGGACATTCTCCACAGAAACCACAAGAACAATGCGCGTATGTTCCTCTTCTTCGACACAAGTCATTTAAATGTATCGTGCATTTGTATTGACGAAATCTTCACTTTCCCACACATAACTCGTCGGTCGTCACACCATCTTCCATTCACTGCAAAAGCTGCTTTTCAAGAAATTCTATTGAGAATACAACTCGTACCTAAACCAAGAGTCCATTTAATATTTCTCTCAATTATGTTGGCTGAGTTGTCAAAGGTAGTTGAAGAGTGTGGCACATCTAAAAAATTAGTTACAGTCAGGGTCAAGCGTGTTGATGCGATCCTGGACCCTCATTTACGACCCCCCCCCTTAAAGGTACCCATCCGTACGACCCCCCCCCCCTTCCCCCCCCCCCTCCCCCTCTTCCCATCTATCCCCCTTACCTCCCCTGCCCACATTTCTCGCGATAACCTGCATAAACGAATGTCAATATCAAAAAACACCTGCGTGAGAACTTCAGTAAGGTTTCAGAAGCAAAATGTCTAGACCAATGGGTGCACTTAGCATCTGTAGCACACATACGCACCTTCAGTAATGTTCGAGATTCTGCAAGTTTTTTTTCTGAATTTTCAGGCATACTTCAGGCCAGCAAATTCGATTCCCGTATGCGACACAAATTTTTACACGGAGAACAAAATGACATTCTTGATCTACGAAAGATGTTTTCGACTAAGAAGCTCAGTTTCTACCTCTTCCACAGTTTTTCCTGCGAAAAAAACCGCTTCGGCGCCGTCCAGAACGACGTCAAAAACGTGCATGAGCACGGTAGTTTGAAAATTCGTAACTAAGGCCAGGAAAAGATTGAGAGGCTGCAAAGAACAGGTTCTGTAGCATAGTGCCCAGACTATTCATAGAGAAAGTTTCAGCCCTTGAGGAGCAGTGAGCTCGAAAAAATTTAGATGCGACTCTCGCAAATTTAGATGCGATCCTAGAAAGCAAAAACTGGGATTTTTAAGCTTAAAATTTTGTAACTTTTCAGAGAAGTCATAAAACAGCCTGAAATTTTTATGAGGGAAAGTAGGAGGATGGCCTCATATTACAGCAAAATTGCAGCCAACAAGCTTCGATAGCCCCGAAAAAATTTAGATGCGACCCAGATACGACCCCCTTTCCTGAATTTTTGCTACCATACATAAAATCATAAGAAAATCCACAGTCTACAGAATAAGACCAGATTTCGCACAGTGATAAAAGGGCTCATGTAAAGTACATATAAATTATAAGGACCATATAATTAGCATTACAAAAAGATTTTCGAATTATTGATTGTCATTGTTGATCTAGATGTGCGCTTTTGTCGAGTGTGTGAGACTTCGGTGAGGTTCCGGAAGCAGAATTTCTAAGCCAATGGGTGCGCCCAGCATCTCTAGCGCACATACGCACCTTCAGTAATGTTCGAGATTCTGCAAGTTTTCTTTCTGAATTTTCAGGCATACTTCAGGCCAGCAAATTCGATTCCCGTATGCGACACAAATTTTTCCACGGAGAACAAAATGACATTCTTGATCTACGAAAGATGTTTTCGACTAAGAAGCTCAGTTTCTACCTCTTCCACAGTTTTTCCTGCGAAAAAAACCGCTTCGGCGCCGTCCAGAACGACGTCAAAAACGTGCATGAGCACGGTAGTTTGAAAATTCGTAACTAAGGCCAGGAAAAGATTGAGAGGCTGCAAAGAACAGGTTCTGTAGCATAGTGCCCAGACTATTCATAGAGAAAGTTTCAGCCCTTGAGGAGCAGTGAGCTCGAAAAAATTTAGATGCGACTCTCGCAAATTTAGATGCGATCCTAGAAAGCAAAAACTGGGATTTTTAAGCTTAAAATTTTGTAACTTTTCAGAGAAGTCATAAAACAGCCTGAAATTTTTATGAGGGAAAGTAGGAGGATGGCCTCATATTACAGCAAAATTGCAGCCAACAAGCTTCGATAGCCCCGAAAAAATTTAGATGCGACCCAGATACGACCCCCCTTTCCTGAATTTTTGCTACCATACATAAAATCATAAGAAAATCCACAGTCTACAGAATAAGACCAGATTTCGCACAGTGATAAAAGGGCTCATGTAAAGTACATATAAATTATAAGGACCATATAATTAGCATTACAAAAAGATTTTCGAATTATTGATTGTCATTGTTGATCTAGATGTGCGCTTTTGTCGAGTGTGTGAGACTTCGGTGAGGTTCCGGAAGCAGAATTTCTAGGCCAATGGGTACATCCAGCATCTCTAGCACACATACAGCACACACATAGTGTTTGCGGTTCTCACATTGTTTTTTGCACTGAAAGATACAGACTGCTGATGGCTTATCTCGTGATTGCAGTGATTGACAGGTGTTTCTTTTTGCAGCGATGCAGTAGCTCTATGGAAATCAGAGATCTGATTTTTTTTTCTTTATGGAATGCGAGCAGTGAATCACTTGCGTTTCGCTGTGCGGTTGGCTCTCCTATCGACTCTCTTGACCAAAACTTCACCATCGGGAGTAATGCCATAATGTGTTGCCTGACGCTAATTTACATCTTCGCTATCCTTCCCATATCGAATGCACTAGACGATTGCCATCCTTACATCAGCGAAATTTCTTCGCTAAAATTCCGGAATACTGCTAACCTGCAGTATATCGAACTAGCAGTCGAGGAAAATTGCCGAAAAGATGACAGCGTCATGAAGAAGCTCAAACTCAGTTCCTATGGTCTACTTGCAATCAATACGAAGTCTCCTTTGGTGAGTTAATCACTTTCAAAGTTTTCTCTGCTTCTCGCTATTTGATGCTAGAGCGTGGTTGAGAACCGATGAGCGGCTTAGTTTTAATTTTTACAGTCTAATTTTAAATATAGAGCTAAATGTCCGTAGGTCTTTATGGGGAGGAGGGGGGGGGGTAAGTGAGCATGCTGATTACAAATATGTTGTTGAGCGCCGTGCGGATGCGGGTTTGCAGCTAGTTGCTTGTAAAGGTTGTAATCCTCGTTTTGATGACTTTTTATTCAGATGGATGCTCGAGAGAATTTTTTCGCAACAACATTCGTCGACTACAACAATCAAAAATGGCCAAAAAGCAGCGAATACCAAGCTTTCTTTGTCATTGGTAGCCAAGAAAGAGGCGATGTAGATGTTCCAATTGGAAATTTTCCACGGGCTCAAAAGAGGATTCACTTTAACTTTTTCAGTATGCGGGCGAGTTCCGCAAAATGTTCTCGTTTTGTGAATTGGCCTTTTTGCGATCATTCCTCCGAGCATCTGGAAGGTCAATCGTCACTTAAGCAATACTTTGCTTCTTCTTCTCAAACAGAAAGTCCACGAATTCATGGCGAAGACTACTTACTTCAAGGGCAAACAGCTTTTATGCTTCTCAAGCTAAGCGGAGAAGACGCCTCCTACTTTGTTGACAAATTTAGTTACGTGCAGACCGTGAGCGGCAACACAGTTTATAGTGAGGATAGATTACATGTAACCAGAGAAAAGCAGCGATGGCTGTCGGAGCGTATTGTTGATATGGTAGTATTTACACCATCAAACGACCTTTCACGAGTCATTCCAATGGAGCGAATGGACCTGATCTGGTCGCGCTTACGTCGTCCAATGATCTTCTACATTCTTCCACCGGATATTCTCACGGATAGCAATTCCATTTCTTTTTGTCCTCATTCACAGTGGGCTGTCTCCAGCAGAACTCCCGGCTATGATAATGTTTGTGAAGGAGAGGGGTTTACTACAAACTTGCTGCAGTGGGAGAAGCTGTCTAATCCACAATCTCCTATCCAGGTTCTAGAAGAGCAAGATGATGTGCTTTCTTTGAGCGGACTCGGTGATCCTATAGAACCGCTGTATGCCTCTGCTTCGTCTGGAAGCTTTGGAGACACATCAGTCACACCAAGACCTTATATCGGTTTTGGTGTTGCTGACGAGCGATTCTCCGTCCTTGACGGAAGGGTTAAGCAGCTACTGGAAATGGTTCAGCTGATCGCATCTAAACAAAATCACTTCTTTAACGCTCACAAGGCCCTCGCTCAGCAAGCGCAACAAACCAGCAATCTTCTGCATCATATGATGGACGAGATGAGAGAAAGAAGCGAGTTACACAATGCCGAGATAGAACAAGCGGAAAAAGAACTGAAAATTCAATTTGGACTTTATCTGGATACCGAAAAGAAGTCAGTACTCTCTGGCAACCTCAAAAAACTCAAAATAAATGACGTGGAGCTGACGCAAAGTCAAATTAGAACGTTACTGAACAAACCCTATCTTAGGTACTATAGGCACCCAGATTTTCCTGACGCAGATTTTATGCGGTGCTCATTATGTAACAGAGAGTCTACAGAGTTTGATCCAATTAAAGCTTTCGCTGAGTGTGCGCGATCCGATGCGGGAAGAGTTGAGAAGAAAGTTAATCTCCTCGGAAAGGACAGTGTGTTTTGCATGAAAAAACTGTCAAGCGTTTCTTCACGAGAGCGACCTCACTTGCCGTTTACTCGCCTTCTTGAGCGCTTGTCTATTCATGAGAGCTCTAAAGAGCATACGCAGCACATGGACGAGTTTTTTAACAGACAAACGGAGCGGAAGAAAACCACAGCAGATGATATTGCAGCGACAGTAACATCGAGTCTCGCCGCCTATACCATAGCTAAACAAGGGCTACCGTTTTCCACGCAATTCCCACTGCTTATAACGGCAATGAGATCTGGTTCTATCGGCGTCAGCGCACATCATGATCCCACTACGGTGCGTCGAATGGTAACGACTTTTGCGACGCATATGAAGTACGACATCCTAAAATATGTTATGACCAAGAAATTGCCGTTTACACTTCTTCTAGATGGTTCCTCATCTTCTCGTGGAGTAAAGTGGATAGTATTCTTACTTCGAACTGTGTCACCGCAGCATCGTCCTATCACACTGCATTTCTTCCTTGCTGAGGTTGA
Organism: Cylicocyclus nassatus; assembly: GCA_958299035.1. Lineage (NCBI taxonomy): Eukaryota > Metazoa > Nematoda > Chromadorea > Rhabditida > Strongylidae > Cylicocyclus > Cylicocyclus nassatus. Next base: position 53,660,465 of record CATQJL010000112.1, on the reverse strand, counting down.
AAGCGAATCTGCAGAACATATCGTTGAAGCTCTCTTCAGACATTTCGACAGCATGGAATCTTGGCGGGATGCCCCAGGTTTACCACACTCAGTGCGACAGTACGCACTGAAGAACATGATAGCTTTATCAACTGATGGAGCAGCAGTTATGCAAGGGCATGTTGGTGGCGTCTACGCATTGCTGAAGGATCGCCTGACGGAAGAAACCGCTGGAGATTTTCGTCCGCGTAGTAGTCTCCTTCTTTCAGTGTGCATGGCGCATAAGCTCAATCTAGTTTTTGCCTCCCAAAACGGTGAACTATTCAAGCTAGTTCAGGCAGTCATTATGGAAATGCATCATCTCCTTGGTTCTACAGTGCGAACGACTGGACGAGCTGCTTACCATATGATTGCAAAGAAAATGCGCTATAAGCCACTAGAGATGTTGGCTTTATTCACGGTACGATGGTCTGCGAGCTTGGCAAATGCAGTATCCAATGTCATTAGAATGTATCCGGTTCTTATTGAAACTATGAGGGAGTTACAACGAGATAGATACGGCGCAGCAACAATGAGAAGAGCTAGAATTGCACATTGGGTGCTCACGGATGGGAGAGTGTTCCTGGCTTTAAACCATGCAAATACTACACTTCAAGAGCTCTCATTATTTTCGCTGAGGCTACAAAACGAGGAAGCTCTTTTGATAGATAATATCCGAAAATGGAAAGAGCTGTACTATCTTATCGAACAATATGTTCTTAGTAGCAGAACAACGACACGATTGCTTGAAAGGGGAGAACTCAAAGCATTTGATAGAGTGCGCGATAGATACCGTCGGATTGAAAGAGATGAACTTTATGATTACGACGCCAATTCAGGGGGAGAAGAGTGGAGCAACAACAACTTATTACTATCCTACAATCCCAGAGCTTTTCAAGATTATAATCCTTCTGTGGTTGCTGAAGAGGACAGCGACGAGCGAGAGGAGATGCTGACATTCAAACGATTCAGATACCTTGAAGGAACTCCTGACGAAGTGTACACTGCAGCTGGAGATCCAGAGCAAAGCTTTTCTGCTGAGGACGCCCCCGAGATTGACAAAAGCGCATTGTTGCGCTTTAACCTGGGAAAGGCTTACCATGATTTTGTGTCAACTTCTTTTCAAGATGCCGCGGAGAGGTTTTACAATGATGTCAAAGATCAACTGCTTGCGCGAATGGGCGAAACAAGAGCGCATGAGGTCCACGCGAACGACTTAATGGCGCTGGAAAAATCTACAATCATGGACGTAGTGGATTTCGATGGAGACTTTGACACGGGATTCGTTGACTACGTGCCATCAGGAGCTAATTACTTTAACAGAGGCTGCCCGAGCTACATTGACCCGGTCTCAAATGCGCTCGATCCACAAGAGCGCCATCGTTCTATTTACGCCTCAATTTCCGCTCTCGAAAGATACTGCAACATCCAAAATCTAAGATCCCCTATGATACGATTCTTCAACACCATACCAAAAACGGCTAAAACATGCTTGCAATGGAACAGCGCTTACAAAGATATGCAACAAAGTGCATCTTTCTATCAGATGCTTCTCGCTAATTACGATTCGTTACAGATACCGGGCGAAGTTGTACAGGTACTAAATCATTATTCGCTTTAAATGCAACTTAGGCATGATGTTTTAGGCAATTAAATGTGTGTTAGTCGTTCCTGCAAGTAATGCAGATCCAGAACGTAGCTTTTCGGCTGCGAATAGACTCACAAAAGATGAAAGAAGCAATTTGGCAACAAGCACCCTCGATTCATTGATGACGTATGTGATGATTTCTAAGTGCCTTTGAACTTGGGTCCGCTCTATTGACATTTGCAGAATACAAAGGAATGGTCCCAGCATTTTGACTGTCAAAATTCAACAGCTAGCCGCGCAATGGCTGCATCCTCGTCCAGGCCTAAATCTACATCCAGGACGACCTTCTACGTTTGGAAGAGAAGGCAGTCTCATGAAAGAGATAAAAACAGCTCTTGCAAGTGGTATGTTTTTCTTCCAATTTACCTGCGGCTACATATGTTTGAGATTTAAGGGGATGTCAACGGTTTGATTGCTAAACATACTGAACACTACATGACTATGCACGGGCTGAGAACTCGCCATGACGTCAAGGAAATCAGCACTCGACTTCAGAACGAAGAGGAGGCCAAACTAGCAATTTTTTCTATCGGCTCAGTTGCCGAAACAAGTCCATCGTAATAACTCAACGACAATTTTCTCGAACTTTCATGACAACATCTTTGGAGATAAACACTTTGTTGTCGCCAGTTTCTTGAAGCGGCCTTACTGCGCTCTATGACTGCAGACGAGAGGAGTTAAAAACCTAGCTAACCTAAGTATAAAAACAAATCAAGTCATACTCTCTCAAAAATGCAGCAAATAAAGCGAGTTTCTACATAAGCAAATGTTTTACATTGCATGTTGCTCAGTCGTTCTCATTTGATATATTGGTACTCAGCACTTCAAGAATTATTGTAACGAACATGTATTAATTATTTAAAATAATTATTAGATGTTATTACTACTATTTGATTAATAACTATTACATGTTATTATATTTCATTAATAACATGTAATAATTAAATAGTAAATTATTACTAATTGATTTGCTTTCAAGCGTACGGTTTTTTATCCAAACTACCCCTTTTACGACCCCCCCCCCACCGTAGGCCCCCTTTACGACCCCCCGTTGCGACAGTCGCATCACACGCTTGACCCTGGTTACAGTGCTTTTCCACTCAAAAACCGCTTTTGACTTTGAGTCGATACGACCCCCCTTACGACCCCCCGGTGTGGCGTGCCACACCTCCCGCTTTACCGATTGTGAAACTGACATTGTTTGTAAGCTGATGTGCACAAAGGTAAACTGTCAATATCCCAGTCGTAATACTACAATATTCTTTAAGCTGTCGACCAAGATTGGTAGCAGGACTTTATTACGCGATAAGCCAACGTTGGCGTTCCGTCCGCCTTCATCGGGGTTTCCTGAAAGATCGAAACTTTGAGAACTGCGCGCTCAATATACCACTCCTAATTCCATGCAGTCGCCTGGTTTTCCAAAGCTCAGATGATACAATCGGCGGTCGTGCACATTCTGTCATAGCTCGATCGCGGCTTAGCTTTTTGAAATTAAGAGTAGGGAAATATATAACTCTGAAGAAATCATTGAAGCCCACTTGAAATACAGATTTCTGATAGCTCTGCTAAATAGCTCTGCATCAAAATACGAATGGAACACAAAACGGTATTTTTGCTGTCTGGTTCATTTCGATCGATTAATCTTCGTACTATAATACAGTTTGTAAAAAAGCGTAGTAATCTTATTCTCATTTAACGTCGCGGTTTCCGTAAGCTTCATAATCCATGCACTAGAAAGGAAGTAAGATATAAACCGAGATAAGGAAGGGGAATTCCGTCGTGATGACGCGTAGCTTAGATATGACCATAACTGAACACCATTTTGACGATAGCACTCTGTATTGCGCTTCTTTCAAGCAAGGCTTTGTAAAACAAAGCCTTATTCCGAACAGAGTGTGGGTAAAATATAGAACTCCATCGGCATACCTAAAACTTTGATATCCCATCTCAAAATCGATTTACCCATATGTCCAGCCCTTTACATGCTAATAAAGGCACACAAACTCCTTGCGCCAGAATTTTGCTCTGGAAGTCCATAGACTAACATAGTCCATAACAAAGTAAGACCCATTAAAAGCAGTTACTATGGCCCGGATAATAGAATCTCATGGCTGTTTGACTTGATCCTAACACATTTACTAAAGTATGTGCCTGCACATCTTTCAAATACAAGAATGTTTTTGTCATTGGAGAATGTGCGATTAAGACCTTGTATTGTTGTACACATATGTCTCCGAGGATGATGCTAAGGAAGCCGTGTATGAGCTATTCTCGGAAAACCAATCTGCTCACAACATGTATGGGTTCAGTGTTGGGCAAATCATGACACTTTCGAAAAAGGAATTGCAGCATATTCCGCTTCAAAAAGGTATTACAAGCAGGTACGTGGCCTAGCGATGGGGCAAAAACTGGCTCCGTCGTCGGAATCGCCTTCATGTCAAAAATCGAAAAACCCGTACTTGCTCGTAAGCCCTTGCTTTTTTATGGATACATTGACGACTGCTGCATCACATGTCCAACTCAAAGTGAAGACTTTGAGTTGGACATGTGATGCATATGCTGTGATGTATATGCTTTGATATTCTGAATAACCAATCCCCTAACATAAGAGTCATGCGGGATAAACCCGACGAAAATTGGCTAGCATTCCCAAACGATTTTTATCTTACGGATCATATGTAACTAAATGGTCCCGCAAACGAGTTAGTAAGAATATGTTTTTTCACTATAGCTTTGCGTAGCCTTGGAGCATGAAACGGTTTGTGATAGGCAACATGTTCAGAAGCAAAATCGATCTCAACCAACGTTGAACAGCGCAATCCATCAATGAACCTCGCCAGAGAGATTGCATCTTCTAACAACTATCCCGCAAAAGGTGCCCCAAGCATACCTGTAGGCACAGGAGACAGGAGAGACCGGCAGACTCTTGTGCACAAGAATCACAGGGCATCGTGACGGCCTTAGAAAATCCAAAATGTCCACACTTTTGGGTGCACGTCGAAGGTTATGTCACGAAAACCAGTATTTTCAAATCACTGTTACGATCTTGTCGCACGAATTCGAGTTAGCAGCCCGAAAAACATTGGAGGCCTTTTGCATAGCGTCTAAACCACCAAAAATGAACCGCAAACATGAAGGCATTGCCATAAATAGCGAACCGCTCTCCTATTAAACACTATGCGGATTCTGATACGAAATTTTCTACAATTATGTAGAGGGCCTCCAAGCTCGATTATTGATAACTCTTGGCATGATATGGATATTCGTATATGTTTACTCCAGCCAATCACCAAGATTGCAACACGATTTATTTAGTGAGGCGATTTATTCAGTTAGGGTTCGGGTGCCTTCGCCTTCGTCGGAGCCTGGAAGGTCGTAGACATCTGTGCTTTCTTCTCCCGAACACCTCGTTCAAGCCAAGGCAAGATTCAGCATGAGGTCAGGCCGAAAGCCATGACGGAAACCGTCGCCCATTCTCACCTTGGCAGTCTTCTAATCGGGGTTGAGCCACCACCAAACAGCGTCTGCACAGTCAGTAGTAGAGAACAGTACAAGTGCCTTATATAGATGAATCTAACCTCAGTGTAGATCAAATCCGCAAAAAATTGATATTCAATTAGATAACAATTCTTGACAAAGCCCTCTTCCTTGCGGTTCATTGTAGGAGCTTTGGATGTTATCCAAAATACTTCTAGCGTTTAACGAGGAATTACTTCGGGTTTACGCCTTAAGATTGTGACGACTATATTAAATTGTTGATCCGAGTGATGCTCTCTGCGATGTGCTCCTAGTGGGGTGTGGGAGATATGAATTTTATAAGGCCATCTAGGTGCTTTTGGATTCTCACACAAAGAGGCCTGCCAGTTTCTCCTATGTATTTCTTTCCGGAAGTTTGACAAGTAATTTTATAAACTACTCCTGCCACCTGGTTGACCAAATGGGCATACGACGCAATCAGTACTCTTGCATAGTCGATCGTGAGAGCGATTACGATTTAGTTGTCTTCTAAGACTAAGAGGCGGAATATCTACTCTGACGGAGTCTTTCAGGCCTGCATGTTCTAAGCTTTTTCTTATCGCTTTGCTGAATTCTTCAGATAAAAAAGGAACACAGAAAGGTATTTTTGCTTTATTCTTGCTCGTGCGCGGTCTGTATTCTTGCCAGGTACGTTTCGATAAATGGTTTGTTTTTGGCATTGGACTGTGCAATCTGTCTGGCAAGACTCAGCGATGTAGCGCGCTCTTGATCGGAAGAAACTGTCCTGGCAGTCCTAAACATATTATAGATTATACCGACCTTTTTGTGCTCCAAGGGTGGGCCGAGAGATAGTGTATCAATATATTTTTGCTACTTGGTTTTCGAAACCACTTGGTCTTTTATGATTCATCAAGCAACTGCACTTGAACGTTGAGAAATGGCAGCCAGTTTTCGCTGGGCTCCTCTCGTGTAAAGTTTATATTGATTGGTTTAGCAGATTGAAGCAAGTGTCTAGCTCGTTTTGTGTCGCGCACACTATACAACAATCATCTATATAGCGGCAATAAAATATTGGTTTGCGCGCAAGTACGGGGCTCTTGATTTTTGACATATAGGCAATGGCGACGACTGGTGTCAGCCTTTGGCCCATCGCTAATCGCCTGATTTGCTTATAGTACTGCCCACACCATCGAAATATGCTGCAGTTAAGGCATCCTTTCGCATATCTCGTAAACCGCTTCCATAGCCGCTTCGTTCAATATGTTTGTATATAATAGAGTGACGTCGAATAATTCGATGACACATCCTATTCTTAGCTGTGCTTAACTTGGTCAAGAAACATGCTCGTATTTGTTAGATCAATATATTTTTGCTAAATTGTAAATTTACAATTTATAATTTATATTCATGTAAAGGGCATTCTTAACGCTGACTATCATACTCGCTCATAGCGCAGCTGCAGCGCAGTCTGGTTGTTCGGTCTCTATATCTCAGTTCAAGGCTGAAGTCATGTTTTCGACATCTATTCTGCCACTCCATCATATAGCTAAACTGAATCTATTGCCAAAGAAGGCGTTTGAGCAAGCATTTCTCAAAGTCTCTATCTTTTAAGAAGCCCTGAGGAAATCGGACGTACCGCCGAAACGTTGGCTTATGGCGTAATAGAGTTTTGCCACAAACTTTGTTCGAAGCTTAAAGACTGTATTACAACTTGAATCACAATGCCAAGATTTATCGACAGCCGAGCACGAAATATCAATGTCCTCATGCAACTATACCGCACCGACAATTGGAGCGAACTTTGTGGCTATTTCTCCGACTTTTATGCCTTTTTTTACAACCCATTTGGCCCCTTTCAAAATCTTGCTTCCAATCTTCTTGATAAAACTGAAGAATCCGCATTCACCAACATCCACAGCAGAGAGAATCTGTAAGCATCAAAGTAATGTACAGTCAGCAAGTCTAAGGAGTAATATCCCAAACTAAGTCATGTCCTGTTTGGTCAACCTACCACTAAGATGGTAAGTAACAAGAAGGTAAGTTTGAAAATTCTCATTCTTGTCGAACTGACGTAAAGTCTCTGGAAAAAAATATTGTGAGAAAGTAAGAGGTACATCGAGCGTTTGAAAACGACGAACAGACGAAACTTCTTTGACATAACTTGACAGAGAGACAATGAGGGTAGGGGAATATATGTCTACGGAAATGGGAGATCCCGCCGGACATCTGCGACAAACACACCTTTTTAACACATGCGCAGGCTGAGTATCTGTTGCATTGTCCGCGCGGAACCCTCCCACTTTCGGCGACATATGGTCCTCTACGCAAACAAATAGTTTTCTGAGTGCAAGAGAAATTACAATAATCTTGATTTCTCTGCTATGCAATTCCTAGGCATTTGTAAGAGACAACATCCTCAATAGGTTGTTCAAAAACACTTACTGTTTCTTCGGGTGATTGTGAGCATGCATTGAAATAGGTACACTCAATATCGTGCTAGTCTTGCACTTTCAAATTGGATTTTAAAGCTCATTATGCATTGAAAATTTAGTGATTGTCGCATATGACGGCATTCGAATTTATGAAATCACTGAAGCTCTGGTGCATGATGTGCTATAGGATCCAACTTGGGAGTGCAGGACCAGCAAGATGTTTAGGGTACTAATTTTAAGAGATGCTCACATCTACCAGAGACGCAGATAAGTGTTTTTGAACAATTAGTTCTTAAGGATGTGGCCCTGAATGTTTGTCAAATTTGGATCTTTGAACGCTTATAACTTTTTCCAGAGAATGGCATCGCAGATAGCGAAGGCGACTTGAAACAAGCTCATCAAGAGCAGCTAACGATATGCGGTTCAGTCGAAATGGCCGCCTTAAGTTGGGGCCGTTTTCTTCTTAGACTGTACGAGCGAATTTTCGATCGCTGGTGCAGAATAACGGTTGGAACTTCCAGAAGTATTCTGGAACATAGACAACCATATTCTGCCTCGGAAAAGAAACGAAACAAATGAATTTTACACTAAATTAATCAAGGTTCGCAGATTTTAGATATGGAATGCACTTCATTGTAAGGCTTGATTAATGCATAATATTCTCATGTAGCAATTGTCTTTCCAACTTGTGATCATTTCCTTGAGAGCGCAAAAGCTCGCAAAAATGCGTAGTAAAATCAGCAAGCGTGAAAGCCCTGCTACGCAAATTCCACGCTTTTAAGAAGCTTTTGGCAGCTGCTTTTTTCACGGTGATTCTATTAAGTTGTCTCAAAAGTACCATTTTCAAATGAATTGAGCTGTTTTCTTTTTCCTAGCAGACTTAGGGTACCTTTTCTATAGATCGAAGCAAGCTCTACAAAAACACCACCAAAGATACACTTAAGTCGTAATCCAGATAAAATTTGGGGCCAAAAACTAAATTTCTTCAGCTACCCTAAAAATCGGATCTCTTTCCAAAATTTCTATGGACTTCGAACTTGGTTTCTGTATAATTGACACATAATTATCCAAAAATGTATTTGGTGGACTTTTTCCAGGGCTCAAAGTTGAGAAACAAAGGGTGTGAAAATGGCAAAATGTGCATATTTTCAATTTTTTCAAGTAAAACTTGGTATTTTTCAAATATAAAAGCACACACAGGAGTAAAGTTTTACAATCATACTAATTAAGGCTTGTAGTATACAATGGCATACGTGGGAGCAGCTGGGGGAGGGGGGGGGGGAAGGAAAGATGGAGTTGCCATTTTTGAAATATCTTTTTTTCGCTTTCTACGGATGAAATCTAGTACATATTTGAGACTACTATGTGCCTACTGTGTAATGATTAAGTTGAAGGTCCCTAAGACAGTTCCCGGCACGAGGTTGTCAAATGACAAGCTGGAAATCGTTGTCGGCAAAAAAGCAAAGGGGAAAGGGTTTTGCGGGGTCCGGAGCAGAGCCCCGGAAAAAATTGTTAGTTTATGCTCTTTGCGTATCTTAACATGTTATGTGCCTCAACAGGCGAACACGGGAGTTCGCGCGCGTTAAACCGCGCCGTCGCTAATTGCCGCACGCGCGACGTCGCTCAAACGATGCAGTTTGTAACAGTACACATGAGTAGTCCTCAATGTATGTAACGACATGGCACCAAATTTTGTAAGTGAATGGAGAGAGGCTAGCTACTGGGAACAAAACATGAAGCATTATGAAAAACTTATGTGAGCGGAACGAGTAATAAGCATTTTTTTCGAAAATTCTGCAAAATTAATAAATGAAAATGTAAATTCAAATGGCTCGTTTGCAACGCTCAAATGACGATATGGTATGAAACTTAGTACGTACGTGGACACGATCCTGCAGGAGTTAACTTAGGAGTTTCATTGAAAAGTTATGTGACTGAGGGTTGTGGCAAACTTTTTTCTAAAAATTTCCCGCTACCAAAAAAAAATGGAAAAATGGCTCGTTTGCAACGCAGAGGTGAAGAAATTGCGCTGGATTTGGTGTATATGCGCAGTAGAACTAAGGCCCGTATGCACGTACATCCCCGCGGGGAGGGGAGGGGATCTGAGAGGGGAAGCGTCATATTTCGTTACTCTGCATACCTTTCTTCTTCCTTCTTTTTCTGTGATATGAAGGTTCTCATACCCTGATACCTGCGCATAACAGATGCCAGGTTACTGGCATAAATGAGTAGATTTTCACCAGTTTTGAGTAATCTTCTGGGGCTCCCTAGGGGATCACTTCTCATATTCGAAATCATTTGTCTTGCTGAAAACTCCATGAAAATGCCGTAAAGTTGTACTGAGGATATACTACGGCACTGCTAAGCATGTTTTTGACAGAAGAAAAGAAATTCAAAGATTATCAATTTTTCGATAATTCCTGGCTCGCGAGCAGCGGTTCGTCGAAAATTTCGATATCCTGAGATTTCCCTTATTTCTACTATAAACATTTTAGCAGTACCATATTATACCCTCAGCAAAAATTTAGAACATTTTCAGTGAATTTGTGGGAAGATAAATGACTTTGAAAATGGGAGGTGATCCCCTGGGGATCCCCAGGGGATCACACAAAATTGTGAAAATCTAATGTGCGGCAATAACCTGGCATCCATTGTGCGCAGGTATTAGGGTATGAGAACCTTCATATCACAGATAAAGAAGGAAGACGAAAGATATACAGAGTAGCGAAATATGAAGCTTCCCCTCTCAGATCCCCTCCCCTACCCGCGGGGATGTACGTGCATACAGGCCTAAGTAAAAAAGTCTGAAAAAATTATGAAAAACTTATGTGAATGAAGAGCGTGCCCAACTTATTTCCAAATTAGGTTGTCATTTGACAACCTAATGACAACCTGAGGTTGTCAAGACCTTCAATTCACATAATTTTTTCAAAATTTTTACATGAATTTACTCTACACCTAAAGTTTATATATTCAAATTTTAATTGCAAACCTCCTTTTCTCCTCATTTCTAGAGCCAAAAATAGCTTCAGCAGCCGTTTTAAGGAGGAAAGCGCGCTCCATTCGATAACGCGTCGCTGGGTCCCTCAATTGGCTTTGATATTTCGACTCTTACTAGCTTGACTTGCTGCTTTTTACTCTGTTCCTACCTTTTGCATGCATGTGATTGCATGCATGTAATTCATTTTCCCTTACTTGTCTTATCATCATATTATCATAGTCTCTGAGATCTGCGTCGCACTTTATTTTTTACTTCATTCAGTCCAACTTTAGAAATCAGCGATACTCTTTTTTCATGCAATGAAATTAAGTTTCAGGGATGAGCGATACTGTTGCCACTCAGTCATCTCCCTAGCACATTCTGCTAGTAATTTTGGTGACCATGTCGGAGATGAATTTGATGAGGTTGAAACGAAAGAGAGCGAAAAAAAATTTGTCTACGGATCTACAGGTTTGTTCGCGTAAAGTTGAGAATTTCGTTTGTTTTTGATTAGTAGAAGAGAAAGTATTTAAGTGCTTTTCAAAGCTGTGTCCTTCCTATTTGGTACTAAAATTTTGCATTTGTCTGTACTTTGGTTGAGATACTGAAAATATAGACTTCATCTGACTTCTACGGAACTTTTGAATTTGGAGACTCTTACGCTTAAGCGCACCATAAATTCGAACAGATGTGCATGATTTACAGTATAATTCAAATTCGCTTATAATTTCAAAAAGCCACCGAATTTTAGCAGTATTTCACCGCGTCGCGTCATTCGGTTCATTCTCAGAGGGATGCATTCTGAACCCAAGGCACCGTTGGACTCAGTTAACATGCAGCCGCAGGGACCTTCAACTCCGGTGGGTGGGAATTTGTTTGGAAGTTTTCATGTTATGAATTTTCGCTGAAATGTGGTTGCAGTATCACTGTTACCAGCGTTACCTTAGCGGTGTGCAAGTGTTGAATGATAAAGTGGTCTTTGCGGCCTCATCTTCTTTTACGCGATCTTGCCGGTTCTGGCTCATTATCCAGGGAGACCGCGAAAGGAAAATGAAGCTTTTCTGGCGCTGAAGCTCATAATGTACAATGTCAGCAGGTGAAAGAAGCCATTAGCTATGTGCATTCATATTACGCAAAGACTGCGGACGTATCGGCGTCTCTCTGATCGAACGCTCATTCGTTCCTTTCACCATCTGCTGTCTCTTCAATGCGCGAACTACACTGGCCGGACGCAACGGCGCTCAGTCTTGCGTGTCATGAATGGTGTATACTATACTGAATGTTATCGCCGATTCCGCACCTTCAGACTTTCTACTAAAACAGTAGACCAATAGCGGTAGCTGGTTCACTTTTTGAACCTAGACACTTATGGTAGTTACAACTTTAATCGCCGTTGATACTTGTGCATTGAACTTTAGGGTGAACGCTTTGTACGTACATCTACTCGTGCAGTAATGTCGTTGAAAGGGCAGTTTCAGTCGATGCGCGTTTCTAATGATCACCCTAAAAGTATGTTTTGTCTTCACCTTCAGATTATTTCGTAGTGACAGGTTTGAGAGTCCATGTTACTTTCAGACGGGCAGAGCGAAGCTTTACGTACGTCGGCAACGCCCTCTGAATCGCCTAATTTCTAGACACTTGAGGAAAGCCGCCACTTCCTAGGAGAGTATACGCACCTATTTCACCTTTTTCCTATGGAATCAGAAGAACTTCTCTCAAACGATCTTTCTATTTGTGTATACTATTATTATTGAATTTGACGGTCTCTTAGCATTAACTTGTTTAATCAATATACATCTGATCCATACTCGACCTCTGTCTTAGATATACAGGGTGTCCCAAAATAATGTGCACACTGTTTGATTTTGGATAACTCTCTTATTATGAGGTCTTTCGAGAAGCGGTAAGCGCCATTCAGTAGAGCTGGCTTCAGCTTAGATTTACGGTATAGAGCGAATCACCGACCGCTCTTCATTACTGTAGGATTATGGTAGAAACTTGGAACATATGGGGTCACTATGGAAAAAGCTGCCGTTTCAAAATGTTTCGAAAAGATGTAAAACTTGTGTGATAGGGTTTTGAGGGACGCTGAGTTCCATACTCAACTATTCTCAAGATTGCGAAGCTTTCTAAACGGTGTAACCACACTTTTTAGGAACATTGAGAAAATGGCCGCTACTGCTTACCTCGCATAACTCTTCAGCGAAGCATCATAATAAGATGGGAACTTTACACTTAGAATCAGCAACTCTAATTGGCCTAGTGTAAAAGTTTACACTAGGCCAATTAGAGTTGATTTGTTGATTCGTTTCTGCGGCAAAATATGACCTTTCATGGCCCAAAACCCTCTCTGAAGTTTCTACCGTAATCCTACAGTAATGAAGAGGGATGAGTGACTCCTTCTAAAATTCAAATCTAAGTCGAAGCCAGCTCTAAAAAAGGGCGCTTACCGCTTCTCGAAAGACCTCATAATAGGAGAGTTATTCAAAATCAAACAGTGTGCACATTATTTTGGGACACCCTGTATATTTTGCCCACTACTTCACACATATATCGATTTCTTAGCAAGAATAAGAACAGTTTGTTTTTTATAGATTTCTAGGTATATAGACTTTCCTTCCTACCTGCGTTTTTTGTGTAAACGTAAAACCCTTTGAGGTGTCATTTTGACATTTCCTCTCCCCATCCCGCAGTACCCCTTCATACCTTTTATCGTTGACGTGTATCACATGTGTGCAAGTTTCATCTGCGTCTATAAGCGCCTTGCACAAAGTCAAATGCGCAGTGTAAATTACTTTCTATATTCTCTTATAGAACATTTTAGATAATATGAATAATAAGTAATAAATAATGTGCTCAGTGCTCAAAACGTAAAGACGAAACGCACTCTGTGGACACCGATTCGATTCAAAAGTTGAGCGATCGAACCAGTAAGCATCGGATTTTCTGACATTGAGAAAAAAAACAGACATCAAAAGGTCTTCGGACAAAAAGCGCAGCAGATATTTCTTTACTACAAAAGGGATGAAAATCAAAAGCCACTCGAGCTGTCGTTGTTTGAAGATCACTCAAGACCATAAGAGGTTTGCAAATCCAGTAATGCAAAGCTAAATACCTTGAAGCCTCACAGATAAGTCCTCCCATCAGACGAGTCCGTCTACGGATAAGTCCTCGGGGCTCAGCAGATGTGGCGCTTTCACACGCTGGATGTCGTTTTGAGGGGGAAGTAAAAGAAAATTCGAAACATTTGCGCGTGAAAGTCGAAGTTTAGCCGTTTTTAATTGCTCGAATTCGGCTATCTAAGGCGGTGCTATCGCTTGAAAATCTGAAATTTAGTTGTGTGAGTACCGAATCTGCATTTAACACAATTCCAAGTTTTTTAACTAACCTAATACTTGTTAGTTATCGCGCGGACTTGCCTTTATCGCAGGATTTCATTTGCAAGACACATACATCGTAAGTGCCTACAACCGGGTTCGTATAGCGCAGTGGTTGTTGCTTTCTGGTTCGGAGTCATCAGATCAAAGCTTCGGTACACCAGTAGGTACAATTGTGCGGAGATTTGCGAGGCTCCCGCTAGGTTCGTGATTTACTCTAAGCTGTCGCGACCTTAGCGTGTTCTTGTTGTGACCAGGCCTAAGAGTGGGTGTGGGAGTGGAGTATTTGAGGATGAGGGTGAGCCTGAGAGGTACTGTGAGAGTATAGATTTGTTGGGGCAGAGGATGATGAGTGGAGTGTTAGGGGAATGTTTGCAGGATTAGTAGAGTACTTAAGGGAGTGAGAAGACGGTAATGTGAGGAGTATGTGTAACTCGAGTATTTGACGGTGAGGGGGGGGGTTTCAAAATCAAGCATATGAATGGTACGAATTCGTTTGCTCACAATGCATATGCCCCTCCCTCCCCCCCCCCCCGCGCTTCCCCCCCTAGCTGTCGGTGCAAATTATCTCTAAAATTATCAAATTACCTCACTCCAGAGATCTCTAATGTGATCTTACATGTTTTTTGGTTATGAACAGATTGTTTTTTTCTTTGATAAGACTTCTTTTTTGGGTAAAGTGTTCACTGCGCAATCACTGGGATCAGTTTTTGGGTCAAAGGGGAATTCGTAAAAAAAATTTTGGGTCAAAGGAGAATTCGTTTTCAAAACCCCTTTTGACAACCTCGTGCCGGGCCCTGCCCTAGGATTCTTTCTCATAAGAATCCATTTTTTTGAAGAGAATTTTTTTTCGATTTTTGGCTGCAACCTCTACATGAAGTGCGACTATCTTTTGTAGCTATTTTGTAGAGCTTGATCTGTTTCATCGAATGATATCCCAGGTTTACTAGAACAAAAACAGCTTGAATTATTTGAAAAAGGAGTTTAGTTTTGGGACAATTTAACACATGCCGAAACTTTTCACCACAATCTAACAGCTATGAACAGCGATATAAGTTGAAGCTGGTTTTACAGAATGATACTTAAAGATGGGAAAAGACGTTAAAGCAAGAAAAAAATTAGCAACTGAACGTGTGCACAATTTTTGGGACACTGTAGTCTGGCGACCTAACGTTATACCACAAATAGAATGCAGTTTTTCCCGCGTCGCGACCTCGCGCCATTCAAAGTATTTTCGCAAATTTTTAGGCCCGCGTATGCGGTATCCGTTTTCAATTTCATTTTTTCGGTATTCATTTTCTCGTTTGTCTTAGGTTTTGATATAGTTTTGTGGCGTGATTGCATCAGCTGCTACTCATTAACTAGTTTACGTGTTGTTACGGGATGTTTCACTTCGCATCTGGCAGAGCATATGTTTTATAAAGAAACTACCAATCTTATATATAAAGCTGAATGTCTGTTTGTCTGTCTGTCTGTCTGTATGTATGTATGTATGTCTGTGTGTACGTATGTTCCAAATAGAAAATTCCATTTCTGAACCGATCCGGACCAAACTTGGCACACATACGCTTCGGGCCCCGGCGGGTGTCACAGGCCACTTTTCGTCATCGATCCATATTGATTTTATCGATTTTTATCGATTTTTTTGCAGAGTTCACCTACGGGGCTGAGGATTTTTTTTGCAGAGTTCACCTACGGGGCTTTGGCCCAGGGGGGTAATCGAGCATGCCGATCACCCCCGTGGGGGTGATCAGCATGCTCGATTACCCCCCTGTGCCAAATTCCAGCCCCGTAGCTCAAACTTTGCAGAAAAATCGATAAAATCGATAAACTGGAAGTAATATGGTAGGTTACTATATTAAATCAGCACATTTTCTGGACTCAAACTTATAAAGTACTGAGAGCTAAAGATTGGAAACGTTTTTGGAAGATTCTTAAGTTATATAGATGAGCAGTTGAAAGAAATCTTTGACATTGTCCCAAAACTAGCTGGACTATTTTAGAGCTGCACATACTCATCGGAGATCACCTTAAGAAAGGGCAGGGCCAGGGTCAAGCGTGGGTATGGCACGCCACCTGGGGGATTGTATAAGGTGTCAAAGGCAAGGGGAGTCGTAATTAAGTAATACTGATGATGGTGATAACATGTTACTCGTGAGCGGTATTTAGGTAACCCCATTATGGAGATACAGCACATGAGATTTTAAATTGCCATCGTACACCTACACCGTAACATGATGAAGGGACCCTACCAAGCATAATGAGTAATATATCTATATGGCGTGTCAAATAACTCAAGTTTGGACCAAGTTTGTGCTAATTGTGAAGTCTCCAAATGCTGAGCACCTCAGTGAAGTGGTCATTTTCGAACATGATTACTTTGTTTCAAAAATAAACCAACTACCTCTTTTGGAATTCAATACAAAGCAATGCTCCTTCTTTACTTCCCTCATGGTCAAATATCCCGCTTTAAAGAACCTCTAAGTGGGGATTCGAATCCAAAAATCTTTCTTTTCCCATTTTTCGCTTTTGATGGCTGTACTTTCAAACTATCACTCACAAGGAAATGGTCAAAATTTGAAGTGGTCAGTCTCAGCGAGCTGTATACCGTTGAACACTCCATGGAGAACTGATTATGTATCCGCTTTCGGTATCCGCTTATCGGTCTTTTATACGAAATTATGGCCATCGATTTCGCCGTTTGCGCGTCATAAACACTCGTCGCCCAGCTAGAGGAAGCTAGAAGTCAAGCTGGATGCAAAGTTCATAGGATGAGCCCCGGGTTTTGTTTGCAAGTTTGATTCCTTTTGCTTGATACTCTTTTGCAACCCATTTCCAATATCTGTATTGTTAGCGCGAAGTCCCTGACGCAGTTAAAATGGTAATTTAAGGTCTAAGGACGTCGAAAACTCATATTTTTATTATTCACACTCTCCTAAGAACTCAAAATGATCATGGTGAAAGCAAGAATAAAAATGTTGATGAATAAGGTCGAACAGAGCAAGCAGCAAGAAAGAGGAAGCTGAAACTGCACTCTTGTACTTGTACTCTCAAAATAAAAAATGAAGTTTTTGTCTCCAAATGTTGAATTATCTTCTTGACCGCGCTAGGCCTCGGACAGAGTTAACGCGATTTGATCGTCGCGATTCAATCGCTACAACACAAGTGTTACGTGTTCATTGATGCCGATCTTCTTGTATTTCGGTTGTGATAGTTATCACGATTAGTCGTGTTGGAAAACTATCACAACCGAAATGCAGGAAGATCGGCATGCAATGAACTCGTAACATTTGTCTGTAGCGACTAAATCGCGAAGACCAAATAGCGTGAACTCTGCCCGAGGCCTTAGGGACTTCGCGCTAACACTATAGATATTGGCAATTAGTTGCAAAAGATTAGCAAGTTAAAGAGATTGAACTTGCAAACAAAACCCGGGGCATCTTATGGGTCTGCACGCTTTCCACTGCGCTTTGCGTCCACCTTGAATTCTAGCTTTGTCTAGCAGGGCGACAATGGAGAAACCGATAAGTAGGTACCGAAGCGATACGTAAGCCCTCCATGGAGTGTGTAGGGCTTGCTGGGATCGTTCACTTCAAATTTTGACCATTCCTTTGTGAGTAAGTTGAAATTACAGCCATGAGAAGCAAAAAGTAGAGAAAACAAGATTTTTATTGGCCTCTAATCTCACAGTTTGCAGGTTTTTGAAGCGGGATTCTTGAGATAGGCAAAGGAGGAGCAGTGCTTTGTATCAAGTGAAAGTAAATTCATTTTTGCAACGAAGTTAATCATTTTCGATAATGACCATTTCAACCATGGCCCAGTATTAGTAAACCTCAGAATTCGCACAATACTAGGGGTTACTGCTAATTGTGAATAATTTACTCATTAGATCTGGTAAGGCCTTTAAGTTTGCGATCTTAGGTGCGCTGTAGCTCTGAAGGGTCTTATGAGACAATAACTGGGGGGGGGGGTCAGTGATCGAGTACCACACCTCTTACTTGGTCTTTGCATACTGAGCTGTAGTTTTAGTAGAGAAAAGCCTTTTGAAACTGAGTCGCGTCAGTTGTAAAGAAATTGCACAGGATAACAGGAAGCGGAAACACCAGAAACGCGCTTGAGAAGCGAAAGTCACGCAAACAATGTGGTGGTTAGAAATTGATGGAGTTTGCTGTTGCAGTAGCACGCAGTAGCTGTGATGGAACTTGGCAGGACAGTTGAAGGAAAGTGGGATAGCGTTTCGGAGGCAAGACCATTTATCAAGACTAGCAATGCGAGGCAAGCAGTTAATCATGGCGTTGATACTTCTTGCCTAAACGGTGAGAAATCTAAGACTGCATATAGTACACAGAAATCCGAGATACTTCTTGCCTAAACGGTGAGCAATCTAAGACTGCATATAGTACACAGAAATCCGATTTGTTTTTGATTCCTCTAATTTTCCTTTTGATAAATTTTCCAGTTTTATGAGGGTCAAAAGTTAGCTAACCTATTTAGCAGTGAAAGCCCTTATCAAGCTTTGGATGATAAGGGCTTGGAGCACTCGAGTGGAGTGAGCCAAGGAATCCAAAGAAAAGAGAATAAGAAAACCTCCAAGACTTTTGCAAGTATGTGCTGTGTTGAATACGCTGTCTAATCTGGGACGGTATTTATCAATATTTAACTTGCTATTCGGGCCATTATTAACGAGTGCCTGAACAGGCGAGAGCGCCAATCGCTTGATTCACCGGACTTCAGAACGTTCCGATCTAGCAAGTTTGGCCGTGTCGGGCAGCAGAGCCCGATCTCGACAGGTCGGGCTTACCATATTCGCCAGCAGAGAGGAGCCCGATCACCAGCTTGACTTCGTGTATCGCCGGCGCCAGTGCACGCGTGGCCTGTTATCTGTACAAGTATCCCCTTCCTATATAGGAAATTGAAAAATATCCCCTTAGTTATCGTCGCCTTCCCAATGTCCGTTTGCAGCGTTTGCAGACATCCGAACGCGTTAGCGACTTATCAAAACTCTACTGCAAAGCATGATTCTTTGTGCTCTCTAGACTGCCATGTATATATGCTGTTGTCATAAGTGGCAGATTGGTGGTGAGAGGTTGTAAAGAACAACTTAGAGAGTGAACAAGTTTACCACCGTGTTCAGATGTCTGCAAATGCTCCGCCCAATGTACACCGGGAAGAAGACGATAGCAAGATTGACTGAAGTGTGCTGTGAAAATGCGAAAGTGAATAAAAAACTCTTTAACTGATTCAATATTTATGAACACTCGACATCATTCGACTAAATGACTCCTGTATTGTAGTAGCGGAATATTTTCAAAATGTGGACACCTTTAGTAAAGTCTACCACTGAATTTGCTCCGAGCTTATAATACCTACTTCTGCCTTTTTTCAATTCACGAAAAACTGTGAGTTGCAGAGAACATTTAAAGTGAGATGTACATGCCAACCGTAGTATGATATCCTAATCTCAGGTCCGATATTCGTATAAAAACGCTTCCGTGAAAACAACAGGTAGGCCCGAAAATCTGATCGCACCATTTTTGAAAATTTATAGTTTTTACATTCCAAAGCATTTGCTTTTTTGAAATTTTGGACTTGTTTGAAAAAGATAATCACGCCTTACAAAAGCATTTAAGGCACCTTCTAGCTCACAAACACAGCAGTGATAGAAGTTTACGAGTAAAATCTGTAGGGTTGTCAGAAATGTGAACCAGAGAACGGACGAAGGTGGCAAATGATCTTCTGTGAAGTGACTAGCCTTTGCAACTTTGATTCCACGATTTTCCCCCTGATCGCATCAACTGAGAAGGCTATTTGATTGAAGCGCGTTTTTCTCGAAAGCTAGGACCCCTTTGTTCTTTCGGACTCTAGCAAAAAGGACAGGAGAAGTCGAAGAGGAAATCGCTCCAATGAACACTCAAGTTTCAGAATTCTTGCATTACCTACAAGAACTTTTGTACTCTGCAAGCTTTCAAAGTATTTACCTCGACTCTGCAAGAAGCCAAGCTGCCTTGCTCAATAAGAGATCGTAAAGTTCACACATGAGTGCCTCTGTGCTAGTCAGGGAGCAAAGCAGTAGGATTGTGAAAAGAAGGAATACATTGTCAACTCTGAAATTCATATTATAAATGCATTTGAAGCGACAAATGTAGAGCGTATGACTGACACGGACACAGTTTTCTTTTACATACTTATATATAAAGCCCTTTCAGTCATATGCGAGTACTTGTTTTAATCGCTCATATCTAATCGGCTTTGAAAAATTAAATAAAAAAGCCTTTGACGGTTCAGTAACGAAAAAAAAAACTTATGTTGATTTTCGAACCAAGTCCGCAACTCGTGATTAAAGTGTGTCCGTTGCTTGTGACCTAGTGTGTCAAATGACATTTTATGACGCTTTTGGAGCTTTTAGGTGATTTTGCGGCTACATGGAGGATCTTTGTTTTACCATACAACAATCATTGAATTTCCCCACATGCACCACCATTGATTGAATTTTGCAGTGCTCAAAAGAAAATGGTGCTCAAAATTATTTTTTTACCGAAAAGTTAGATGCCAAATCGTATGTTTTCCAAATAAAGTGTCGCAAATGCAAATACTTACTTAGCTCAAAACTTGATGAATGAACGCCCAAAATTTTTTTAATACATGCTGTGAATTTATGTCTAAACATGTAAATACAAGACCACGCTGTAATTAGATCGCATGATGCTTGTTTTGAACTCATACCAGAAACGGCAAAAAATTTGGCTTCTTGCTTTATCAAGGTGAGTACTAAATTCTTTTAGTACTATTAATTTTCATTTTTTAGGGCCATTAGATCACATGCGTTTCTGTATGCTTCATGATTCGAAACTCCATTCTGCTCATTTTCATTTAAACAGAATATTCGGCTATGGCAAACGTTTCGAAACGCCTTTCTTTTTCAGCCAGATTTTTAGCTGATTATGATTTGTGATGTGAATTGCTGATTTGATGACAATACTTTTATTCAGGAAGATAAGTGGTGTTTTTCAGTGATGCAAAAAAATTATTAGATCATCTGTTTAGTGTCATTGAGGTCATTTACAGCAAACTCCTTAACTATTGCTAATATGATTTTTGAAGTAAATCGTTGATTTGATGACAATACTTTTATTCAGGAAGATAAGTGGTGTTTTTCAGTGATGCAAAAAAAATATTAGACCATATGTTTAGTGTCATTGACAATCATTTACAGCAAGCTCCTTAGCAATTGCTAATAGATCTGTCTGTCTGTCTGTCTGTCTGTCTGTCTGTTTGTCTGTCTGTCTGTCTGTCTGTCTGTCTGTCTGTCTGTCTGTCTGTCTGTCTGTCTGTCTGTCTGTCTGTCTGTCTGTCTGTCTGTCTGTCTGTCTGTCTGTATGTCTGTATGTCTGTATGTCTGTATGTCTGTATGTCTGTATGTCTGTATGTCTGTATGTCTGTATGTCTGTATGTCTGTATGTCTGTATGTCTGTATGTCTGTATGTCTGTATGTCTGTATGTCTGTATGTCTGTATGTCTGTATGTCTGTATGTCTGTATGTCTGTATGTCTGTATGTCTGTATGTCTGTATGTCTGTATGTCTGTATGTCTGTATGTCTGTATGTCTGTATGTCTGTATGTCTGTATGTCTGTATGTCTGTATGTCTGTATGTCTGTATGTCTGTATGTCTGTATGTCTGTATGTCTGTATGTCTGTATGTCTGTATGTCTGTATGTCTATATGTCTGTATGTCTGTATGTCTGTATGTCTGTATGTCTGTATGTCTGTATGTCTGTATGTCTGTATGTCTGTATGTCTGTATGTCTGTATGTCTGTATGTCTGTATGTCTGTATGTCTGTATGTCTGTATGTCTGTATGTCTGTATGTCTGTATGTCTGTATGTCTGTATGTCTGTATGTCTGTATGTCTGTATGTCTGTATGTCTGTGTGTCATGCCTAGAGTAGAGAAGTGAGCCAAGATTCTGTCATCTAAGCGGCGAAAGCCAGCAGCGAGGTACTACTTCAAGCCATCATTTAGACTTTCCTGGCCAAACTCGCATGGCGGAAAGTTTGAAGAGAAATACATTCTTGAATCATTGCTAGAAGCAATCAAGATATTCCAGATTGTTTTGCTAACAGATGAACAGCTTTTAAGCGGTTACAAATGCTCTTTTACCTCACCGGAAATGATTTCGAAAAAACATGACAAAGTAGACTAGAACGTGTCAACTTTTTTCTGACACGTGGCGGGGAAGCAGCGCTCGTAGAATCTATGAAAATTTCTACTTGGACTATAGAACGTATTTTATGAAAGCCTTTTAAAAGAATGGGTCCGGATAACGGAAAACCCCCTCCTCTCCCAAAAATAAAACTCACCCTTGTATTCCTGTAAAAGCTCATCTCGATTGGCTGCCAACCGATGATAAGCTTGATTTTCGGGAAATGAGGAATTAGAATGATGCTGCCAATCTTTTATATCTATATCTATATATCTAAAAGTCAAAGTATGTATGTTTGTGTGAATCTTTGTTCGGAATACAAATTTTTGTAGACCTAGGAGGCTGGAACTCTCTCCCCCATGAACAAGCCACGGCGCAGGTCATAGGCTACTTTTCGCGGCGAGTCACCGAGTCTTTCTATCATTTATTGAATTGTTTACTTACATCGTTTCTGCAAGCAAAGAGCAGTGACGAAAAGCGCACGTTGAGTAACTTTAAGTAGGTTTTCGTAAAAGTTTGAAATAATGTATGCATTCACGCTGAGATGTGTATAGGCTACTGCATGACGAATGCGCATTTCCTTTGGTCGCGAAGCGGCTTCATTAGCCGCAGAGCCGTAGGGTTTACAACGGTGAAGATATGCCGCATTTAGTTTGCTCCTTCTCAACTAAGTCTACGCCTTCGCCTTGCCGTAGCTTTTACGTCTTTTCGCAAGCTCTATGCTGCTTTTCAAGTCAAAACCGCTTTTTTGAGAAAGACGGACTCACTTTGCAAATCTTTCTAATGATTCAAATCAGTAAAAGTAAGTTCAAACCTTTTTTGAACATCCATAAACACAGAAACTGTACTGGTAGAGACTATAGCAGTTTAAAAAACAGTGTTAACTCACTTTTGGCATTTCTGGATCGATGACGAACAGAAAGGGTATTGTCGATTTCCATGAAATAGTGGCAGAACATTGCGGAATTGCTAAGCAACCGGATAGCAGGAAGCGTGGTAGAAAATGATCTTGAGTATCGTGCTGCCGGTTGCTTCCACTCCGCAATGTTTACGCGTACATTCGTGGTAGCCGAGCAGTGTTAATGAGAAAAATAAGCAGAAAAAATACCATAACTTTTGACGGTATCACAGTGCCACCAAAAAGAAGAGCAAGCATTGGACGGGTCGATTCCAATGCTAAGGGAATGCGAGAAACTAGAGCAGGAGAGACGTCTGAACAGCGTGAAGCACACCTTGAAGCAAGTCGCACAAGATTCTCCCAATCAATGGCAGCTGAAACATTGGAAATGTGTGAAGAGCGACTTGGTCATATCCGTCAGAGAAACACAAAAATGCAAACGGTATCGACCAGCAGGTGATTTTACCAGCAACTTTAACTGGCAGCCCGAGACATATGCATGAATATACACAGGATGCAAGTCTTGTGTACGTATTTATGGGCGCCCGGATCTCTTCGTAACATTCATTTGAGCCACTCTGAAGAGAAGTGACAGAAGAGCTCCTTCCAGGTCAAACCCTAGCGATCGACACGATCTCACAGCTGAAATTTTTCAGACGAAGGCTAATCAAGCTGATGTATGTGATAACGAGAAGTCACATTTGTGGGGAAACTCGCTGTTTTACGTACACCATAGAATGGCAGATAAGGGGCCTCCCTCACGCACATATTCTGATTTGGTCGAAAGAAAAGATCCGCCCAACCAAGTGGATAACGTTATATCTGCTGAGCTCCCAAATCCGGATGAGGATCTTTCTGACGGTACTTCTGAAAACGTGATTTGCGGGCCTTGCGAACCGATTAATGCACTGTCACCGTGCATGAAAGATGAAAAATGTACGAAGAACTGTCCACGGCGTTTGTTTCGAGAGACGCAGACTGGAATCGACGGGTATCCTCTATATAGACGACGGAACCCTTAGGATGGAGATTACACGACAAAGTAAGGATGAGGATTGATGAACAGTACAGGTCGAGGTGGACAACAGATGGACTGTGCCACATACCCCGCTTCTATCAAAGATGTTCCAGAAGCATATAAACGTTGAGAACTGCAGCTCAGTAAGGTCGATGAAATACATATGCAAGTACGTCAAAAGGCGGAGATATGGCGGTATCTCGCCTCCAAAGTGGTGCACCCAATGACGAAGTTGCGCAGTACCAAATGGGAAGATATACAAGCAGTAACAAAGCGGTGTGGCGCATCTTAGGCTTCAAAATACACGACAGGTATCCACCCGTTGTCCATCTCTCCGTTCATCTTAGGAACGGGCAAAGTGTTTGTTTCACTTCAGAGAATGCAAGAGAAAGAGCCGCTCATCCATTTTATACCACATTAACGGCATTTTTCCATTTATGTCAAGAAGATGCATTTGCCAAAACCTTGCCTTATCCAGAGGTACCAAGGTAAGACACCTGGAACAATACGGCAAAAAAGTTCTGCAAAAGAAGGCAAAGTGTTCCAGTGGAAAGTCATGATGCGCGCGCTTCAGACGTCATAGGACATGTTTGTACTGTCCACCCAAGAAACTCCTAATGTTATTATCTTCGGCTTCTTCTTCACACTATCCGAGGACCAACGTCTTTCGCAGCTTAATAAACAGTTGGTGAAGAACAGTGTGAAACAGGGAAGCCTGTCAAAAACTCAGCTTATTTTAAAACGACGATCAGTGGAATATGACTATGTCAGAAGCATCACTAACGTGTTTTGCTGCGCACCTGCGCAGTCTTTTTGCTGTTATCTTGACGTCATGTTCTCCACCAAATCCACGGTTTTTTGGGAAAGGTACAAGGAGAATTTCAGTGAAAATAACTTGAGGGAGGCGCGTAGACATACATCGGTGAAGATAGAATTTTATCCAAGAATTTTCAATCAAGCTTTGCTGTTGATTGAAGGCATTTGCATATCGATAAGTGGACAAACGCTTTACTTGTTCTGGAATGTCCTGATCGCGGAGAAAATTTTGCCTTAGATGACGACTTTTTGAGAGAGAAACTACAACATAGGCGATTTGGAAGGATATGTAGAAAACAACATACATTCGTCAACGCAAGACCAAAAGCTGGTTTATACTATATAATGGATGGCGTCACGAGAAAAGAAGGCGGATTAATTTTCCTCGATGCACCAGGGGATGCAGGAAAAACTTTTTTGATCAATTTGATACTCGCGAAGATCTGAAGGCAAGGAGGATTTGCTGTCGCCGTAGCGTCTTCTGGAATTGCATCAACGTTGTTACATGGCGGTCGAACAGCACATTCTGCCTTGAAAGTTCCCATAGATTTGTCGCTGTCGGATACCCATCTACAACACAAGCAAAGACTCTGACAAAGCGCAGGCACTCCAAACATGCAGGGTTATTGTTTGGGATAAATGCACAATGTCTCACAAGAAAGCGCTTGAAGCGGTCAATCGTACATTACAAGATTTGAGAGGAAGTTCTGCTTATGGGAGATATGACCGTTCTCTTAGCTGGGGATTTCCGTCAAACGTTGCCTGTCATCCCGAAAGCAACGGCAGCAGACGAATTAGATGCATGCTTGAAATCCTCTGTCCTTTGGAGGCATGTACAGATGCTTACACTGACAATGAACATGCGAGTACACTTGGGAGGTGACGTCAGTACAGAAATTTTCGCCCAGCAGCTTCTGCTTTAGGGGATGGGAAGCTTCTGCTTTTGCATCTAGGAGATGGGAAGCTTCCAAAAGGTTCTCAATGCTAGGACAGCTTTCCTTCAGGTTTCTGCAACATATTAGTTCGGTTGATAAACTTATAGCAAAAGTGTTCCCGGAATTCAGAGCAGTTTCACGGATCAGACATGTCTTTGTGAGCGAGCCATCTTAGCACCTAAGAATGACTGTGTGGATCCTGTTAATCTCCGAATACAGGACCGTCTTCCTAGCTCAGCTTCCACCTACACGTCCATTGACGGTGTACCTGACCATGATCAAGCTGTCAACTATCCAGTGGAATTTATTAATTCCCTCGAGCCACCTTGTTTTCCTCACACGCTGATGTTGAAGATTGGGTCGCCAGTGATACTTATGCGCAACATCTTTCCCCAAGAGTGCAACGGCACGAGACTTTGCGTCAAAAATTTAAAGCCTAACGTGAAGAAGCCACCATTTTAACAGGTATTTTATATTTCGCATACCCTTAATTTCCAACAATCTCCCAATCGAATTCAAACGGCTGCAATTCCCAGTAAGACTTGTTTTTGCAATGACCATAAATAAGGCACAAGGGCAGTCGTTGAGGGTAGAGCTGGCATAAATCTAGAACAACAATGCTTTTCTCTTGGTCAACATTATGTGGCCTGCTGAAGAGTGGGAGCTCCAAAAAACCTGTGTGTATATGCACCAGAAGGTAGAACCAAGAACATCGTTTACCCGGGCGCCCTAATTTAAAGTTTTGTAAGTCATTATGAAGGTAAGCAAAGCTCTGCGCGCCTTTTGCTTCAAAGATTATTGTCATGTTAAGAGGTTTTGCAAGAATCTTTGCAGATAGTAAAGAACAAAAAATTTATATGATACATTGTTACTGTTCCACATGACTCATTTTCTGCAAATTGATTGTAGATATCTAGAAATCCTAACCTGGATAAACTTTAACTTCTGCAACTTGCATGGTCTTCACATCCTGTGCCAGTGAACCAAAAAAGCGCCAAACTTCGCATACATATGTTCCCAACCACTGCGCACACTATAGGCTACGATGCCGCGATTTGCTTGGTCCATCTATCAATTTATCAATCTGTTAATCAAAGAGAATGAAGGCTTATTAATCACCAGTGCACCAATGCTTCACCTCTGCTTCGCAGAGGCTCGCACTGGCCCTACTATTTGTATGCCTTACTCATTCTCGCACAATAATGACATTGGAACTCACCGCGCTATGCGGACTATCACGAATGGTTTGTATACAACTATTCATTCTAAAAGTTTTTCCATATGAGATCGGTAATTTCGCATGAACGAAACGTTTCTCGAAAGAACAAATGCAAATTTGAACCGGTTTTTGGACTTTCCATGGCTTGATATTCGCGATAAGATGCCATAATCACCGTGGGCTACATATCGGTGCAAAAATCTTCTCAAACGATCGGGTAAAATCTTGGCAAATTGAACATTTACGCAACCAATTCTTTTTGACGCCGTTTTCGCAAAGTAATAAACTCTAGTTCAATTTTTTAGGCTAAAGAGCATGGCTTGCGCGTTAGCTTGTCAAAAATATCCGTGAATTTGCAAAAAGTTGCGCTACAGACTCAATTTTACTGGTCAAAAGCCAAGTGGATCCGGTTGACGCGCATTTTTTGAGGGATCCACAAAATGGATCCGCTCGTGCTTTTGTATAGTAAACTCTCATGTTGGTGGCAGGCGCTGTGCAAAATTTGGGCTCAGGAGGTTGGCTGGAACACGTTCTATGAATTTCGTGACAGACAGACAAACTTACACACAGACACACAAAAACACGTAAACATCCTTAGCCCGTTATTATAAGTTATGATGATTACCGAATTGTAATTCCAAATAGTCATGTAAAAGGGGCGGCGGATCATTTACATTTTGCGGTGAAGAGAATGCGGTGTTCCAAAGCGAGGCGATTAGGAAAAAAGACAATGTCACCATAAAAGCGTAGCGCTGCTGTCTGAATTCGGAACAGGAGCAGGATTAAGAAAAGTGTGAGTTGAAGAAAGAAGAAGACAAAGGTAAGGTGAGTCTTTACACTCTTCGCTCTGAATAGTAACACGTAATCATCGTCGGTTTACTGCGTCTGTCGTCAAGCTTAGGTTTTAATGAACTGTCTTTGAATTCCACAGCCGTCGTAAATTTCTCACTTTTACCGGGAAAGCGAGCTAGTCATTTTATATAAAAGAATTGTAAGATAAAGTAGGAATTTTTTGCAGAGAAGGACTTTTGAGCATCCATTCCTCTTTCAATGTGAGAAAAATCACTGGGGCGCAAAACCTTACCCGATGTTTCTTGTCCTACGTTACGTATGTGCACGGATTAGTCCGTGTTTCCCCCCTACACATCACTTCTTTCTTTGAAGTTTGATAAAGAGAGGCAGTTGAAACGCATTTACTCAAAGCTACAATGCAGCCTCCATTGTCTAATGACTAATGGCTGCGACTCTAAGCTGCCAGACTTGAGAATTCCCGGCCCCATCCTGCTCATCTTCATCTATAAAATTCCTTTATGCCAATCGTTTCTTTTTTCTTCAGCCAGATTATAGCCGATTATGGTTTCTGAAGTCAATCGCTGATTTGATGACAATACTTTTATCTAGAAAAGCTAAGTGGTGTTTTTTAGTGATGTTGAAAAATAATTAGTAGATTACCTGTTTAGTGTCAGTGAGGATCATTTACGGCAAGCTCCTTAGCTATTGCTAATAGATTGCATCGAAAATTTGTTGCGACGACGTCTTGATCATTTCTGCTTCTTTACTGTAAAAGACAAAGTATGGTGTGCTCAAACCCTTTACTACCACTTCGAAAGGCAGTAATCACATTGATTGATTGTGCTCTGATAATCAGCTGCATGACCTCAAATTCAAATGAAACAGTAAGCGCTGATTTAGACCAAAATGTTACTGCAGTCTTAGAGCGCCTTGACAGCTCACGACAGTGCGAGATACGTTAGAATGTGCCAAAATCTTGCAATTTAGGATTTATTATAAGTTACAGCAGTGCAACATGAGAATAGTTTTTTTTTGCGAAATTTTTGGGCATTATTGTACTTTACCACTTGTAACCACATGACAACTTAATTTCGTACTTACAGAAATAAGATCTGCATTTACTCATCTTACTGCTTTGTATAATGGTAGGCACACAGCCTGTCAAATGTGATATAAAAGATTCTACAAAACGTAAGGCAGCATGCATCGCAGCTTTGCGTAATCCAGGCACCCTTATGCTCACGATATTGCAATTCAGCGATAACGAATACTACGGTTTTCGGAGGTGTGGAACTGGACAATGTAAATTGCTTGGAGACCGCTGGATTTGCGTATGCTCTAGATGCCAGTGAAGGAGCATTACTACATTTGTTAAAGAACGTGGGAATGAAAAGTAATTGTTTGAGAGCAATTTTGATGAGATACCACAATGCTGCCCTGTAGGCCGCCTACAGAACGGTATTTATCGCAAAAATACTGATAAGTAAGCTTCCATATTCCAATATTATAAGAAAAGCTGACCTACGAAGCCGCTTAATTACATATCATTCTTTATCGGGATATAACGGTCCTATCTGCCGCTAATAAACTTACAGAATTTGCAGTTGTAACTACTATACGAACCCCTATAAACCGATATCAGGAAGTGTCCCACGCCCACAGACCGATATCTAAAAAATAATACTGCCCTATGGGCCGCACTACCCTACGAACCCCTACAAACCGATATTTTAAGGAAAATGACCCTGATAGCAGCCTACAAACCGTTTTTGTGAAAAAAGACAAACATGTGCCGCTCATATACCGACCCAACAATCGAATATTTCAAGAAGAAACTGCCATCAATCCGTCTTACTATCCACTGCGGATTGGGTCTGCCCTATGGACAACCAATTGACCTTGAGCTCAAGCTTTCAGAGATTAGTGCCTTTCCAGCCTTCAGAGATCCATAACATCCGCCCTATGCGCCGCTTACAACAAGTAATTTGAAAAAGTGTCTTTGCCACTTTGCCACAAACAATTACTAAGGCCTCATGGTCGTCAAGGTAAAAATTGTGTTTTAGGCTTGGAAAAATACTGAAAGTACAAAGGATTTCATGCGCGGGAGTGGTTTTTGTTGGGTCTTCGCTCCCCCGCCAAAAACTCTGTGGGTCCGGCCATCACTGCGACTTACAATACATACACTGCTTCATAGTTGTTAACACATTGACGACTGCTTGACAATGGCTACCACGTGGGATTGCTTAACACACCATGTGTGTCAAGGTTTGAATTTTGGTAAAATGACACTATCCTGAAATAAACTCACTCCATGAGCTTTCTTTTGCGCAATACTAGGAATGACTTCTACCTTTCTTGTCAGCATTTTAGATCTACTGTAGGTGTACTGTAGATGGGAGTTTGCGTAATTATAGTTGAAAAAGTGGGCTGGTCCGTAAAAAGGCCTTGGTCCTAAAAGGCAGACAACTAAAAATCTACATGGTCGTCAATGTGATAAACAGCAAAAGTTCTCCCACCTCCTTTCAAATAACACAGTAACAATAATTGTTCCAATATGAATACAGTTTCCGTTTTTTTCGTGATCTCTGTAACTTGGGTGAATTCTGTGATCTTTCCTCCGCCACTAAATGCCAGTAAAAATTTAGAATCGATTACGGCCACTTAATTTCGTTTGCGAAGGGGGAAAGGGGGCGAGCTGAGAGCAACTCCAAAATCACCAATCATTGCAATTTGAAAAAACACATCCGACATCATGTTTCGAAATAGTTAAATCATTAGCGCTGGCAAAACGGTCGAAATGGAACCCACGTTTAAAAATCAATCATAATCACAATCAAATCGTGAAAGAAGGGGAGAGAGGTGAGGGAGGGAGGGGGGATAAGGACCTGTTGGCACTTTACGAAACTTCGAGCTCATAAAAATGAGAAAAAAATGCGAAATAAATAATAAAATAAGTCTGTAAAAATTGGGCTCGATTACTCCAATAGACACTCTTGTGATAGTGGCGTTCCCCAAGTAGGCGCACTTTCGCCTTTACTTTTTTTGATATATACAATGGATCTACCTTCACTCTTGAAGACGTCACTTCATTTTAAAGTACAAATGTATGCTGATGATGTAAAACTTTATGGAATCTGTGACTCTTCAAATTATGATGAGATTCGTAGTGCTTTGAAAACGTCCCTCGAAAAAATGCTCTGTTGGTCACATGAATGGGATCTTCCCATAAATCTTGACAAATGTGCGGTCATGCATATCGGGGGAAGTGAAGGAGCTAGTTATGAAATTAACGGAATCACATTAGCAGAATGTAAGCTGATGAAAGATCTGGGAGTAATGATTGAACCATCCCTCAAATTTTCTCAACATATAGATGTCATCACCAAAAAAGCATATAATGTACTATATGCTATTTTCGGATCTATACATTCTCAAAATTCTGCCATATTCAAAAAACTGTACAAAGCTTTTGTCTTGCCTCATTTAGAATACTGTTCACATATTTGGAATCCATCTGAAAAGAGATATCAAAAAGATAGAGAAAGTTCAACAAATATTCACACGTTTGTTATACTTCAAATGTTGGAAAGGCATGACCAGAGCTACCGTCCCGTCTTACCCTAACCGTCTTGCAGAACTAAATATGAAAAGCTTAGAACAGCGCAGAAAAATTTTTGATCTTGTTTTTTGCTTTCGAGTACTACGGAAAGAATTAAGGATCCCTGCAAGCAAGTACTGGGTTTTTATGCCTACCAGTCCATGCTCCTCTTCTTTCAGTTTGCATTATAACAGGATCAAATGAAGACAATCTTTGCTGACGTACAACAACTTATTTTGCCGAGGAGCGAGATGGTTACAGCATCTACCTTCGAGCATTCTCAGTTCGACCTGCGGCTTTAGTTTCAAATCAAAATTAAGGAAAGTTGATTTGCAGCAACTTTTGTTTAGTCAATAAAACTTTCTTAGAGTAACTTTCTTTCCTTCAGCTGTACTGGTAGACAAGCCTACTGTGAATGGTATTGTTTAAAAAGTTGTTATTGGCAAAGACATTCGTAATCACAATGCAGTGAAGGAGATGAAGGAGATAGCAGGGCGTGCATACCAAATACAACCATCAATTCCTGTTCTTTTTTTTTCGATATTAATTTCTTTCATATGTCTTAGTAACCCAATGCCGTCACGTTAGTTTAGGTCTAATCAATTTGCTTCTCTTTTCAATCATTTTAGCTTGTTGACTTGCTTCTAATTGAATTACAAAAAGTGAAACTATTTGATTTATTTTTCGGAGTCAATGGGCTCTCCCTGGACTCATTTGGGCAAGGTTGATCAATATTACTTCACCAACCGAGCCCCGCTTTGCTTATTTTATTATTGCAAGAGCATCTTCTGCTGGCAAATGAGTTGGCATGATTGCCTTCTCCACAGATAACAATTACCTAATTTGATTCTTTCTGCTCACTTATGAATTACCCATTCACTACAATCCTTATTGCAACTCACCTAGAATCATTCTCACCCCCTGGCTTACTGGTCTGATGAAGTCAAGAAGTACAGCCACCATCAAACCTTGGCTGTTTGTTAATCAAAATCATTTTGCTGGCAAAAGGGGACACATGGGTCCATCTCCATGGATCATATTATTCTATTCTGATAATCATAATCATGGAGCAGTCAAATACAAGCCCTCATCACATTTTTATCTAGATTGGACCCAGACTACATTATGCCATATTGTTGTGGTTAAAGTATGTCGATCTTTCTTGATGTTTTAACGTTCTTCTTCCTACCATTTCTGTTCCAACGTCTTTTTTCTATTCTACTGGATTTTTTGTTTTTACAGTCTACACTTGATGCATTATGATCGGAATGGCGCACTTATGTGCAATAAATATCAAATATCAAGTATCATCATCACTTGAGTGAATCATTTTAGGTCATGACAAATGCGATACAACAGATACTGGCATGAACAAATGTTGAGAGAATACAAAACTGAGACTGATATCCCGTAAAGCCGAAGTAGGAACCAGCCGGTAGTTCATAAGAATTTAGTCATACCCTCATTTAGTCGCTTAGTTCAAATCTGCGGAAGAGGGGGGGGGGGGAACTGTTATCAAGCCAAAGAGAGTGTTGGCACCTCCAAAACTATTTTTTTTGCACTTAATAGCCGCACTCCTTTTGAAACATTCCTTGAGAAGAAGCGATGCTTATCCTGTGGAAACACGTTAGCCAAGTTGACAGATCTTTACATTCACAGTCACCGCAATCAATCGCCTCATTTCGCGATTTTTCAACATTTACGTGCAAAAACCTTCCCATTCTTTGTTATGGAATGATATTCCAACAGAATTTCATATGTTTTCTGTCGTAAAAAATGAGCATTGTAGGCAGACTTACTTGAAGGCTCAGTGTCTTCCACTCAAAACAAATCGAATGAAGCAAGTGGAGGAAGGCATCGTATAAAGCGGCGAGACTATCTTTCAGGCCTCGAGGAATTACTAGCGAAACGTCAGGCTAAGCGAATAAAACTTATAATAAATCTGTGTTCAAAAAAAGATATTCTAATACTTTATACATAGTAGAAAGCCAATTAAAGTGCTGATTTTCGCACTGTAATGTATAGACAGTAAGCTGGAATTTTGTCGAAATTCGTAAGGTGATAGCTGCCGGCAGGTTAGCGCAGAAAATGGTGTGCTCTCTTAGAAGAAGAAAGTGCCAGCATTGCAACATGCTTTATCATATTAACATGCTAAGGGCATCCGTGAGTTTGGATATTGCGGCACTATCACATAACTCACGTTTTGGCCAAAGAACCTGAAATTCTACTTTTTTTCAACTAATCACACGATACTTCTTATACAGTAAAACAGCAAAAATGATTAAGATGTTGTCGAAGCAAATTTACGATGCAGACAGACAGACAGACAGACAGACAGACAGACAGACAGACAGACAGACAGAGACAGACAGACAGACAGGCAACAACACCAATGCGCAGACGTTTCCTCAAACTTGGGTAATAAAACTCCATTTCAGTGAAATACACGGCAACAAGCGAATAATGATCGAACAAATAAGTGCATGTCAATTCATATTAACTAGATGAAGAAACATCAATTGGATAAAAAAAAACATGTCAAACAGCGCCAAAAAAAAACCAGTAATGATGACAAACACAAGCGCATCAGTGTAGGCAATCTAGGATATAAAAGAAGCGTAAGAATAGTTTTGAAAGCTTTTACAGCGCAGAAAAGCAGAGCATACTTTAAGGTACAAAAACCACAAAAATCAAATTTTTGAGAGTTTTTTCCCCTTTCTTTCGCGCTTTTTCAAAGAGTAGAGAAAAGACAAAATGTGAAACAACAATATGGGCAAACAATGACAAATAAAATGTCAAAGAAAAAAGGCAAAAAAGGTTGAGCATTAAAATGAAACAAGAGCAAAGCAATGTTTTGCTTTTTTTTATGTGTGCCGAGACGAGCGCCGTTCAAGCAAAAGCATTACACTCAAATTGATTTTCTCTTGCCTTTAAAGCTTCTTCTTCGCTACCGTATTTTGATCGCGGCGATTCTCGCCGGCCTAGGGAAGTAGGTCCTGACCAGAGGTGCGATAGTCGGAGCCGAATCTCCGCCTACCTTCACTTTTGAGCTGGTACGGGGTGACCACCTTCACTTTTGTGTTCCAAAAAAATTTTTTGCTGAAGCTTAAAAGAGGGAAAACAAGAAAAATGAACGCAAAAAAAGGTATTGAGAGCATATATCTATGTAGTAAGCCGATCTAGGCAGTAACCGCCGAGAACCAGAATTTCGAATGATAAAATAGCGAAAAAATCATGCGAAATTTCCACTGTTATAAATCTGGTGATTGAAGATGTCAGCAATTGCGACTTTTTTAAAAAGTAAGTGTTGTTCTACCAGATAGTGAAAAAATCAGGTCGATCTGAGCAGTGACCGCCGAGAACGAGGATTTCAAAAAATTAAGCGATTTTAGGTTACTTAGTGACAGCTGACGTTCAGACTCCTATAAATTTGGAATGTGAGGGTGTGCAATGTTGCGACTTTATAGGTTTTGTAGAGTAAGAATTGCTCTATCGGATTATGTTTTAGCCGTACCGATCCATCAAGATAACGCCGAGATTCAGGCTCTTAAAAAAATAGGAGAAAAACCGCTTTTTGAAATTCAACAGCTCATAACTTCTTCAGAATTGCATGAATCATATTGCGACTTCATAGGTTAGATTCTTCTCATCAAGAGCTTTCAGAAGATGTATAATGTGTGGGGGTTTCGCGCCTGTTACGGCATATGCCCGGGGGTGGAGACTTTTCACCCCAAAGTCTCCACGGTCTCCGGCCGATACATTAACATGGGCGAGGTGGAGACTTTGGGGTGAAAAGTCTCCACCCTGGGTTAGAGCCGCAAAAATCATTGAACCCCCCACATATTTGTTATCATCTGAAAGCTCTTGATGAGAAGAATCTAACTTATGAAGTCGCAACATGATTCATGCAATTCTGAAGAAGTTATGAGCTGTTAAAATTTAAAAAGCGGTTTTTTACCTGTTTCTTTAAGAGCCTGGATCTCGGCGGTATTTTGATGGATCGTCAAGTCTGAAGCACAGTCCGATAGAGCAATTCATACTCTACAAAACTTATGAAGTCGCAACATTGCACACCCGCACATTCCAGATTTATAGGAGTCTAAACGCCAGCTGTCATTAAGTAACCTAAAATCGCTTAATTTTTTGAAATTCTCGTTCTCGGCGGCCACCCTTCAAATCAAACTGATTGTTTCACTCTCTCGTAGAACAACACTTGCCCTTTAAATCCTATGAAGTCGCAATTGCTGACATCTTCAACCGCAAGATTTATAAAAGTGGAAATTTCGCATAGTTTATCGTTATTTTATTATTCCAAATTCTGGTTCTCGGCGGTCACTGCCTGGATCGACCTACTTCCTTCGCAGGGCGTTATAAAAAAATTTACTCGATAAAATCTGTGAAGTCTCGCTGACTCTCACTTTAAAACACACCATTTACTAAACACGTTTGTTTTAAATATACATATATGCCGCCGTATACATAAATATATGCTTTCAATAATCTTTTTTTGCGTTTGTTTTGCTTATTTTCCGCGCACTGTCGGCAACGACCTGGAAGGATAGGCTCAGTCGACGTTAACGCCCCCCCCCCCGGTCGACGTTTTTGGAAGGTGAGTGTCCGGCACCACCTTCACTTTTGGTCGGCCAGTGGTAGCTGGAACCACCTTCACTTTTGGGGGGCCCGGCTCCACCTATCGCACCTCTGGTCCTGACGGATCTCCGGAACTTCCATTTGAATTTGATCGATGCGTTGGAAGTGTCGTTCCTCTGACTGCTTTGTTTGTTCCAGTCGTCGAAAAATTTCCTGAATCGTATTTGGTAGTTTGCACATGGCCGAGTGATGTCCTTTTTCCTGACAATGGGAGCACCTATCATAAGCTTTCTTGCAAAGAACTCTTCCTGCGCAACATTCCAGGCAAGTTGCTCATCTTCTCTTCATTTCCAAGACTTCTCGTCATTCCCGTCCTGTCACGATCTCTGCGCAAGAGCCGGAGTGATAGGTTCCGACTTCGACAAAACGCGCACGACATATCCCTTCCGAAGTTCTCTTGGATCTTGCCATGGTATCTGCGGGCGCAGCAAGTTTTCTGATTTTCAAGTTTTTCAGTCATCAAATTTAAATCCGCGATAGGCGGTCGGTTTGATCTAGCTCCAGTTCCAACGTAGGAACTAAGAGCCTTTCGTTATGCAGACGAGCTTCTTCTGGTATCAAGGGCTCATCCGGCTCCTCTCTGGCCACTCTTTCATGATTTTCCATTCTGGCTGTTCCTGGACCTCGTCTACTTCATCAGATAGCGATACGTCTTGTATTTTAACCTCTAAAACTTTAATATAGTCCTGTTTACTTTGAATGGTTTTGGCCTCGCGGTCCAGTTGCGCATATTCATCTTTTTTTCTCCTCTCCAACTGTAGAGGCTTCTTCTCAAGTTTTGCGGCGGCGCCATCGCTATTGTCTTCGTTTTCCTGCCCTTCTGCTTTGCTACTGTCGTCTATCGGGGCTTCCTCCATCAGCTTTGCTGCGGCGTCATCCCTATCATCTTCGTTTTTTGCCCTTTTACTTTGCTATTGTCTTCTGGCAAGGCCTCTTCTTGACCTCTGCGGCGGCGCCTTCTCCCTCTTCGATGACGTGTTCGATATATGCCGATTGTACCGTTTCATTTCCTGAGTTTCTCCAGCTTTTCGACTGCCGTCGTCAGATTGTTTATCTCTTTTTGTAGCTCATGAATTTTGATTTGCGCATCCCTTTTCTTTTCTTCCATTTTTTCGCGTATATGTCTAGAATTTGTAATTATAGTCCAGGGTTGCTTACTGATGGTAGATGGCGCTGTGTATCGTTCGAGTTTCACTTCCAAATTTTTCGAGCTTTTTCAATTTGCCTGAAAATTGTCATTTACAGCAGAGAGGCGAGTATTCGCCAGACAAATGTCTGGAAACAAAAGTGCATGCAGAGAAAAGCGCATGCGATTGCAATGAGTGCTACGAGAAGGGTTTTGTGCTAACTCAATAAGAGCTCTGATAAATGCGCAAAATTGGGCCATGCCATTTCATCAGAAGTTGTGCTATTTCCTTTCAGTTTACTTAGCACGATGCCATGCAGCGCTCCTGCATACTTTGTAAAACGCCTGAAACTATAAATTCGTGCGATTTTGTGCCGCATTTTATCGTGCAGTTTAGATTTTGTCTAGCGCTGCTGAAATGGAAGAGCCATGTTGACTGCGGCGCTGAGGATGAGCATGACACTATGGACGCGTTTTGTTGACAATGTATTTCTCCTAGTCGGTGCTTCCGATCGGCATCTATGCGCGCTTCTGCACCTTTTGCGCAGTTGTAGAATCCCTTGAGGTGAGAACGTTGCTAACACAAATATTATTGTTAACCTCTACAAGGGCGGAATTGAAGGTGTTTTCAAAGTTGACAATAAGTTCTGCAGTGACCATGCGCTGGATGTGCGCAGTGACTTCGTTTTTTCGAATTGATAATTCCCAAAACGGACTTAGCGGTAGTTTATATTGTATTAGGTTGATGCAAAAGTTCTGTCGTTTCATTTTCAAAAATTTGTAACTTCGCGAGATTTCAACGGATTTGCTTGCTTGTAATCTTATCAGAAAGACATTAGAAAGATTAGTTTCTCCGCTTTCAATCGTTGTTTTGTGGAACTTCTGTTTCACAAGAGTGCAGAGGTAAAAATGGAAAACTAAGATTATGTAAACTTTGACCATTTTGAGTTAGGTCACCAAAAATCTGGAATGCTGCAGAAAAACCTGAAATAGTCAGTACATATGTTTTTAACCTGCGCTTTGCATCTGTGAAAAATTTGTGCTGTTTGGACGTCTCTGTGAAAAGTTTGGAATATCGAGTTTACTATGGAAAACGATAAAATTAATTAATTTGTCAATATTCGCAATATTCATAACTTCTCACAGAGACGTCCAAACAGCACAATTTTTTAACAGATGCAAAGGGTAGGTCAAAAAATATATGTACTGACGATTTTAGATTTTTCTGCAACATTTCAGATTTTTGGTGACCTAACGCAAAATGGTCAAGTTTACATAGTCTTACTTTTCTATTTTTATCCCTGCACTCAGTGTGAAACAGAAGCTCCACAAAACAACGATTGAAAGCGGAAGACCTAAACTTTCTGATAAAATTACAAGCAAGCAAATCCGTTGAAATCTCGCGAAGTTACAAAGTTTTTGAAAATGAAACGACAGAACTTTTGCACCAACCTAATATATTTTCAAATTCCTCCTGGATTTGGGGTTCTGAGCTGACAATTGACATTATTTTCTGCGCCTTCGCATCTGCAGTTGTCTATATAGGGAGCAATTCAAGACGATGGCTTTTTCTTTCGTTTCGCAGCGTAATTCTGGTTTGGTTTCTTTTGGCCTAGCGCAGTCTCTTCACCATTAGTTATAAATTCGTAGGCGGTGAGAGGGGTAAGTGGGATGTTACAAAACGGTTAACGTGCTTTTCACCAAGGGAAATGTTATTAGAATATTTGGAGTGCTTGAAATGACAAAGATTCCTTTTTTTTTTAATCTGAGTTACTCTATAATCACTTCCATTTCCACTTCTATTTTCCATTGAGAGCAGCTAAAAACTGCATAGATTTCGGAATTTTGTGGGATGGCATAAACGCGATAAAATAGACATCCAGGACTTGGATACAAGCAATCACAGCCTAAGCCCCCGCGCAATTTCAAGCATCTTGTTCTACCCGAATACTGATTTCTTTTACGTAATTCAGGTAATAGGGTGGACTCGTTTACTACTGCGCATTTTGTTCCGTACACGAGCTTATATGTGCGCACTGTTCGCTGTCAATAACGTTCAACTCAGTTGCTCGTATGAAACATACGGTTTCCCGCAAGCCAATCTTACACGCCATCGAATTTTTACGTTTGCAATTAAAGATGAGTTTTTAGTGAGGCGCAAACATGCTTCCTGTTTGAACGGCTTGAGTTTAAAGAATTTCTTTATGCTAGTTCTGCAAGTTTTTTTTGCCCGAATTTATGCAGTTGGTGGAATGATGCTCGAGTACATTGATTTTTTGGCAGGAATTTACTCCGATATTCCCCTGTTTCAACAATACCGTAATCAGCGCTAATGCCGCTGCTATTCTCATCACTCTTGTTGTACGTTGACGTCTTTTGCGCAGTGCGAAGGTAGTACATTTGACTATTTTGCGCAAAATGGCAGTGAATTTTCACGATTATGCCGATGCCGATTTAGCGTTTTTCCTATCAACAAAGCTACGCACAAAGGGCATACAACGATGTGGTGATGACGTATAACAGAAACGCTAAAAAGAAAGTTGCTCCTTTCGGCCAGCATTCAGGGTTAAACAAAAGTTTAGCGCAGACTGTGCAGTCGAGGTTTTTGAAAAAAAAAGCGCAGGACAGCTGGTCCAAATAGTAGAAAGATGTCCATTATCGCTCCATTTAACTGTTACTAGATAGTCGTGCAGTGTGATTTCCGCTGGAAATCAGCGGAAAAAACTTATAAACTGTGGATTGACTAGATCATTTTTGCCCATCTCGCAACTGGTTTCTGCGCAAATTTCAAAGCTAGTGTTTGTTGAAGACGTAACTATGGCGCCATTTTTAGTGCACAAAACTTTTGTTTCCACTGCGCTGTTTTCAGGGTTAAATTGCAAGAATAAGATCATGCGAAACAAGAACCAGTATTTCGAAGGTTTGGTTTTGGCTGTGGTTAGCGCCGTTGTTGTGACGGTTTTTGAGTATTGTACAGGCTTTCGCACGCGTAAATAGTATCTGAAGTCCTTGCGTTCTGATGGAATGTTTTGGGTTAATTCTTAAACTGTCTCTTGTTCTTGTAGACGAAAAATATTAGTCTCTGTCTCTTCTAGCTCGAGAGGAACTATTGAGCTTACAGGGCGGTGTATTTTTCTTTTAGTGATCACTTGCGCACCTGTTATCCATGCCCGTTAGAATTTTCGCGATGCAGCTTAGTCTCCATTCATTTCGCGGAAGAACTAGATCCGTAATTAACACCACATTTCCTACTTTTAGCGTATCTTGTCCCGAGCGCTTAGATCCCACACATTTTTTATGTTTTCGCGCAAACTCGTGAGGTATTGATGCTTCCATATTTTCCAGAATTTTTCTACGCGCACATATGAATTTTCTGGTGCTTTTTCTGCTTTTCTTTGGGCTTTCAGCGCCTGAACTTCTTGAAAGCAAATAGTTGCGAACACCATTTTGAGATCGGATGTGCGCTTGCGGAAAGGTTAAAATTATCTTTTTTTGTAGGAAACGAGGCGCAGTATGCCGAATTCTTCTAATTCTGACCCTATACGTTAACAGTCTCGGATTCAAGCAGACTTCAATTCCAGTTAGAAACGTAGCGAGTTGATCAACGGATGGAACTGCAGTGCAGTGCTTTATATAAGGCATGCTTGACTAATTTGATTAGGCACTCATAAAATTCTCCCTTGCCATGGGGCGTAAGGCGTAATACAGGCTGTCCAAAAGTAAGTACACACTTTTTAAACGTCGATATCCCTCTCCCCTATTCGTCTTTTTTGGCCATTCAAGTACCATCCTGTAGAGCGATGTTCAACTTAAATTTACAGATGCATCGAATCACCGATCGCTCTTCGTTACTGTAGGATTACTGTAAAAACTTCGACAAGGATTTTAGGCCATTGGAAGCCATATTCTGCTTCGGAACAAAACCAAACAGGCCAAAAACCCTTGTGCTATGGTTGTGGAAGCCGATAATTTCGAATATGAATTTTCCACTTTACTGTGGTGTCTCTTTCAAAAGTTATCCCAGGTAAACCTTAATAACCGAATTCCCAGTTTTTGTCGGAAATGTGATTACACCGTCAAAAAAGCTGGAAACGCTTGTAAAAAGTTGTGTAGTGGAATCAGCGTGGGCGAAAACCTTAGTACACGATTATTCAGTTTATTTGAAAAAAAATTTGTCAAATGGCATATTTCACAATGGTTCCACATGCTGAAAGTTTTCGCCGTAATCCTACAGTAACGAAGAACGATCAGTGATTCGACCGATACTGTAAATCTAAGTTGAACCTCAATCTACGGAATGGTCACTTGAATGGCCAACGAAGACCCATTGGGAAGAGAGATATTGACAATTAAAAAGTCTGTACTTACCTTTGGGACACCCTGTATATAGATGTCAATAAATTTCTTGGTTTGCCAAAGTTTGCGCTAGTTGTTCGTTCAACTCTGGTATTTCCTTTTTTGGCGTCTAGGATTACTTTGCATAGGAGGAAGGTAGATGCGTTATCACATGTGATAGAAAAGAGAATTTTCTTTCTTGCTATCTTTTTTATCGCATTTAGGAAATTTATTATAGCCATACTCTAAACCAATTAGATGCACCAGACGCGTCACCGTACATGTGAAAATGCAATTGTAAGTTTTTCTTTGTTCCCCGTTTTCTTTGGGAAAATTTTTTATTTGTACTTTTCTTTCAGGAAGATCACACGTGTACGGATAGGAATAGGCAATCCATTGAATCTCTTATAGTTAGCGCAACGAGAAACTTTCTTTCTTACTTGTTATCGTAACTTGGATATCCAGTAACGCATGCGCACAGTGACTATAGTGGAGGCTGATTGCGCAGTGATTTCGCGTGCTGTATTTAGCTTTTGCAAATAAACTAAATCTCTCAAGATTAAATAAATCATTTTGTTGATCTTGAGTTCTAGCTGTAAGAGAAGTTGCGATGCCCAAACATTGAGTCTTTGTGTCTGTTGCCAGTTCTACTTCATATGTGGGAAGGGTCCATGTCTTTATGCGGGTGCGCAAAAATTTTGAACCTTTGAACCAGAAGTGGTTTTCCAGCCGAGATTTAGTTAAGCCTCTTGTTTTCTCGCATCTGCAGGATGTCTTTCAAGGTCATGTTTGAAAGTCCTTCTTCCCTTAGTGACCGAACAATTTTTCGGATCTCTTTCAATCTGTTGTTGATGAGTACCCCTGCGTTTGCATCGTTAGTGTTCGCTATTCAATTCAAGACGATCGAGTCCAAAAATAAACATATCTGTGAAATTTTGCTGATTGTTTCACATTCTTGCAATGCCCTGTGTATGGATAGCGCAAATCGTGCCGCAATGGTTAGGGCATTGAATTCCATTTTTGATTGTTGCTGCGGATTTTATAGAAGAAAGCTTGCACTTTGCCATAGTTAAGGTTGCGCCTAGGTCTAATAGGTAGCGCAAGCTGCCATAGTCTCGCTCGCATCAGCAAACTCCGCAAGTTTGTGATGTTAATTTCGGTAGTATTATTTTAGGAATTTGATGTTGAAAACCGTCTGCGTTTAAGACGATATTTTGCCATTCCTGGGCGAGATTTTTTTGCAGTGCCTCATCCCAGATGTATCTTTGTTTCCATAATTCTTGTTGAAAATGTTTCGCTAGCGTTATTAGAGGGGTCAGCCATCCAAACGGATTGTCAATCGAGGCAATTTGTCTTGTTACTTCTCGTTTTATGACTAAAGGTGGAAACCATTTAACAGTGCATGATCAGCTCATCACTTTGCGCTTTCCAGGTTTTGCGCAATCTTCGTTCGGTATTTTCCCGCGCACCTCATCAGAATTTACAAGAAATTCTCTCAAGTTTATGCCTATTCCTGTGAATAAATTCCAAGCATCTCAACCTTTTTTTGTACTTCTTCTGTTGAGTTCACGCCTAATATGACATTGCGACGCACAAGTTTTTTACTTTTTCCGCTAGGGTTTTGTTCGCCTTTCACGTTCTGTAGGTGGTAATTTACTGTTGCTGTCAATAGAAATGGTAAAACGTTTGATGCGAACGGCAAGCTAATGAAGCGGTAAGTGACTACATGTGTCGTCTACTGTCGCCTACTATACATTATAGTATAGTATAGCATATATTAGGTCGTTCCGAAACTAATGTCGCTTTTTTTCAAATGGACGCCACATCTGGTGGAACCAAGATTTCCATGAGATCTTGAAAGACATCGATGCATCATTTTATCCTCTTTCCACTGGTTATAAACTCATTGCATAATATTCAATGAACTTTGAAAAATTACCAAAATCTGAGACCCGTGTCTTTTGAGAAGATCAAGTTTCACAATTTTCCTAAATTTTCGTAACAACCCTTGGAAGGAGTTCAAGTAATGCTTGAGTAGAGGAAACCCTACAGAAAACAGCATCATTTTT
This sequence comes from Cylicocyclus nassatus, assembly GCA_958299035.1. Taxonomy (NCBI): domain Eukaryota; kingdom Metazoa; phylum Nematoda; class Chromadorea; order Rhabditida; family Strongylidae; genus Cylicocyclus; species Cylicocyclus nassatus. The sequence continues at coordinate 53,616,877 of CATQJL010000112.1, read as the reverse complement.
TCTACTTTCCATAGCTCGTCATAATTTTTGTATAGATTTTTTTTATTGGAACCACCGAATTTTAGGCGCAAATGCATCAAAACCGATAAATCTATGGATTTTGAAACTTACAAAGGTGGATTATGGTTTGCCACTTTTTTACAAATCAAGCGAGCATTTGCCGCTTTAGATTAGCAACTTTCGAAAAATTCATGTAAGCACGGAGCGCCTTGAAAATTCGAATTTTGATGATTTTATTCCGGAAAACTTTATATATCAGGAACAGAGAGCAACCATTAGAAAGAGGAGAAAGAGGTGCGTCGAATGACACCCAACTTGCTCGCTGGTTATTGTTCTGTGAGTTTTAGTTGACCAAATATGGAATTTGATAGCATTAAAAAATGGCTTTGAAATTTTCAAGAGGCGAGCTAAGGAAAAGAAAATTTTTTCATATCCTATAGGGTTTGCTCTATCTGCCTATTACTTGCATTTCTTCTGGAAAACAGTGCAAAATTTTAGCAAATTAACCGAATTTGACTATGGCAAAAAGCACGGGTAACAGATTTTGATAATTTTTAAAAGTTTATTGAATACTAGCTGGCTTACCCGGCTCCGCCGTATGTTCCGAATAGAAAATTCCATTTCTTAACCGATACAGACCAAACTTGGCATACATACACATCGGGCCCCGGCGGGTGTCATAGGCCACTTTTCGCCATCGATCGATATCGATTTTATCGATTTTTTGCAAAATTTGAGCTACGGGGCTGGGAGTTGGCACGGGGGGGTAATCGAGCATGCTGATCACCCCCGTGGGGGTGATCAGCAATTGCATCTTATATGGAAACTCTACTGCGAGTCATATACCTTCCCTGTTTAGGAGTAAACAAGCGGAGACATTACACGACAAGTATACCAAGATACCCACCGACAGCGCAACGACGACTTTCAAACTCCACTGGTGGTAAAAGACTATAGCTGACCAATATGGACAGCTTAAGTAGTAGTGGAGATGATATATATAGATGACAGTATGACAGAAATGACATCAAATCACTTGTGATGGAAAGCTGTTCATTCTTCCCGTTCAGTTTCATTTCGCGCGAGAGAATGTATGCTACAAGTATGGAAACCTTTGGATTTTGAGTTCGAACTTTCCAAAGATCGAGTTTGGCGTCAACTCATGAACGCCATCCTGTAGAGCTTGCTTTGCTCTATCGAACTTTACCCCTTAGCCTTTGTTGGGTTGAGTCTGGTTGCTTTTGTATTGCGGAACATGTATAAAACGGCAATCGAAATCTGTAATGGGGAGAGTGAACGACAGCAGTTCCTCGAACTGGCAAATGAGATAGCAGCCTCCAATGGCTACTTCTCATCAAAACCCAGACTAGAACTCTAGAACGTTTGCAGCAAATGCTGAAACCCGCCAAATTGGTGCCAGGATTCCATTGTGCTTACCATTTATTTCCGATAGAGTAAAGCACGCGTTTCAAACGCGTATAGTACAAGCTCAGTTGAAGCAAGATTTTCTTCTCGTAAATATCCCTCGAAGCAACATTAAGCGACAACTAGTGCGTAATCGTTTATACAATACAGCTTGTATTACGAAAGACTGCGTCATTTGCCCTAACGGAAAAATGGGAGACTATGCTAAGTTTGCCATTGTCTACGAGATTGAATGTCTGGCATGCCACTACCTACATAGGGGAAACTGGTCGGCAACTCAGCGTGCGTGTTAATGAACACTTGGCGAGTAAGCAGGCATGTAAGCATGCGGGGAAGCATGGCCAGTCCGCTAAGGAAACACAGGAAAGTAGACCTTCACTGCGACGACTTCGATATCAGGTGCAATCCTAGGTCATGAGTCAAAAATTGCTGCTCGCAAAGCGCTTGAAGCGGCATACATTCTCTCGCGCGAACCGAAACTGAACGGGAAGAATGAACAGCTCTCCATCACGAGTGATTTGATGCCCTTTCTGTCATACTGTCACTTATAGATATCATCTCCACTACTACTTAAGCTGTCCATATCGGTCAGCTATAGTCTTTTACCACCAGTGGAGTTTGAACATCGTCGTTGCGCTGTCGGTGGAGATCTTGATTTGCTACTTGTTGTGTAATGTCTCCGCTTGTTTACTTCTAAGGCGTCGAAGTGGGCTGGTCAAGAGGAGAGATTTGATCATGTAGGGCAAAAAAAAACCTAGTGTGAGACATTCAGGTCTCTGGGGAAGGCGTTATTGCCGAAACGTTAGACCTAATAAATATCTTACAAACCTGCGCGGCTCACAAGAAAGTTCATGATTATACCTGTAGATTTTCAGCCCATTTCGAGCTGTAATCTTCGAGAAACATCGAATTCAGCCTTTTCTTGTCAGTTCCAGTGCTAAAATCGACATTTCACGAAATTACCGCCTGGAATGGGCTGAAAATTTATAGTTATACTTATCTAGGTTTGTAGTATAGAGTGTATATGCAAGAACGGCTCAGCATTGCTTTGAGAACATCACGAAAATTTTCGTTTTCTCAGTTTCTAGTTGAGGAAAAAATATAGACACTGCACATATGGATATCAGATTTCGAACGTATTGAATTGTGCAAGTGGGAGGTTCGTAGAAACTCTTTGGACGAAGATCTGATTTTTCTCGATTCTATGGGCATTTGGAAACCTTTGGATTTTGAGTTCGAACTTTCCAAAAATCGAGTTTGTCGTCAACTCATGAATGCCATTCTGTAGAGCTTGCTTTGCTCTATCGAACTTTACCCCTTAACCTTTGTTGGGTTGTGTCTGGTTGCTTTGTTAAAGCATGCAAATAAAAAACGACATTATTTTCTTGACAACCTAATACAGTCAACAAGCTGTTATATTTTCCTATCCAAAAACTATTGAATAAGTCGTTTGATGATTATTACTGTTTCACTAAATCGCCAGAAATATATCACCACAATTTTTGTCCAATTTGCATACGCAATTTCTTGTTCTAAAAGAAGCACACAGCTGTTTCGACCATAAACGTTCCGCAGATAAGAAAGACAGATTCAGAATTAATCCCCTAACTTTTAATGAAGCACACGAGCGTGTTATATTTTTTCTATCCAGAAGCTAAGGTGTTTTGAACTGTTTCACTAAATTGCCAGAGAAATATCGCAACATTTTCTGTACAATGTGCATACGCAGTTTTTTGTTCTAATAGAAGCACACAACTTTTTCGACCATAAACGTTCCGTAGATAAGGAAGACAGATTCAGAATTAGCGTTTGTGCTCTTTAATATGATATACATTTTACATAAAAGATCAAACATTGTTCCCTTCTTGGATAAACTTTTACAGATAAGATCACTATACAATATCGCTCACAATTCGTCAGAAGCGCAGTCAAATTTCACCAGAGTTCCCCCATTGCAGCGCGTTGTCTTGGTTAAGAATGGACGAATTCGGAATTCAAGTGCACAGCTCGATGAGGCGCATCTTCTTACATAAAGATATTTGTATACGGTATACGCAGGTCGGATTTCAAACCTTGCAAATCTTTGCTTACGGTAGCTTAAGCAGTGGGCTTAATCATTGCACTCTGAACCTACAGCGGGCAAAAATCTAGAAGATTCATGAAATCTGACCGCCTACCTCAAACAGTCATGGACTTCTATATAACAGAATGCGCCTTCCCTAACTGTCTAACGGTGCGTTTCAAATTCGTCCATTTCGAACAAACATATGGTTTTGTGACGCGAATTTTGGGAGCTTCAGATAAGTATGGTGACCTTTTTGACGAATTGTATGCGGTATTGTATGTTTTCTGTCTGCCAAGGTCAAGTACTCATGTTTTGTGGGAATGGGTAGCATACTTTTAGATTACTCATTTCCTGCGGGGAGCGGCGGCGATGAGTAAGGGCATCACATAGCTGAGCGGAACGGGTATTAATAGCTCTTCATGCTTGGAGCCTTAAGTCTATTTAAATCTCAACTTTTTCTTGAACTTAAGATCAAAAAAGGAACATGGTTGCCAAAAACATTTTTTGGCAGTTCCCACCAACATACCGCAGGTCTCTAGGCAAAATTGCCCTTTTCGTCTACAGAGGAATTTCGGTTATACTATTGCTGTCTAATCTCTTCACAAAAGTATCATTATGTCAATTCATTCAAATACAGTAATTTTCTGAAGCTTAACCATAGAGGAGTGGCAAAAGAATATTCATACGCTACAGTCGAAACTTTGCTACGTACTCTTTGCTCTGAGATCCTTTTTGAACTAAAGCATATCTTTGGTCATAGTCTAAAGTATAGACGGGTTTTCATCGACTTGGTTTTTTGCTTCGCATTTAAAATGGGAAGCTTGGTTACAACCTAGCAATTACTGGGCCTTTAAACCTCGCAGTACTCGGACGGGAGGATTTGGATTGTGCTACCGAAAATTAGGCAGCAGGATTTCTCTTGCCTTCAATTCTTTTGTGTTCTGGACAGCCAAATGGATTGTGTTACTAACAAAAGAGATTACCTTCTGCGGAATTTCTGCAAAATCTCGCAAAAACCTGGCTTCTATCAACGTTTTGGAGACTTCGGGAATTTTGGAGGTTAGGGCGTAACCACAAGTTGTTTATACTGTTTGCGTTTCTTTGGTTTTTTTTGAGTGTTTTTTTACTTCACTTTGCCAAACAACACTTTTGCCGAAACAAAAGAATCATTGCTATGCCTTCGACATAGCTTTTTGAAACTCTTGCCTTTTTCTGTAAGTTTTCCGCCTCCATGTTCTACCGATCAGCACGGATTGTCAGTTTCTTCGCATGGACTAGCTGTTTGAAGAGTTCCGAAGTTGGCAAGTTCTCTACCTTGAGATCCCCACTCCCACTCGCCTAGGATCTCTGGCGAATTCGTTCGTCTAGAGTTGAGTTGGTCAGCCAAGCCCTGGTATCTTCTACCAAAACTGCGTTTGGGTTTGGGAAAAGGAGCTCGGCGGAGAGGATTAATCTCTCATTAATCTCTCACCGATAAAGAAGGAAAACGACCTGAAGACTCCGGCAAGAGATCTGATTTCTTGTTTGTAATCTTTACTTTTATCGGTGCACCTCTGTGTGTAAAAATAGATAAATAAATAAATAACTTCTCTCTCATGTATATATAAAGCTAATGGAATCCCGCCTGCAATACTAGTCCGTGAATCAAAGACACAGCAAAGAAAAAAACAAAAAACGTACCAGAAGTATATTATGTAGTGGATTGCGAGCATACCTTCGATAGTCTAGAGACAGGACGTCAAAAATGAAGGTTGTTTTGAACATATGACCTCATAAAAAGTGAAGGTTGTTCAAAGATGATCAGAGAAGAGAAAATGACGTAAAATAGATATAGAAAGCAAAAGAAGCTGCTAAAAACCGGATAAAAACAAAGCAATGAGGTTTGGAAACTTTCATTTGGCGGCGTTTCATAGTGCAAGTTTTCGCTCCAGGACCAGCAATTCGCAACACGGGGTTTTGATTTTTGATGCGTCCTTTGAATTTTTACCCCCGCAATGACGTTTCTGTTTTCTGGGACGTTGTCTGGATTGTTGCGCTTGTTGTTCTGAGCAAGAATCGCCCAAGCTGGAAAAAAATCGATGCGAAAGCACTGAAACAGAACAAGGTGAAGAAAAACGCACTTTTTACGATTTTATGCAAAAAATTCCACCATAATCGAAGAGATAAGGGCTGGGTGGTTGTCTGCATTATGAACAGAAACAAGATCTATAGTATGCACGAAAAAACCGCATGAAAAGAGTTGAACTAGGAAGAAAACAAGAGTTTTTCGAAAACAAGGTTTTTACCGGATTTCTCGATCAAATGAAAAAACGTGGTTCTGGGACGTTGTCAGCCTTAAAATAGAAATTAAGAGCTTCAAAATGATATATAGCTTGTTGAAATGGGGTTCGAAACAGCGAGAAAAAAAGTACCAGAGCCAAATGCCCCGCGCCCCGCGTTTGGGGTAGCGAGGTAGCGCGCAGCGCGCGGAGACGCAGACGAGCAGCGGAGCCAGACCAGAGCCGACGGGGCATTTGGCTCTGGTGTAGATCTCCACGGGGCCTCAACAAAACCCTGCGACATTATATATCATTCTGATCGTCATGACACGGCGAGGAGAACTGACAACGTCCCAAGCTTTAAAAATCATTCATTAACGAGATAGACCAGCGTTTTCGTGCGCGACTTTCTTGAAAAGATTTAAGCGGAATTTCTCATTTTCGTTTAACTCCAACGGCTTTCCTAAACTTCTGAAACTCGATTTTGGTCAAATAAGAATTTGATTGAGAAGTTTTGTCCTGAATTCCGGTGAAAATTTCACAGAAACCTTCTTCTTAACTAAAAAAGGCTATGACAACGTAAATTCTTGGTTTCGCTGAGATAAACTAAAGATATTATTCCCTATATTTGCTTCATTAACATTCGTTCCGATATACTCGGGATAATAACATCCGGGGCGATGCCCCGGATGACTTCTGCTTTCTACTAGGTGAAGGTTGTGCTCCTTCATAGCTCTCAAAGTGAAGGTTACCAGAGTACGTGGCTCTATGTATCGAGGGTATGATTGCGAGCGTTGAAGATTGAGGCGTTACAGTATGAGTGCATTTTAACTCATATCAATATCCTAACGTCAAAAAAGTGCAAGGAACCTACATTTTCTTGTTACTTATATATCAAAGGTACATTCTTTCTCGTACATGTTATAACACACCCCACCCAGTTGTTCTAGAGCTCACCGTTAAACCTGTGGTTCCAAATATATAGGCAACAGGGGTAATGAATAAACTAAAGACAACAATAGTCATCAAATCAGACGTGTGTACTCCTTGAAGTTTACTTTTGCGAAATCATGTAACCTCATAAGATAAGTACATAATAGATAGTGAGCACTGTAATTAGCGAAAGTGTAGTGCTCCTCTAACTGCTAAGAAACATCGAAGTTCACTAGAACATGTCCATATTTATTTATGGTGTACAGTACGTACCGCCTACCTTCGTTTCAAAGCTACGATACCACATGCGCACTCAAATGTTTAGTTTTGTCGAAAATGCGAGAAAAGCGAAGTCCAGACAAACACTGTCAAGTAGCTTGTATTGGTGCACAAGAAAACGTTGCGATTTAGGATAGTTAAGAGGTAAGAACTAGCAGTCTAGGGCAAGTAAATTCATCTTATATATAAAGCTGAATGTCTGTTTGTCTGTCTGTATGTATGTGTGTCCGTATGCTCCGAATAGAAGATTCCATTTCTGAACCGATTCGGACCAAACTTGCCACACATACACCCTGGGGTGGGGCGGGTGTCATAGGCTACTTTTTGTTATCGATCGATATCAATTTTATCGATTCTTATCGTTTTTTTGTAAAGTTTGAGCTACGGGCTGGGGTGGGCACAAGGGGTAATCGAGCATGCTAATTACGAATACAATATTAGTTTTTAGATTCGACTGCTACTTTTGTTGATTTTATCGAATTTTTTGCAAAATTTGAGCTACGGGCTGGGAGTTGGCATAAGGGGGGGGGGGGAGTAATCGAGCATGCTGATTACTAAATTAGCGGGAATAGTGAATGGGCATGTAGACGTGGGCACAAGGAAAGGTTTCAAAAAAAGGAAAGGCACTTTCTTTATATACACAGCAGGCAGTTGCGGCACCCGTTTGCGTTAAAATTTTTTCAGTTTGAAAAAATTTTGGAAGTCTTATTTCGATATACTTGTACACAACTCTCTGACCTTCGTTATATTTGTTTTGAAAAATTTTGCACGCTTGCAAAGGTTATGAAGATAAAATATATTAGGTTGTCAAGAAAATAATGTCCGTTTTTATTTGCCTGCTTTAACAAAGCAAACAGACTCAACCCAACAAAGGGTAAGGGGCACTGTTCGATAACGCAAAGCAAGCTCTACAAGATGGCGCTCATGTCTTTGCGCCATGCTCGATCCACGGAGAGTTCGAAGCCAAAATCTAAAGGTTTCCAAATGCCCAAAAAATCGAAAAAAAACTGAAGTGTTTCCTTCTTACCAAACATCAAAAAATTGCGAGAGATATTATTTAAAGTTAGAAAGTGTTTCTTGACTGTTCCGAGGCATTTGCGATCGAATGAGTGCCACAAATTCATTAGCTTCTTGACTAACGACAGGAACTGCTGCATTATTATTTTTTGGTATCATCCGCTTTTATTTGTCTAGCAAACTCATTTATGTACTAAATTGTCCGGAAATTAATATTCGTTTTGAATTTCAAATGCAATAAGTCATACACTTTTCAATTTTTAAGTAGGTTCCAAAGTACCATTCGATAAAGCAAAGCATGCTCTACAAGACGGCAGTCTTGCTTTAGCGACAGCTCTGACCCTTCTCGAGTTTCAAGCCAAAAACTAAAAAGCAACTGCCCGAAAAATCGAGAAAAGTCGTTCATAAAAATTCTACAAAAATTTTAATTTGCCCACGTAAACACTGCCTACATAAGACATCTATATACGCCGTTGCCGTATTTTTTCCTCTGTTAGAAATCAAAAAAGCGGTGATGCTTGCTGTACCCACATAGGTAGTTGTACACTACAAACCTGTAGAAGTACAAATGCGAATTTTCAACTCTCTATAAGCTATTAGGTTGGCAAGAAAATAATGTCGGTTTTTATTTGCTTGCTTTAACAAAGCAACCAGACTCAACCCAACAAAGGGTGAGGGGTACTGTTCGATAGAGCAAAGCAGCTCTACAAGATGGCACTCATGCCTTTGCGCCATGCTCGATCCACGGAGAGTTTGAACTCAAAATCTAAAGGCTTCCAAATGCCCAAAAAATCGAAAAAAATCGGATCTTCGCCCAAATAATTTCTACGGGCCTCCCACTCGCTCACATCAATACTATCGATATCTGATATCCATATGTGCGATTGCTGTATTTTTTCCTTGACAAGAAACTGAGAAAACGAAAATTTCCCTGATTTTCTCAAAGCAATGCTGAGCCGTTTTTGCATATGTAGTTCTATACTACAAGCCTAGGTAAGTATAGCTGTAGATTTTCAGCCCATTCCAAGCGGTAGTTTTCGAAAAATAACGAATTCGGATTTTTTCGTTTCAGTTTCAGTGCTAAAATCGACATTTTTCGAAAAGTACCGCTTGGAATGGGCTGAAAATCTACAGTTATATTAGGTTGTCCGGAAATTAATGCCCGTTTTGAATTTCGACAGCAATAAGTCGTACACTTCTTATTCTGAATGGGTTTCAAAGTACCATTCGATAGAGCAAAGCAAGCTCTATAAGATGGCCATCTTGCTTTTGCAACAGCTTTGATCCATCTCGAGTTTCGAGCCAAAAACTAAAAAGACTCACCAGTTTGAAAAATCGAAAAAAAATCGTAACTCATTTCATAAAAATTCTACAAAACTTCTAATTTGCTCGCGTAAACACTATCCACATAAGATATCAATATACGCCGTTGCCGTATTTTTTTCTCTGTTAGAAACCAAGGAAACGGAAATTTTCGTGCATTTGCCAAGGTGATGCTGTGCCGTCACCGCATAGGTAGTTGTATACCACAAGTCTGTAGAAGTACAGACTTAAATTTCCAGCTCTCTACAAGCTTTAGTTCTCAAGAAATACCGAATATAGCTTTCCTTACTTAAGTGGTCCAAGCTAAAATTCAAAATTCTCGAGAACTAAAGCTTGTAGAGAGCTGAACATTTAAGTCTGTACTTTTTCAGGCTTGTGGTATACAACTACCTATGTGGGGACGGCACAGCATCACTTTGGCAAATGCACGAAAATTTCCGTTTTCTTGGTTTCTAACAGAGAAAAAATACGGCAACGGCGTATATTGATGTCTTATGTGGATAGTGTTTACGCGAGCAAATTAGAAGTTCTGTAGAATTTTTATGAAATGAGTTACGATTTTTTTCGATTTTTCAAACTGGTGAGTCTTTTTAGTTTTTGGCTCGAAACTCGAGATGGATCAAAGCTGTTGCAAAAGCAAGATGACCATCTTGTAGAGCTTGCTTTGCTCTATCGAATGGTACTTTGCTATCTATTTAGAAGTGAAGAGTGTATGACTTATTGCGGTTGAAATTCAAAACGGGCATTAATTTCCGGACAACCTAATACTTACCTAGGTTTGTAGTATAGAACTACATATGCAAAAACGGCTCAGCATTGCTTTGAGAAAATCAGGGAAATTTTCGTTTTCTCAGTTTCTAGTCAAGGAAATAATACAGCAATCGCACACATGGATATCAGATATCGATAGTATTGATGTGAGCGAGTGGGAGGTCCGTAGAAATTAATTGGACGAAGATCTGAATTTTTTTTCGATTTTTGGGCATTGGGAAATCTTAAGATTTTGAGTTCAAACTCTCCGTGGATCGAGCATGGCGCAAAGGCATGAGTGCCATCTTGTAGAGCTGCTTTGCTCTATCGAGTACCCCTTACCCTTTCTTGGGTTGAGTCTGGTTGCTTTGTTAAAGCAAGCAAATAAAAACCGACATTAGTTTCTTGAGAACCTAATAGCTTATAGAGAGTTAAAAATTCGCATTTGTACTTCTACAGGTTTGTAGTTTACAACTACCTATGTGGGTACAGCTAGCATCACTTTGGCAAATGCACGAAGGTTCCGCTTTTTTGATTTCTAACAGAGGAAAAAATACGGGAACAGCGTGTAAGAAGTCTTACGTAGACAGTTTCTACGTGGGCAAATTAGAATTTTTGTAGAATTTTTATGAACGACTTTTCTCGATTTTTCGGACAGTTGCTTTTTAGTTTTTGGCTTGAAACTCGAGAAGGGTCAGAGCTGTCGCTAAAGCAAGACTGCCGTCTTGTAGAGCATGCTTTGCTTTATCGAAAGTTGCTTTGGAACCTACTTAAAATTAAGAAGTGTATGACTTATCGCGGTTGAAATTCAAAACGGACATTAATTTCCGGACAACCTAATAGATCTCAAGATAAATGTAAGTTGTTGCCATGATGCTCGCAAAAGCAAATGCGTTCAAACTTTCTGGCAGTTTGTCCCATGATGCTTCACTTCGTAGAATTCTTCAATTTATAGAACGGTAGGCTTTACCCAGAAGCGTTCTTATTCGACACAGTGTTAGCGAGAAAGTTAAACTTTTAAAATTTAATTGTCAAAATCAGGCACACTTGTAAGGGTCCTGGAATATCTGAAAATCTGAAAATCTCCCTATGAGTGGTTTACAGGGTGCCCATAAAGTATGTATACACTGTTTGATCATTAATATCTCTTTTCCGAAAAACTCTTTTGCCTTGCTTTAGGTACCATTTTGTAGAGCTGGCTTCAGCTTAGATTTACTGCATGAAGAGAATTATCCATCTTTCTTCATTACTGTAGGATTACGGTAGAAACTGCAAAGAGGGTTATAAATCATGAAAGGGCATATTTTGCTTCAGAAAGAAAACAAAACAACCTAAAAACTCTTACACTAAGCTAATTAGAATTGCTGATTCTAATTCTAAAGTTTCCAATTTATTATGATGCTTCATTAAAACGTTATGTGAGTTGAGCAGTAGCGGCAAATTTTTTCAATGTTCCTAAAAAGTGCGGCTACACCGTTTAGAAAGTTTCGCAATCTTGTGAATAGTTGAGTATTGAACTCAGCGTCCATAAAAACCCTATTACACAAGTTTTCACATTTACTGAAAATTTTGAAACGGCAGCTTTTTTCGCATTGACACCATGTGTTTCAAGTTTCTACCTAATCCTACAGTAATGAAGAAGGGTGGGTGATTCGTTCTATACTGCAAATCTAAGTTAAAGCTAGCTCTACAAAATGGTACCTGATGCAAGGCAAAAGACTTACTGGGAAAAGGAATATTAATGATCAAACAGTGTATACATACTTTACAGACGCCTTGTAGACACTGGTGGGCACCTAGGCCCGTAGTAATCCCCCCGTCGTGATGGTCGCATTGTTCGAAACATCGCGCGTACTTGTCGTTAGTAAGTGTCGTTTCGGCCGCGATTCCTCGAGCGCCTATCAAATCAAACCAATCAACTTTTGATGTCAAACTCGAGTCTAGCACTTCTCTCTTTGCCACGAAGTTTTTTTAGAAAAGTCAAAATCGTCTTTCTATTTTTGCAAAAATTTTCCGACTTACTTTTCTTCACTTTGCTCAAGATGAGCGACTTTGGCTTTTTTCATTCCTAAAACATCTTCTATAGTGCGTCAGAATCCTTCTGCTTTTCTCGCTTTATGAACGGGTTGAAATCTGTTTCAGTGAAATTACTTTAACTGTTTTCTAATATTTGCCAGCTTACTTCAAATTTGATTAGAAAACTTATTTGAAATGCCCCAAAAGATTTTACACAATTAGTTTTACAGTTTCTTATTTCTTCTCGAGTTTCTCATCTTTTTCGCATCTTTTATTCTCTAGCATATTTGTCCCGTTTGCAAAACAGTACAATTCTGCATTGACTAACAAGTGCAGAAGATTATTGAAGAATCACGTTGCAGAGAAAGTACTACCGTACATTTCTATGTAATGCCCTGATTTTCTCACTTTCTTGGAAGGTAATGATTGTAGAGCTGGATGCGTCTTGTTCCTGTAAGTTCTGTATAGTTGACGATGAAGAAAAGATAGCGGGGATGGAATCATCTAATTCAGCTTAGCTTGGCTTGATCAACCTTATTAGCAGAATAAAAAATTCATGTTAGCGCATTCATTGAGCGCCATAAACCGTCTGTAGATTGAGCTGTTAAATGGGAGAAGAAGGGGAAGTCATGATACTGAATAGTTTGGAAACAGAGTGTTTATGAGAAAAGAAAGAGGTCTGAACAACTATACATCACGCTAACATTGGATGGGAACCCCCTGTGTTTTACCAAAGAGTAATATAATATTATGGATTAGCTCAAATATGTATGGAAAATATGGATTAGCTCTGTAGCAACTGAGTTAAGGATGCGGCTTCAAAGAGAAAGAGGAGATTTTTTTACGCTTCTTTACAGCTATACAGTGCCCATCTAGAGCCCTCAAGGAGTTTTTTAAAAATGCCTCCAGGAAGTTTTCATCTCTTGCGAACTTCCTGACAACTTATTTGCTAAACATTCCGAGAGCTTTACTGAAACTTTCCCGTAAAGCTCAGAAACTCGCTTCATTTTCAGCAATTTCAAAAAATATGACTAAATTTTGTTTACTTGAGCTTAGCGTTTTTCTCCCTTCAGGAAATGGTGTTGCAGACCGGCTGGCCTCAAGTATGACTAAAAATTGAAAAAAAAAACACTTTCAAAAGCTCAAATACTACTGTGGGCATGTATGTGTGATAAAGGTGTTGAATGTAGCCATTGGTATGGAAGTACTGCTTTCAAAGCCTCACGAAGTCGAACACAGTCGACAAAAGCGCAGACCTCTACCAACGATAACCATCAATAATTTCTAAATCTTTTGCAATTTTTTTGCAAGCCCATAAAATTTAGCTGTACTTTGGAGATGCTCTGCTACATCTGTGCAGAATTTGGTCTTATTTCGTAAGCTATAGATTTTCTTATAATTTTTTGCAAGGCAACAAATATTGAAAAAAGGGAAGTGGGTCGTATCTGAGTCGCATCCAATTTTTTCGGAAATAATTTAGGCATCACATTCGTTGTTGTCAAAAGAAACGCATAAAAAAGGAAGGACGTACTATCTATTAGTGTTATGTAATTGAGATGAAAAAATGGTCTTTGGCCTTTTAGAATTCGATCCGTTCACAGCAGGGTGCTGCCCTTGTATGGCAACTGTTTAGGCCCGTATGTACGTACATCCCCGCGGAGAGGGGAGGGGATCTGAGAGGGGAAGCGCCTTATCTCACTGCTCTAGATATCTTTCTTCTTTCTTCTCTATCGTGCTTATGAGGGTTCTCATACTCTTATACCTGCGCATAATAGATGCCGGTTACTGCTATAAAGATTAAATATTCACTATTTCTTTCGATCCCCTGGGGATCCCCAGGGGATCATCTCACATTTTCAAAGTCGTTTATCTTACTGAAAAATGAATAAAAACGCTGCAAAATTGTATTGAAGATATACTACGATACATGTTGTTACATTTAGCATGTTTTCGACAGAAGAAATAGAATCTGAAAATTTTGATTTTTTCGATAATCACTGGCTCGCGAGCAGCGTTCATCAAAGATTTTGATATCTTGAGATTTCACTTATTTCTATCATGAATATGCTTAGCAGTGCTGTAGTAAATCCACAGCACAATTTTAGAACATTTTCATAGAGTTTTCAGAAAGATAAATAACTTTGAAAATGTGAGGTGATCCCTTAGGGATCCCCAGGGGATCAGACGAAATAGTGAATATCTAACGGCAGTAACCTGGCATCCGTTATGCGCAAGTATCAGTGTATGAGAAACTTCAAAACCAAGACAGAGAAAGAAGAAGAGAGATTCATAGACTAGCGAGATATGACGCTTCCCCTCTCAGATCCCCTCCCCTCCCCGCGGGGATGTACGTGCATACGGGACTTAATGTTGCTTAGTTTCAAAAGGACATTGAAATAAAAGCTTTTCGACCTAATCTTTACAACTGTGAAAAGTTTGTGCTAGGATGTGTCTGTAATAAGTTGTGATTTTCGTGAAAAGTGACAAACTAATTGATTTTGGCATTTTCTGTGGTAAAGTCGAAATTCGTAACATTTTACAGAGCACCATTCCACTGTGGCAAAAAGTAAGTCAAAAAAATTGTGCAATTACGTTTTCAGATTTTTCCGCAGCGTCTCAGAAAATAAAATTAAACGGATGCAAATCCGTTGAGACAGCGCGAGGTTACAAATTTTCAAATATAAAACGACAGGACTTTCGGGACAACCTAATACAAACAAATGGCACACCTATATAAAGTGGACGCATCCGAAGTTAGAGAAATCACACCGCAAAAAACTTTGGGCAAACTATGGTTCAACTGCAGGAGGGATGGAGCACCAGTAGTATAACCAGTCTACGTCAACAACATAACAACAACAATGGACACAAGTATGATATATGAGAAGGAATTGCATACTGGTGGCAACAGGCAGAAAAAGCGTGGGAGATGAGAAGCTTAGGCGGATGTACGCAAAGAAATAAGAACCTAAATATTTTGCGCCCATGAACAAAAGCTGCCGGCGGCGGCTACGGGCTGCTGACGGCTGCTACGTGCTGCTAGCCGACGGCTGCCGGCGCGGTGTGAAGGCACCCACAAAGGCACTTTCCGGAAGTTCAAGACGCGAAGTCGTTGTGGGACCCTGCGTCTTGATGTGGCGGCATGCCTACTTTGCCGCAGAGCAGGGAATCTACAGTGGCGAGATATTCCCGTTAGGCGTAGTTCTCCCAGCTTCTCAAGCAAGCATGTAACCTCTGGTTATGATCTCGCACTTGTGCAGGGCAAGAGCGAGGACATCCAGTCTCCCATTAACACATTGACGACCATGCAGAATTATAGTTGTCTGCCTTTTGGGACCAAGGCCTTTTACGGACCAGTTCACATTTTTTAACTTCAACTACGCATGCTGCCATCTACAGTATACCTACAGTAGTTATGAAAGGCTGACAAAAAAGGTAGAGGTCATTCCTAAATTCCGTGCAAAAGAAAGCCACGGAGTGAGTTTGTTCCAGAATAATAGCCATTCTGATAAAACTCAAGACTTGACACAGATGATGTGTCAAGCGGTCCCACGCGGTATTCATTGCTTGACACATCATGTGTGCCAAACGGTCGTCAAGTGTTAAAACCTGTCTAGAACCAAGTCGTTTTTATGACTTATTGCGATCCGATCGATCTATCCGAGCTACGAGCTTTTTTGGAGCAAATTTGAACGCATGTGTCAATAAAGTCGCACGGTTCCTCCTGGTCTCAAATAGAGGAAGTTACGAAATACGGAGTTCGATAATCTTAAACAGAAAGTAACAAATACACGAAGTTTGCTGAGATTCTGCACACTCCTGTTTCGGCCTGTATGATTATTTCAATCCAGTTGCGCTTTTGATTGACCCAATATAGCTTTAACTCGGTAACCTGGAAATTATCACCAACATGGAGTTGCGTTCAGTGCTTTTCAAAATAATATGAAATAGAAAGGCCCCTTTGACTGAGGACTACCCTTACGAGTCTGTAAACCTTATCAGACCCAGTTTTAAACGCATACGAAGGTTGAAATTGGAAACTTTAATCTTAGAAAAAAACTAATGGAAATTTTGGTAGCAATACGGTAGACGCGGTACAGAACAAGGATAATAATGTGCAAATCACCTCGCGAGCATAACAATGCCTTGATATCTTTGATTCCAAACGGTTTTCAAAACAACTTTTGACTTCATTATTTTTCAACTTTAATAATGTCTTGTTTGACGAGGAGGCAAGCTAGAAAATGATTCTTTCTCCTCGTTTTCAGAGACTTATGTTATGAGTAACTGTGTTCCTTTCCCTTTCAAACGGTTGAGTATCTGCCAAATTATAGTGCTGTCAAGTACTACCAGACAAACTTTTTGTAGCCGATATATGAAATGAACAACACTGTTACGACGTTTACGCCATTAGATCATGCTTTACCTTATAGACAAGCTGAGAATTATTAAGGAATACTGATCGGCCTTTCCACTTGAAGCGCATCGTATTGCAACGCCGTACCTTCACATAAAGGAATAAGCCAACGTTTTTTGTTCCCTCAAGGACTTTGGAACTTCCGTCAAAATGAATTCTTCAAATTTGTAAAACATCTGAGATAAATTGAAAGGTTGGACGAAGTGATTTTTAAGGTTATAAAACGTTGTAATACCGCAAATATAGACAATGACAAACTATTGAAAGCAAGGTGGCTTTAAGTGGAACAGCGGAAGCCGTGAATTCTTAGGTATTCCTAGCCTTTTATATTTTTCAAAAACGAAGTCCCCGAAGACTTTCCTACAAGAATACGACATTTATGAAAATGGGTCAAACACTAAAACAAAAAACAATAAAGCAAAGACAGCATTGAACAGACAAAAACGAACTATGAACATCGTATTCTCTGGCGGCATGATGTGTCCGGCGCTCACCATTGGAGCACCTTGCTGCCGTCATACGGAATATTTGGAGGGTTGTGACTAGGCAAGGGGGGAGGGAGGTTCGAAAACTCAGTTCAGGGTGGCACCAGGTATGCAATAATCGCCCGTCCGGGTAAGTTACCCGGACAGGTAGTTTCCGCTTCATAGCTCGGTGCTCAGGGATCTGTGTTCTTCTTTGTTTGTTCATCTATTGGAGGCTCTACCTGACATTGTAGCACAATGACTAGCAGCTTTGCTGTATAAGCTGAGATAATTCCCCTTCATAGCTCGGTTCGTTATTTGTATAAACCCGTTCGGGATCCTACAAATAACGAATTATCTCAGCTTATACAGCAAAGTGCTGCTAGTCATTGTGCTACAATGCTAGGTAGGTAGAGCCTCCAATAGATGAACAAACGAGGAAGAACACAGATCCCTGATTATTTTCAAAGTTATTTATATCCGCAAAAACTCAATGAATACGTCACAGAGTTTTGCTGTCAACCTAGTACGACATGCTAGGCGTGTTTTCAATAGCACAGATGAAATGTGCAAGTTTTGAGTTCTTCGATAGAGCCCAATTTCGCGAGCACAGGTTTAGCGAATATTTTGTCAACTTGATTTTTCACTTATTTCTTTCACAAACATGCGTAGCACTTTCGTAATAATAGACAGTATAACTCTGTGGCGTTTTCATTGAGTTTTTGCGGATATAAATAACTTGGAAAATGAGCTTGAGCGGATCCCGTTCGGGATCACACAAACATCGAATCATCTCAGCTTATACACCAAAGTGCTGCTAATCATTGTGCTACAATAATAGGGTAGTAGAGCCTCCAATAGATGAACAAACAAGGAAAGGCACAGATTCTCAGAGCATCGAGCTATGAAGCGGAAACTACCTGTCCGGGTAACTTACCCGGACGGGCGATTGTTGCATACCGCTCCAGAAGTGGTATCTAAATGGGCAATAGAGGTTTGGAAGCTCGCAGAGCTTCATTGGAAACATGGGGGCATCACAGCTACGCAAAAGTTGGCGCAATCTTCACTACTGATAAGTTTCTTTGACAAATCAAACATTTGATAGAGGTGATAATCGCAAAACTTTTCTCTAGCAGTGGCGACGCGCCTCCATGTTTTCAATAAAGCTCTACGAGCTTTGGAGAGTGCTCGCCTTTGTGAAAACAATGCTTTTAAGCTGCGTTCATACTGATTTCAAAGTTCGAAAACAATTCCAGCACAGCGCTCGAACTGAACGCTGTGCTGGAACTGTTCCCGTTCGGGATCAGTATGAAGGCAGCCTTATCAAGCTCGAGAACTCTCTAGACCTCTAAGTCCAATTTTTGAGCTGAAAGGTGCGCCAAATCTAAGTTAAAGTGATGGTAGATTTTGAAGCATGCGAAGCATTGCTTTTCGTGTCATATTCGCAAACCGCCAAGAAATGTCCATATGTTACAACCTTTCCATAGGAGCACGTATCAATCGATTATCTCTTAACAACCTTGAAATTTTCCCAGTTTTTGCGGTCATTTGGCGTTCAAGAAAATTTGCTTTGTAAAGTTGCTTTTTGGGAGTTTGATAAATGCTGGTTGCACTGCACATCTCAAGGTTTAGGGGTGCATTCGTAGCGCAGATGCTGAGAGGCAACAAGTCCTCCAAAAACGTTTAGCAAAGTGGCTGCAAGTTTTGACCAACACGGTTTTCGCTATTGTCCCCAGAGCCCCCTTCTATGTGTATGAAACTGCAAAATGTTTTGAACACAGTGTTAATCAGTGTGATTTGCATGTAATTACAAAATTTGGATTCGTTTTATGCTTAACAAAATGTGACATAACAGAATTTTAGCGTGGCTGCAAAATTTTGGCCAGCACTGTGTTGAGACAAAAACTGGGTGATTAACGATTATGATTGTATATACTTTGGGGCACTATGTAATAGGTTGTCCCATAAGTCTTATCATAGTCAAACCCTCAAATTAATAATTCTTAAGAACTAGGAGCACGTGCAAGTGTACAAGTTTGTGGCATTATCTTTGAGTGAAAAGCTGTATTTGCTGCCGCAATCACATATTTGCTAGGAACACAGAACCGCTCAAACAAAGTTTTGGTGTTCATTATTTTTTCTCAATTTGTAGCTATCAAAAAAATGCAACAAGTGTGGGTATAAATGTCATATGGGGATAATATATGGGTGAGCAAGTAGTAAATTAGCAGAAATTTTTGAGTTGAGATGCGATTTGTTGTGGGAATTAGGAATTTTTCGTTTTGACTTGTAGGGATCGATAATGTTGTTCGCAACTAACCAGAGCCCAATAAGGAGTCGCAGTTACGAAATGAAAATTCACTGGGAAGATTTCAACCACCCAAATCAAGGTGGAAAGATTTGCATGCGCTACAACATTGAAACCCCTAAGCCAATAAACGACTTAAAGTAAATCTAAAAGCGGGCAATTTGCTTAAAGTTTATTTGCTGACTTGTCCGTTTCGCCCCACGTGCCTGATCTAAAGTTAAAGACCCATAGGCTTGCTGTAAACGCAGAGGAAACGCAAAACGAAACGAAACGCAAAACGCAGAGAATTTTTTTAAACAGAAGGTGATTTCCAATAACCCATTATTGTAGATGCCAGTTCATCACGTTATTAGATACTTACTTTGGTACAGATAAACATGACAAACAGGCCCGCAACTTTTTGAAACTTTTTTTTGCTCTTGAATCCAAGTTTTGCTTCAAATCCTTGATGATTATTCTGTTAGGAGCCGGACGTTTGTACAGCAGTAAAATCCCCCCCCCCCCACCCTTAGTAGTCGAGACCTTTGAGCAACACGTTTAAGGAAGATAAAAAGTGATTTCTTGCACTCGGCAGACAGACAGTTTCTGATTGATTTTGACTTTATCAAACGCACACTTTATGAAACAGAGAAAAATAGGATAACAAATGAGTAAAAAACTCGAAAACAGGGTTCATTTTTGTTTCATCCTGTCCGTATGCATGTAATTCTGAACATATAAATGTTGTTACAACAGAGATTGTTGATTAATTGTATCCCATTGATACGATCTAACCTGATATCATTGTACGTGGTATCGGGCTTAGATCAAAATACTTTTCGTCTATTGTTGAAAATGATTCCAAATGAAGAAGGTACAAAAGAGCGTAAACATTCCGTAAAAAGAGTAGATGATGGTTTGGAAAGAAGGATAATCTATGATTTCTTAAAGCAAATCGCTTATGATACTTTGGAAGTGTCATGAATTGACTCATCCCAACTGGACACTGCATAATCACTTTGGATAATTTTTGCCCTCATTCATTCAGGAAAAAGAGAGACAAGGAAAGGTACTGTACTCAACCTGAAACGCGGTCATCAAGTTGAGCACAGCACATCTACGATAGTTGGTCACAGGCATACCCTGGATACATAGAGCCACGTACTCTGGTAACCTTCACTTTAAGAGCTATGAGGGGACACAACCCTCACCTGAAAAAAAAACAGAAGTCATCCGGGGCTTCGCATCGCGTGTTATTATCCTGACTATATCGGAATGAATGTTAATGAAGCAACTACAGAGAGTAATATCTTTAGGTTATCTCAGCGAAACCGCGAATTTGCGTTTTCGTAGTCTTTTTTTACGTTAAAAAGAAGGTTTCTGTAAAGTTTTCGCTGGAAATCAGGACAACGTTTCTCATTAATTTCTTATTTGACCAAAATCGAGTTTCAGAAGTTAAGGAAAGCAGCTGGAGTAAAACAAAAACGAGAAACTGCGTTTAAATCTTGCACAGAAAGTCGCGCACGAAAACGCTGATCTATCTCGTTAATGAGTGATTCTCAAATCTTGGGACGTTGTCATTTCTCCTCGTTGTGTCCTGACGATTAGAAAGATATAATGTTAGAGGGTTCCATTAAGACCCCGCGGAGATCTACAACCAGAACCAAAGGCCCCGTCGGCTCTGGTCTCTCTCCGCTGCTCGTCTGCGTCTCCGCGCGCTGCGCGCTACCTCGCTACCCCAAACGCTAGGCGCGGGGCATTTGGCTCTGGTACCCTTTTCTTTGTTGTCTCGAACCCAATCATAGCAAGCTATCTATCATTTTTTTTGATCTCTATTTTCACGCTGACAACGTCCCAAAACCACATTCTTTGATTTGATCGAGAAACCCAGCGAAAATCTTGTTTCAAAATCTCTTGTTTTTTCTAGTTTACCTCTTTTTACGCGGTTTTTTTCGTGGTTCTATAGATATGGCTACTGTTTATAGCGCAGACAACCACATAGCCTTTATCTCTTCGATTATGATGGAATTTTTTGCCAAAAATTGTAAGGAGTGCGTTTTTCTTCAATTTGTTCTGTTTTAATGCTTTTCGCAGCGATTTTTTTCAGCTTGGGCGATTGTTGCTCCCAGCCCTGTAGCTCAAACTTTGCAAAAAATCGATAAAATCGATAAAAGTAATAGACGATTTTGAAAACTAATATTGTATTCGTAATCAGCATGCTCGATTACCCCCTCTGCCAACTCCCAACCCCGTAGCTCAAACTTTGCAAAAAATCGATAAAATCGATAAAAGTAATGGACGATTTTGAAAACTAATATTGTATTCGTAATCAGCATGCTCGATTACCCCCCTGTGCAAACTCCCAGCCCCGTAGGTGAACTCAGCAAAAAAATCGATAAAAATCGATAAAATCGATATCGATCGATAACGAAGTAGCCTGTGACACGCTCCCTGCCCCGAAGTATATGTGTGCCAAGTTTGGTCCAAATCGGTTCAGAAATAAAAATTTCTATTCCCCACATACGTACAGACATACAGACAGACATACAGACATTCAGCTTTATATATAAGATAATTAAAATAATTTTCAAAAATTTTCAAAAATACAAATTAGCCTTGTGAAAATTTTTTTCGACTGCCGCCACGCCCCCTTTTTGCGAAATTTTGGGGTCAGGGGACGCAAAAATTTTGGAAAGCAAAATAAAACAAAACATTTTTCGAGTGCGTGGCTGACCACGCGCCTTCATCCGAAAAATTATTTGTCGCCCTCCCCCCCCCCTCCCTAAACGGAAATCTTGGGTACGCCACTGGTACAGACATGAATTTTCAGCGCACTACAGGCTTCTCGAGAAATAATCGTTTTAATATGAGGCACCCAACTGTGCGAAGCTAAATTCAGTGTTCTCTCGAAGTAAAGACTGTAGAGCGCTGAAAATTCATGTCTGTACTTACACTGGTCTGTAGTACACAAATTCTAACGTGGGGACAGCACAGCATCATTTTGGCAAAATATATAGTAAAAGCGTATCAGTGAGCAAGTTGGGAATTTTTCAGGATTTTTTGGAGGGAGTTACGATTTTTTTCTTTATTTTTTGGATTGTTAAATATATTTTTGGTTTTTGTCTTCAAACACGTTGACGACCATGCAGATTTTTAGTTGTCTGCCTTCTGGGACCAAGGCCTTTTACGGACCAGTTCACATTTTTTAACTTCAACTACGCATGCTGCCATCTACAGTATACCTACAGTAGTTGTGAAAGGCTGACAAAAAAGGTAGAGGTCATTCCTAAATTCAGTGCAAAAGAAAGCCACGGAGTGAATTTGTTCCAGAATAATAGCCATTCTGATAAAACTCAAGACTTGACACAGATGATGTGTCAAGCGGTCCCACGCGGTAGTCATTGCTTGACACACCATGTGTGCCAAACGGTCGTCAAGTGTTAAAACCTTTCTAAAACCAAGATGTTTTCATGACTTATTGCGATCCAAAGTTAAAACGGACGGAACTCATGGAACAACCTGATACTCTGCGCAGTATTTTTGTATGTCGCCATGGTTTAATATTATACTATCTTGGAGCTCCCAAATCTCCTTACTCCATAAAAATCTCATGCTAAAGGGTATACGCTGATAGGTAACACATAGATTGGACGTTTTGCTACATTCTATTGTCATAGATAACATGTCTCGACCTTTATAAGTCTACCCAAGAAAGGCTCAATTTTTTTCATTGTGGTGATGGACCCCAAAAACCCAAAGTCAAACTTGATTTCAATGATTGCTAACATTCACTCTTTAAATCGAAAAAAATTGTAACTTCCATCAGTGCAGTCGTTTGTGAAGCATTTTGCCAAGTCTTGAAATCTCTAGAAAATGTATTGAACTCTACTGAGTTTCATAGTTTAACTTGAAAATTTCATCACCTGCGGTACTGCAAGCAGAAGAAATGGCGAGTATTGGCAATTGTGCATAAATATCTAAAGACCCTGATTAGAAATACAGCTTCTAGAAAGAGAAGAAAAGAGCAGTTACTGTTATACCACTTCTTATCGTTGAAAAGCAAAACACTGTTTCAAACGAACTAATTTTTCAAGCTTAAAATGTATTAATTTGCAAAAAAAATTCTGCCATCAGACGCTGAACTAAATTGTTTTAATTATATCTTCATCTTCATCGTGAGTGGCTGTCAAATATCGATATTTTGGTCATTTATATTAACAACCACAGGCTACTGATTAAGTATGTCATAGATGCTCTTTTCAGAAAACGCGCTGGCTGCGTTTTAAAATATGTGGAGAATTTGATTTTCTGAACCCTGAATTCAAAGAGTTATTTCTTGCTTGCAAAAAGACCCAAATACCGGGGCAAGTAATATTCAGATAGGCGTCGCGTCGCGTCTAATCTGAAGAATGTGCCTTTTTGCAGACCTGAAAACAACGAATTTTTCTCCCTTACTGGGCATGCCTTCCTAATTGATCATCATTTTTACTAGCTGAGTAGCTTGTTAGGTAGCTGGGGCCATCGTACACTAAGCACACGTTTCAAACCAGCCCTTGGCATTCGCATTCATTCTTGGTATTGACGAAAAGAATTGGCAGAACTCTTTCAACCTAATATAAACATGTCTGCAAAAAAATTCCATAGGTGGGAGAGCCCTACAATTTCAAATCGTCGACCCAAATCCACCAGTTTGCAGTTCGGAAATGGAAGAAGGTTCATTTAACGACTGTCACGCATAGTGTCGGGGAACAAGCTGTCAAGATCGCATCAAATTTCGTGGCTTTGAATTCGGCCTCAAGTATTACAGGGAACGTCAAAAGTTTTTCTGAATGCGCTGATAATTTTGATTTTAAATTCATGTCACATAATGCTGAAATCTTCCTTCACAGACTTTGTAATAAGCCTTTCCAAGGTTTTGAATAATAAAGTAAAAGCAAAATCAATCTCGATATTTACAGCTAATTCCCTAGCTGGAGGTACTAGAATTTCAAAAATCAATGCTCACAATATAAACGAGACTTACACTGCTAATTAGTTGTTACCACTGTTACCAAAAGCTATTTTCTCAAAAATGTAAGTGAACAGAAAGCAATTACTCCGAAGTAAATTTCAAATCTTCCAATCGCCCAGTCGAATACAAACTTCCAGTATTCGGCGTGCACATGCATGCATTAAAATTTGCCAGTTTAATTTTTAAATTTTGAAAAAAAAATTTTAATATTAGGTTGTTACATAGGTCTTGTTACACTCTGTATACTTACAGCGATAAGTCCTACGCTTCATATTCTCACTATGGTTTTAGGGTACCGTTCGATAGAGCAAAGCAAGCTCTACAAGATGACTTGTGCAGTTTCGTACTAGCTTCGATCCGCCGCAAGTTTGAAGCAGTAATTCGAGTCGCACTTAATGCTTAAACAAATTGAGAAAATTTTATATCTTTGTTCAAAAACATCCTATGGATCTCCCGCTTGCTCAAGTAGATAGCACTTCACATCAGATATTCATATACACAGTTGCTGTATTTTTTACTAAACTAGAAATCGAAAAAATCGAAATTCTTTTACTTAAACAAAAACGAATCTATGCTGTGTTCACGCATGTTATTGCTCACTACAGTCTTAAGAAGTACGATCGTAAATTTTCAGCTTCGCACAAGCGCTAGTTTTCGAGATATATCGAATTTAGCCCTCCTCACTCGGGTGTTCCATATTGAAATCAACATTTCTCGAAAACTAGACCTTATGAAACCTGAAAATCTAGTTTATATTTCTTAAGGCCTGTAGTAATCAATTATATGTGTGAAAACAGCATAGCTTCGTTTTTGTGCAAGTACAAAAATTTTAATTTTCTCGACTCCTAGCTAAGCAAAAAATACAGTAACTGTATATATGAATGCCTGATGTAAAGTGTTATCTATGTGAGCAAGCAAGGACTATCCGCATGTCATAACAGTGTACCTGCCAAAGTTCTGAAGGCCGCAAAGTTCGACTGTTACCCAATGTATTTGTGTTTGGGCATATGTGCCAAACTTATTAGGTTGTAAAAAAAGTTCTTGCGCACTTACGAAACTTTTTTCAAATCGCTGTAACTTCAAGCAGGTTGATTCTTTTTTGAAGCTACAATTGCAAAGACAATGTCCACAACATATACAGGGTGCCCCAAAAAAATGTTTCGAACGTTTGATCGTTAATATCTCTCTTTCCCAGAAGTCTTTTGCCTTGCTTCAGGTACCGTTTTGTAGAGCTGGATTCAACTTAGATTTGCATTATAAAACGAATCACCCATCTCTCTTCATTACTGTAGGATTACGGTAGGAACTTCAAAGAGGGTTATGAGCCATGAAAAGCCATATTTTGCCTCAGAAAGGTTTTACACTAGGCTAATTAGAGTTGCTGATTCTAATTGTGAAATTCCCAACTCATTATGATGCTTCATTGAAGGGTTATGCCAGGTAAGAGATAGCGGCCATTTTTTCAATGTTCCTAAAAAGTGCGTTTACACCGTTTAGAAAGCTTCGCAATTTTGTGAATAGTTGAGTATTGAACTCAGCGTCCATAAAAACCCTATTACACAAGTTTTCACATTTACTGAAAATTTTGAAACGGCAGCTTTTTTCACATTGACACCATATGTTTCAAGTTTCTACCGTAATCCTACAGTAATGAAGAGAGATGGGTGATTCGTTTTATAATGCAAATCTAAGTTGAAGCCAGCTCTACAAAACGATACCTGAAGCAAGGCAAAAGACTTCTTGGGAAGAGAATATTAACGATCAAACGTTCGAAACATTTTCTGGGACACCCTGTATTTGTCTTGCTGGCTTTTCAGCGCCTCACTGCGGTTTACCAGCATGCGCAGAACGGAAAAAGGTCGTCGCGAAAGTGGCCTATTTGTGCAGGATTATCTCAGGCACAATGAAAGCTGGAGAGCTCAAATGCTGTAGTTATTTAGAGGTCTACAGGGGCTGTTGTGAAGACCATTCAGGTTTTTGAGTGACCACCTACAAGAAAACTTTTTCCAGAAAGTTTGAAAAATCAACCATTTTTTGCCCCTAAAAATGCATTTTTCGAGCAAGCGAATTTGAAGTTTTGTCATTCTGCATAAGGTGTACCAAATTTTTGATTACTGCGGACATTGTTGAGGTGATGCCTTACACATCTTTTGGACCCATCATCCACGCGTGGCGATCCCCACAGAAGCGACGCCGGCTGCGAAAAGACTTGCAGTCAGATGCAAGTTCGACAGCTTGCAATTTCTGAGCGCAAATCTCAAAACTCGAGCGCAGCTGCGGATAAGAAGTT
>CATQJL010000112.1:53506693-53589842 GCA_958299035.1 Cylicocyclus nassatus | reverse complement strand
AAGCAGTGGTATCAACGCAGAGTACTAAGAAGTTTGCGGAGACTTTTTAGCGAACATTAATCTGCAAGGGAGGTACTACCGAATCGTCCTTACAGTAGTCTACTAGGGGCAATGCGCGCTAGCTTACACCTTTGCAAAGTGACGTGCGCAGAAAGATTCACGAATACTGAAATCGGAATATCAAGGGCACGCTGTATATCGAAAGATTCGCCTTGGCGAGCTGAGCACAATGCTTTTTTCGGATTCAGAATACATTCATTCCGAAGGAAGTTATGTCAAATAGAATTTGAAAACGCATGATTTTTCCAGAATTCACCAACGGTTATGTTTCTTCTGGAAATAAATCTGCAGCTACACTTTAGTGCACTATAATCTACAAGAACCGTACTATCGAATATTACTTACTAGTATCTTTTATGTTAGATAGGCGCTGCGTTACATCCTTGCAAACAGAGCTCCGCGGAAGAATTTGAGAAAACTGGAAACAGAATTGGATGCAGAATTTATTCCTGAATGGAGTTATGGCGCCCTGTAGTTTGCGTGACTCGCGTGATTCCGCGGAAATCCCGGAATGTCGCAAAACTTCCAGAACGTTACGGACTTTCGCAAAACCCCCAGAATTTCACGATAGAAAATCTGCATTTTTGTGAGCTATTGTAGAAAGCAAGAAATAGAGTAGAACATAGGGGAATTCAAAAAGACTTCGATACGGAGGCAACGGCCTAGGTACGCGCATCGTTCGCGGTGTGGACTCTGATGGAAAGATGCTCGAGCACGCCGTTTGCGCCGTTTCGCACCTTAGACCGATCGCCTTTGTGGATCTGGATTTGTTTGTAATACGTAGGAAACAGAAGTGTTCAGCTCATCTTTGAAACTCCTGTTCTGGCAACTCCGTTCATTCACAATTTATAGAGCGGTGAATTTTTCTGAAAAAGCAACGTCAAGGAGACGGCGTCATGCGCATGATGAGCAATCCATCGATTGTTGCAGTGAGGAATTTATCTACTGCACCGAATGCGCAATTGAACCGAAAAAGCCTGCAGATCACATTCTATAAGAGATAGAGCGATAAAAACTCGCACAACGTTTCCTAAAGTACATGCCTTACTGTATGTCAAAAATGGTCCAATTTTGTGATATCCAGTGATAAATGATAAAATGATGATATTAATGGCAACGGCAGATAAGAATGGCTTGAATTCATGCGGCCGATTTCCAAGTTCATCTTCCATATAGGTGCAGAATTTTAGCCCAACCATCGGCTTGAAGCGAGTTGAAGCAAAAATGCCATTTTGGGTAAGAATTGGCAGCAATGGCATGTACCGATGAGAAATCGATCGATTACTGCAGCAAGGGATCTACCAATTGACCGAACAATAGAACTAGGAAATCCTTTAGATCACTTATAATGAGAGAAAGAGCGATAGAAATTCACACAGCTTCCTACAATACTTTTCTTACCATATGCCAAAAATGATCCAAAGATGTGATATTGTCAGTGATAAATGATAAAATGCTTATATTAGTGATAAGCGTAGATAAAAACTGCCCAACTTTTCGCGATAGTTTTCGGTAATGAGAACTTCGTACCAGAACCTCCTATTCGCGATTTACACACTGTGATAGATGTTCACAAAAGCCTTAACATGGAAAATAACAAGGTATCACCATATATTACCGTGTCACTATGAACTATGGACATATTGTATACCAGAAAATTCGTCTCATCAAGCTGAAGCCGATTCCAGGTTTATTTATAATCTTCCCGCAGATTATAAATAAACCTGTTTTGAAAGAAGTAGCTAAATCTTGCTTATCCCGCAAATCCCGCGAATCCCGCAAATCCCGTGAAGTCGCGAATCCCGCGAATCCCGCGAATCCCGACAATCCCGCGAATCCCGACAATCCCGCGAATCCCGACAATCCCGCAGTTTTGGACAAATTCTACCGCTGCAACTGTATGGTGCGCATGTAAGCCCTACCATAACTCCTCAGAACGGCTTCTAATCCCGTTGATTTCAAACGGAGAAAAAGGAAAAATTCGAAAAAACCTGTTTTGCAAGCTGGACATAATTATAAGGACACCTGGCCTGCATTATCGCATTCCTTGACTCCCAAATTTTTTGTAAAGTTACATCCCAGAATATGAAACTTTTGCAGCACCTAGGACCTGCCATGCTACTCAAGAAAAGATGATCCTTGCATTTTTCGTTTCCAAAGGCATCAGAAGTTAAACTGCGTCAACAAACAGCTGGTTTGAGGAGCTTTCAAGCCCGCGTTCATTTCAAATAACAGTCCTGAAATACACTTAGCCTTTTTGATAGATAAGGTGAAGAGCGCTTTTGTAAACTCCGCGTAATCGCTGATAGACAATCAGACTCCAACCTCACCATAGGGTTGTCGCGCTTTTGCACCACAAAACTCGATTTTCAAGTTACAGAAAGCGCTGCAATGTACTAGTCAGGAAAAAACTTCGTGGTTGCACATTCTGGTTCAGCTGCAATTGTCATCCGTTGAGAGTTGAGTCGAGCACCCTGCACAATCATATTCAACTCAAATCAAGAAATCGAACAGGAGACCGCTGTTGAATCTACTGCTCGCATAGAATTTTTGTTGGAAGTATTTCAGATCTAAATGTCAACTGCAACACTAGAAAAAATCTAAAAGTTGTTGCAAAAGATGCATCTCCATGTAGACAATGTAATAAATCGAGTCCAAACAGTGGAAAGTGAGTTTTGTGGTGCAAAAGCGCGACCACCCTATGGTGAGGTTGGAATCTGATTGTCAATATCAGCGATTACGCGGAGTTTACGAAAGCGCTCTTCACCTTATCTATCAAAAAGGCTAAGTGTATTTCAAGAGTGTCATTTGAAATGAACGCGGGCTTGAAAACTCCTCAAACCAGCTGTTTGTTGACGCAGTTTGACTTCTGATGCCTTTGGAAACGAAAAATGCAAGGATCATGTTTCCTCGAGTAGCATGACAGGTCCTAGGTGCTGCAAAAGTTTCATATTCTGGGATGTAACTTTACAAAAAAATTTGGGAGTCAAGGAATGCGATAATGTTTAAAAAGGCCAGATGTCCTTATAATTCTGTCCAGCTTGCAAAACAGGCTTTTTAGAATTCTTCCATTTTTGTCCGTTGAAATCAACGGCATTGGAAGCCGTTCTGAGGAGTTATGGTAGGGCTTACATGCGCACCATACAGCAAAGTTTCAGACAGATTCACTGACAAGAACAAAAATTACGACGATTTCTAAGGTGTCTCTATAATTATGTCCAGCACTGTATACTTTGCTTAGGTTTCGCAACAAAAAGTGCCGGGTGAAGGGTGGGTGAAACTTTTATAATGGGAGTGCTCAACTAGACGTCTTTTTACAATGGTAAAAAGCCTCTACTTGAGCATTCCCATTATAAAAGTCTCATCTAACCTTCACCCGGAACTTTTTGTACCAAAATCTAGGCAAGTATATATTTTCTGAAAACAGAGGGCGAGGCGGTTCCAACGGTGACCATCTCCATGCACTATGTGTTCGTCTTCGAAGTTACGGATTTTTTTATTCTAAAAACTCGTGAATATCCAGAAATCACAACCCACACCCTTCACCAGGCTCTTTTTTCAATATACACTAGGCAAACTATATATGCATTAAGAGAGGAGGACAAGATGGTTTCAAAACATTTTCCTTGCTGACGTTGCTGTTCATCTACGAAAATACGAAATTCACCTTTCAAAAAATTCGTAAATTCTTAAAAATTGTTTAACTCTTTCCGAAAAATGTTCTCGCATGCACATCTTCTATGGTAACTTCAAAAACAGGCAGGGTGATGTGAAAAAGGAAAAGGAAATGTTAAAAAATACAGGTGCTGGTCAGAAATATAATTGTGTGCTAATCCCGCAGCACATCAATTCACAAGAAAAAAGACAATCAGTGTTGACAAGGATTTGAAAATTATAAACTTTGACTAAGAAAAATGATGAGAGAACACAAGGCTTCCCCCCCCCCTCGGTCGACATTTTATAATTTCTCTAACAATTGAAACACTCTTCACCCTGGAGGAGTCATTCTTACCTTATCGCACCTATGGTCCGCACTGAGGTCGATGGCAGGACTGGTACTGCGCTGCGGTACAACAAGTTTGATTTAGGCACGCTCCAGTCACGGATAACAAAGATTAAACTTTGAACCTATTAAAGCAAGCGAAGATGGGAGCTAGGCGGAACGGATTCTTTGGATGCCGCTCATTACCTGAAGCCCACCTATAGGTTGCACATCTACTATCATGTTGCACCCTCGGTATAGGAGCGCCTACTTCTTGTTAAAACTCACATAACCCTCTCAGGCTAGGCTTGCAAGAAGCTGGCTCCGACGGCTTCTTTCTGCTTACCTTCTTGGTCAGAAGATCAAATATGAAGTCTTTTAGATAAGCGATTGCAATTTTTTTGAAGTTAACAGTTTCAAGCAAAAAGTATTTTTTGGCTGTTTCCAAGAAGGAAGAGAAAATCTTCCGTTTTTCTGAGCTCTTTTCATTCATCAAGCTTGTGATCGCCCTGCCTCGAGCGATGGCTGTAACAGAAGAGAGAATTCCGTAAAAGTAAGACACTCCTTTACTTTCAAAGAATTTTTGAACCTCTTCCAATCAGTCGTTTTGCTCGAAGAGTATTCCGGACTAAGGTTAGACAGCTTATCGAGTTTTAAAACTTTTTAAATGAGCGTACTTATTTCGCAAAAGAGTATTTCTAGAGTATCGCTTTTTGTCACGAGACTCTTGTTATAGGCCGTCCGCGCTGCGCTCGGAGAGCAACGCGGATGCGTCCACCGAAGGCAGTTCATAACTGGAAGAAGCGCAGAGAAAACAAGCGGCGAAAGTGCATGAGGAAAGGAGAGTGACGTGCAGTACACACCCTGACCGCTCTCCGCGCACTGCGCGGACTTTTAGCGCAAGCATGAAAACTTTCAATCTTTCGATGTCTGACCAAGAAAAAGTTACAGCAACTGCCATATGATTTCTTGATGAAAGATATATGTGAGCGACTTGGGAATAGTAGAAGATTTTGAACGGAGATACAATTGTTTTCATCTTCGAACTTCACGTGATTACAACAGTGCAGAAACAGTGAAGCCGTTTTGTAGATCTTGCTTTGCTCTAGCGGAAGGTGCTTAATATATGCCTTGGGGGTTTGTCTTGTTGCGATCTGACGACGATAAATTGCGACATTCTTTTATTTGAATACAATACGTACTTCCCTCTGCGACTTCCTCTAAATTACCAACGGTGTGCGCATTTTCTCTATCGCATACATCTCGCCTGAGTAATTCCATGCCACTTATTGGGAAGTTTAATTAGCTCTCTATAAGATTTAATTTTGATTATTGCATTTAACGTTTTTCTCCTGTTCTTTGAATTAATCGATATTTCTTGAAAACTAACTACTGTAGAGGGTTGAAAATCCACTGTTATATTTCCTAAGCTAGATAGTATGGAATTACTTATACGAAAACTGCCCAAAATGTGGTACATCAATGGTGCGGCATATTCTTAATTTGCTCAATGGGCTTTGGTTGGAACTCATATGAACAATAAGCATATGCGGGTGATGGAGTGTGCTTTTAATTTGCAGTTTGAGAGTATGAGGCGTGATACCGACAATTGCGTTTGTTTGAGTTGTTT
Source organism: Cylicocyclus nassatus (assembly GCA_958299035.1). NCBI lineage: Eukaryota > Metazoa > Nematoda > Chromadorea > Rhabditida > Strongylidae > Cylicocyclus > Cylicocyclus nassatus. Next base: position 53,584,170 of record CATQJL010000112.1, on the reverse strand, counting down.
AAAAAACACCTTTTCCTCAGTTATCTTTGTCACGCATATGGAGAGAGAGATTCGTTTAGAAAGAAACTAGGCATTTTGACAGACTTCGACAACGTTGAGAGATATCAAGTGCTTGCAATTATTTGTGAATTACTTTTATGCTGCGAAGGCAATACATAGTCATGACGTCTTTCTTTTACGAAACCAAGCAATGAACAAACGAATTATCTACATAATTTATTTTATTGATTGAAGATTGAAGTTTTGACTATTTCTTGTTTTACAAGACTTCTACAAAAAAAACCGGCATTGACTTCTGGACCAACTCGTTGTGCGGATAAACGCATTAACTTCAACTTACCTTTCGGTTGTAGAGTGCTGAATATTACATTCAAGACAGGCGTCCATAGCTTTCAATGACATTTTGAGGTTCATGTAGAACATTTGTTAATACAACCATAGTTTTTTGGCAGCCGACAATCATAACTTATTTCAAAATTTATTTATTTATTCATTTAGTGAATGCATCCATTGATGAGCCAAAGGAACGTGCTTATGAAAAAAGAAAACAACAAGTAACACAATGTCAAGATAAGTCATATGCATCGCCAGGTGTCTTATGCTATGAGTTTTAAAAAACACTTCAAGTCAAATATGGCACTTTTCGAGATTTATTTATTTATTTATTTATTGATACACTGTTGTGCACAGTGCGCCTGTACAAAGACACGAATGCAACGACAGACAAAGACAGTAATGAAACGAAATTGTGACATGCTCAACACCCTGGAGAAATTGAGGAGAGTAATTCTCTAAACCAGGTGCTCGTCAGTGTTGTCTTCAAAGTAGAAAGTCAGTGTCGTGGGGGCTAAACTTGGTATAAGTACAAGTCCAAGTACGATGCGTGACGGTATAGAAATATACGGTCACTTTCGAGCGAAGAAAGAGGGATGAGCACCTGGGCGAATGAGCGAAATCATGCATACCCGGCGGGCAGGAGACCTCGTTCGGCTTAACCCACAACGCTAACATCGGACTTGGATACAAGATGATCAAGGATAAGAGACAGACATATAAAGTTACACGACAAAGACGATGTCAGATTTAGAAGACAAACACTAAGCTGCGTATATAGTAAGAGAGCCTCTGAGGTCAAGAGCATGCCAGCAAAACAGCAATAAAAAAATAACTGATGGAACAAGATGGTCATACTAATGTATGCTATAGTATAACCCATACAACGAGAAATTGAAAACAAAACAACAGATATAGATATATGTGAGAGATATATGTGCATTTGTAAAAAAGGGGAAACTTCCGCTTTTCCAGAGCCATGATGTGTAAGTCTTGAACTCATCACTTACAAACGAATCTAAAGAGGAAAACACTAGAGCGAATGGGCAACCATGCGTGCTTGGCGGGGCAACCTTTTTCAATTTTCTTTTACATCGCCACCATGGACAAAAATATATTATTTGAAGTAAAGCAACTTGTTGTGTATTATGTTGTGAGAGCCTTGAGCTTATCACTTGCGAGCGAATCTAAAGAGCACCAAGCGAATGGGCTAATCCATGCGTGCTGGGCGGGCAACTGAGCAGCCTCTTTCAGCCTCCTCGTACATCGCTACCATGATATTAGGTCGTTCCGAAAGTAATGTCGCTTTATTCAAATGAACGCTACGTTTCATGGAATCAAGATTTTCAAGAGATCTTGGGAGCATTCGATGCAGCATTTCATCCTCTTTCTAAAAGTTGTAATTTCATTCCATAATTTTCATTGAACCTTCAAAAAATTAACAAAATCTGCGACTCATGCTTTTTGCCATGGTCAAGTTCGGCTATTTTTCTAAATTTTTGTACCTATTTCCCGAAGAAGTACAAGTGGCAGGTAAATAGAGCAAACCCTATAGGATGCAGAGTAATTTTTTCTTTTCCTTAGCTTGCTTCTTAGGGTTTTTGGAATCAGTTTTAAAATGCCATCAAATTCCATATTTGGTCAACTCAAACCTCACAGAACAACAACCGGCAAGCAACTCGGGTGTCATTCGACGCAGTTTTTTTCCTCTTTTTACCACTTGTTTTTGGTTTCCGATTCACCAAGTTTTTCGAAATGAAATAATCATAATTCGGGTTTTCCAGGGCGTCCCAGGCTGTACCCGAAATTTTCGAAACTTGCTAATCTGAAGCGGTAAACGCTCATTTGCGTTGCAAAAATAATGTCGAACCTTAATTCATCCTTGTAAGTTTCAAAATCCGAAGATTTCCTGGTGTTCGATGCATTTGTGTCTGAGACGAGCCTGCTAAGATTCGATGTTTCCATCAAAAAATCTATACAGAAATTATGACGAGCTCTGAAAAGCAGAAAAAAGTTGTGCTGTTTCCTGTAGGGTTTGCTCTATCCATCCGTTACTTGGACTCCTCTCGAAGTTTGTTATAAAAATTTAGAAAAATTGTGAAACTTGACCTTTTCAAAAAGCATGTGTCGCAGATTCCAATAATTTTCCCAGAGGTTATTCAATATTGTGCGGTAATTATATAACCATTAGAAAGAGAATGAAATGCTGCATCAAATGCTGCCAGAGTCTCTTACACATCTCTGTTCCACCATATGTGGCGTACGTTTGAAGAAAGCGACATTACTTTCGGAACAACCTAATATATAGATAAAAGGGCGTAAATAAAAGGATAATATATTAAGAAGTCCAAATGTTGAAACCTCACAAAAGAAGATATGAAAAGGGTAACATGCTATGTATGAGAGACCGCTGGAGATGTATCTGATATGTCAGTAAGTGAACCGCATAAAAGCGCTCGGTTCAAGCAGAATACGATGATATAAACTGAACATAAAGTGATACAAAAAACTTTCATTGAGAAAAAACACTACTCATTTTTAGAAAATAGTGTGTTGATTCTACGTTCAAAAACATTAGTGCTCTTGTAAAGCAGTAACTGGTAATAGCCTAAGCTACCTGGAAGTTCTGTAAAATAGACTATTGAAAACCCAACGGAAACGTTTTTACGAATTCGTAAGTAATAAATATTAAACCTATTGTTTCCACATGTTTTTTTGAAAATCTAATACTTACTTGCACTGAGCTTTATTACTCTTCGGAGTAGACGAATAATGCAAAGAGATATAGAGATATACTCGTCTGTACTTCAAACTTTTCACTGCCAAAGACTTTAGGCGATTTTCATAATAATTTAAGAATAATTGGGTCACTTGTATGTACTACGAAAAATTGTAAATACAGCCAATAAAGCTATATTTACCACACAATCGATATGACTATAAAAGTTTAACTCAGAATCAATCAATTCACCTAAGTCTTTGGCTGAGAGCAATTTATCAACATAATTGCATTAATGTCATAATCGAGGATTTCTGAGTTATCAAAATGCATGACATAACTTTTTTCTAAGTCGATAGGGATATATGAAATCAATTAATCATTTTCTCCAAAGCTGAATTTATTGCAGAACGGAGTGCTTTTTGGGTATCTTTGTTATGACAACCGTAACTTTTTATGTCGTCTACTGTCGTTTTTATGTCGTCCATTTGCACCGCAAAATTCTGGATAATTTCAAAATGTTGGGTAGATCAGCAGTATGCGCCAGAAAAAGCAATGGAAAAAGAACTGCATCTTGAGGGACACCACTAGTATAGGTATATCGATCAAAGAAATGGTCTTTCACTAAAACGCTCGTTTAAGCAATAGAAATCGATGATTTACATGGTCAAATGCTTTAGACAAATCCATGTAAATGACATCGACAGATTTTCCTTTATTTAAAGCAAAATTCTAGCCAAAATAGAATGAGCAAGGTTGGTGGTAGCTGTTGATCCGATCATGAATCCGTGTTGATTAAGAGGTATCATGTTAAATTTCTCGAACCATGCAAGCATTTTGTCCCGCAAGACATTCTCCATCACTTATACTAGTGTAGGTGTCAGACTGATGGCCGAAATTCTGAGAGGAGGAGGGCATTGGAAACCTTAGTTGTAGCTGTTACTAATGCCTCCTTCCAGATTTGCGGCAGTTCTCCCCAATGCCATTTGATATGTTAAAAATATGTGCAAGCGGCTTACAGAGTGACGAAGAGCATTTTTTGAAAACGACTTGTGGGATACCATCATACGTTTTGGTGAGGAAGGTTTTTAGTTTGAACAGAATCTTCCGAATTACAAAGGGGCTGAGATACACGGTCGATAGGCAGTGACGATAAGAAGAAGCAAATAAAGAGAAGTCTGGTTTCGTACTTTGATCGTCGAAGGAAAAAACATCAGTTAAATATTGTCTTAATGCTTGCGCTTTTCCGCTATCAGTGATATAAGATTTCCTGCTTGATCAGTTATGCAAGATAGATGACGGTTTAGTTTTAGTCTTTAATTCATATATTGGAAAAAGAACCTTGATGAGCTTCTTCTTACCAATATATGTTCATAATTTGCAAAAATCTTCTCAAGTGGTAGTCAATATCTTCACATACTTTTTGTACAGCGAGTTTGACAGGGGTCTATTAGAAACAAGAATAAGCGATCTTTCTGTACAAGAAGTTTTCTTGTATACTGGGTAGCCTCGATGCGGTTGATCTATGTATTTGAGTGGCACATATTTGGAAAACGCATTTTAGAAGAATTTTAGAAGCATTCCCAAAAGTATGTACAGTTGCAGCAGTAGAATTTGTCCAAAACTGCGGGATTGTCGGGATTCGCGGGATTGTCGGGATTCACGGGATTCGCGACTTCACGGGATTTGCGGGATTCGCGGGATTTGCGGGATAGGCGGGATTTAACTATAACTTATTTTAAAACAATTTTATATGAAATCTGCAAGAAGATACGGCTTCAGCTTGATGAGACGAATCTTTTGATATACAGTATGTCCGTAATTCGTGGTGACGGGGTAAACATATAACGATACCTACCTTGTTGTTTTCTATGTTAAGGCTTTTGTGAACTTTTATCACAGCGTTACGAAGTTCTCATTATCGAAAACTATCGCGAAAAATTGGGCAGTTCTTATTCACCCTTATTACTCACTATAAGCATTTTATCATTTATCACTGATAATATAACATTTTCGGATCATTTTTGGCATATGTTAAGGAAAGTACTGTAGGAAACGCTGAGTGATTTTCTCGCTCTTTCTCTAATTATAAGCGATCTACAGGCTTTTCTAGTTCTATTGCTCTCGGTGCAATTGGTAGATCCCTCGCTGCAGCAATCGATCGATTTCTCATCGGCACATGCCATGCTGCCAATTCTTACCTAAAATGGCATTTTTGCTTTCGCTTTAGGCCGAAGCCTGGGCTGAAATTATGCACCTACTTGGAAGATGAACGTGGGAATCCACCGCATGAATTTGAGCCATTCTTATCTGTCGTTGCCATTGATATCATCATTTTATCATTTATCACTGATGATATCACAAAATTGGATCTCCTCCGTTGCTCTAAAACATACATCCTAGAGGAGCTTTTACTGCATTAGACTCAGAGATTAAATGCAGTCCTGCCCATATATGCGATATTTTTTCACAAAAAGTGTCAAAAGTGCTCATAATCTCTGATTGTGATTGTTAAGTTAATTTCAGAACGAGCCGCAGTCGATTTTCTTTAAAGGCAGTGTCCAAGCAAAAAGTCACTTTCGAGATTTTGTGCTTACCTGGGCCTATTTGCCATGCTGAATCCGATGAATCACAATAAAGACCGCGAAAACTCCAAAAAAGGCCCTGACGCCGAAGGGAAATTGCAGGTGGGCAGGGCCGTTCGCACCGCGACGTCACTCTCCCAGGCTTTAGGAGCGATCTTCTCGGTTCCGATTTTATGTCATGCGTTTCGCAGTTGGGTGGTGGTGATGTCAGTGCAATTAGCGGAAGCGAGAAGATCGCTCCTGAAGCTGGAAGAGTGACACCATTATGTGAACGCCCCGCCCGCCTGCAATTTCCTTCCTCCGTTAGAGCCTTTTTTCGCCGTTTTTGCGCCTCCAGTGTTGATTTTTGGATTCAGCATGGCGAATAGGCCCAGGTAAGCACAAAATCTCGAAAATGACTTTTTGCTTGGACACTGCCTTCAAACGCGAGCCATCCCAATCGCATTGCTGCATGTGTGACTCGCAAAGCGATTGCCCTCCCTAATAATATTCTCTGTGAATGCGCCTCATAGCAAAGCGTCTCCCGCGGAATCTAGGAGTCCTCCATTTGCCTCCAACAGAGTGCAGTCTGGGCTTCTCAAATTAGTTTCATTTGCTTCTCAAAATAGCAATCAATTACATTGCGTAAATGACTGTTTGTTAATCTTGAATTCAGCGTGGTAAAAACTTCAAAGGATCTCACAAGTACATTCGCTACGATCTCTAGGTGCTGGAACCTCCTGCCGTAATCCTATAGTAATAATTATGGGTGATTTGTTTTGGACTGTGAATCTTGACTGAAGAATGCAGATCATTATCATATGGCCTGAGTCAACTCATCCATATGCAAAAGTTCCGACAAATTTTGAGACTAGGTTTTTGGTGAGGTTCAGGATGTCGCATCACGTCTTACCGCGGCAAAGGAGTCCTGAAAAAAAAGTGTTTAAAGTAAATTTGATAGAGCAAAGCAAGCTTTACAAGACGGTATACAGACATTTGCGGAAACCTTGTTTTATCTGAAGTTTACAGCCAAAAGTAAAAAGTTGTATTTCTGCCCATAAACCTGGGAATCTTCAATTTGCACAGTCATCTACTCTTCACATTAAGCGTTCGCATGCTTAGTTTGTAGAACCTTTTTTATGGCTAGAATACGAGAAACAAAAATAGGTCGAAAAAAGTTTAAATATGTCGTTTGTTCTGCTGCCACCAGATTGAAGCATGCCAGAGTATCATATCGACTTTTGCCACGTATGTAATTTTTACAGTGTTTGGGGCTAGCTGGAGGCACTCCGCGATCTTTGGAGGAACACAAAGTCACAAAATTTGAAATGCCATCCTCAAAAGCTAGTTATTGGTGGTTAACTCATAAAATCTTTTGCTTGAACATTTATTATGGAGTGCAGACGTTTTAGCATTTTCGAAAAACCAAACCATAAGTTTAGGTTTATTTGAAAAATTATTGCGTTTGAATTAGGCAAAAACCTGCGCAATTCAACATTTTCAAAATCTATCTCCTTTCAAAAGTATCCCACCAACCTTCAACTTGATGACAGCAGTATTTATAAATACATTTCGTGCTCGATTTTTCTTTGCGGCTTACGATTAGGAAATAAACATAGCCCGAAAATGTGAAAAAGTCACTTTTCTCAGTTTTAATGTTAAGCTTGGTTTTACTCGAGGAGAATGCAGGTGTAATATTTCAACATTTATTACTTCGGCTTGCCCTTTACAATCACATATGTGATTGGAGCTGAGCGGTGGAGTTTGCCATTTGGACTCTAACTCAACAAATGCATTTATGAACACTGCTATGTATCTTCTATATGAACGATCAATCTGAAGCTTCGTAGAATTTTTTGGCAAAAATCAATTTTTAGGTGCCAGGCTTTTCTGCGATTCTAGCTGCAAACTCTACAAGCTTTATTACTTGTGTGAATCTCCGGCGCTCATTCATTCTCAATGAGCTTGCTTTGCCTTACGAATAGTGCCCTAAGTATGCTAGAAAAGCAAAAACTTTGATATATCTAAAGGGTTCGCTTTTAAAACAACCTTTTAGTTGTACTCTGAGTATTTACCATGCGATATCTTACTTGCTTCAAGCTTTGCAAATGACAATATAGTTATCGTTATAATACCTGTACCAACTGTGCTGTGTACTCCAGAGATGCCAAGTAGGCGGTAATTGCGTACCTATCAGTTGTGCTGAAAAGCCAACGTTGAGGGTTTCTGATGAGCAAGATACATGCAATTTACCGAAAAAAGACGGGTCTACAGTCCGGCGTTCTATGAAAGACGCAATTTAATGCTCGCTGTACTAGATCCTTCTTTTGGTACTGAATACAGAACTGCAAAGACTGCGAAGCAGAAAAACACGTTGGTTGTTATTTTGCAAATCTTGCGGTTCAAGCTCACAGGAGCAAATTTCCATAAAATAAATCCTGTAGACTAGGAATAACCAACACATATTTTTGGATATAATTCTTGTTCGTCGCTACTGATCCGGAATTGCACCACTAGGGCGTCCAGGCCAGGTGAAGATGGCACGTGTTTTATATCGTCGCAGAATAAAGGAAGAGGTGGTTAAGCAACACTTGGAACGTACAGTAACTGAAAGAGCAGTAGTGATGTTACTAGAGCTAAATTTTTCATCATCAGAGGAGGCCATTACCGCAAGAATAGCAAGCAATAAGTCATTTCCATCCAATCAACTACTGCGTGAATTTACACTTTTTATACTAGCATTCCGTGCGACTGTGCCAGCAAAGAATTAAACGATAAACTTTTGCAATAAAGATACTTCACCGTAATGGGATATTTTGGGTTCCAGATATGTCTCATTCTTACCCATTCAAAGAGACATTTTCAAGGTGGATTTGCAATTGAACCACTTGCATCACATTCTACTTCTTCCATAGAATGCGCTTTGCGGTCACAACTACATGTTGCTCATCTCGCAAATTCATTGCACTTGCAACGTTTTGTATCCGACAGACTGCGATAGAAGCATATTCGCAGATCTTCACTACGAAGCCATCAATGTTGTTCATAAGTTGGTGTAAGGTTGCAGGTTCAAAATAAATGGAGTACAGAAAAAGTATGCGCGCCTGTTTTCTGCTTTCTGCTTGAGATTTTCCGTGAGCGAACCACCTTACCCTTTTCTCTATTTGCATTCTTTGCAATAGGCCTTTTTTCGATTATACATATATTAGGCAGAAATTCGAACTAATTGAGAATTAATTACATACGCCTTCTGTGTTTCCAAGTGTAGTTTTATAACCTATCTGTGTGGATTTCTTGAACTGTTATGTTAGACGTTAGATACATGTATTGCTTAAACAGAATTCATTTACCATTGGAATACTTGTTTGGATTTCCTTTCGAAATTTTCCCAGAAGCGATTTGGACAGCTAATCTCGTAGTACTGTCTTTCCCAAAATAACACTTTTGAATATATCATCTGCTGTGAATACAAGTTTCTAGACATCATACAGGCCCGATTTGATAACATTTTCTTGATAAACATCCTAAGAAGTATGTTAGCTACTTTAATTGGGAGGTGATATTGTTTGTGGTAGTAAGCGATGAATGACAATTTTGTCTTGGATATCGGTTCGTACAAAATGTCTCATGAATAGGTGCTATAGACAAATGTGACTTTGAAGGCACTGTCTCACCAAACTGAGAGCTTGCGGGTTTCCACATACATTGTTACAAAACCCACTGAACAGGCGTTCGCACCAATTTGATTTGGCCTTCTACGCCAAGAAATTTGCCCTCAAGGTGGGCCGAACAAGATGCCCTCACGGTCGACGTTCCGGTTTTCTCCTTACGCGTTTCAACCACGCTTCGTTTTGTCCCTCTACTTGGCGTTTCACATCCACAGTGTTGCTGCCAATGTGGCGAAGGCTAGGCTGAGAAGGCACAACTCGTCCGTTTTGCTCTCACATTGCTTTCTAAAACGAGGTTTTCGTGCATTCCACGCGAATCTGGACCCGCATTAAGTTAGACAGGGACGAAAAGTCTTGCAATATGTAAAAATTTTAGAAACCAAATTTTGTAAGACGCTTCCTCCAAGCTCTAACATGTTCAGGCTTCATTACAGTTCATAGCTTTGTGTGAAGAGGTGTGCAGCTTCTTATCACCCAATGCTCAAAGCTGTTTTAATTAAATCGTAGCTCAATCCAAAAAAATCAACTCTTGTTTCAATGTGCTACCTTAACTATATCTGTTAACTAGCTGGCTTACCCGGCTTCGCCCGGCCTTGACAAAATGCTTTGATAAAGTTTCCATCCGTAACCCTGCCCTTTCCCTGTGCCCGCGTCTACATGCCATTTCCCTATTTCCACTGATTAAAAATCAGCATGCTCGATTACACCCCTGTGCCAAATCCCAGCCCCGTAGCTTAATATCTTTGCCATAAACCGATAAAATCGATAAAAGTAGCTGGTAATCCTAAAAACTAGTGTAGTATTCGTAATCAGCATGCTCGATTACTTCCCCCCCCCCGTGCCAACTCCCAACCCCGTAGGTCCAACTTTGCAAAAAACCGATGAAAATCGATAAAATTGATATTAATCGATGACGAAAAGTATGACACCCGCCCCGCCCCGAAGTGTATGTGTGCCAAGTTTGGTCCAGATCGGATCAAAAATGGAGTTATTTATTCGGAACATACGTACAGACAGACAGACAGACATACGGAGAAACCGACATACAAACAGACATTCAGCTTTATATATGAGATTCAGTCCTAAGAAATGTCATTCCAAAACCCAAAGCGGAATACTTAAACACTCTACCTCTATTTCAAACCTTCTTATCTTGCAACAATTTATCGTAAATTCTTTTCCTGAGGCAACACACAGCCAGAATCTTTCGCCTTTGCTCCGTTTTTCCTACAATTTTAAGAGCTAAAGTAATTAGATCTTTCAAAACATGTTCAGTCCACATGAGATGATGCTGGTATTTACGCCGATGGAATTTGAACAGAGGCATAGACCGAATTTTCTGTACACATGTACTACATGTGCTTACAACCATAGCCGCGTGCACAATTTTTTATTCGAAACATATGTCATCACGATTATGCTCAAGCAACTGACGAGCAGATTGCAACTATGCCAAGATTTATGGATAGTCGAACATGGATGCATATGTCTTTGAACTACGAAAAACAAAATTGAAAAACAGGCTTCTCTAACTGGACAGCAGCGACAGCAACAAAAAAACAGCGTCCCATTTTTCAACTTTCAGATATTTTTTTGAAGCACTCACTGGAGGGAGGTGCAGACCATATGCAGAGGTTAAAAGATCCAGGATAGGAGATTGTATAACTTCTATAATGCTTCTGTACTGAGCAGCGAGAATAGAGGAGTGCCAATAAAACAGCCTTTTTTTCTTAAAAAATGCTTTGCTACGAGCTGTTTATACCCAAGTAGTGTCAATTTGTATTTCTCCCTCTTGCGAAAGTCGATCCTTTCTCCCCTCAAATCAACCATTCTAAAGTCAATGACTTATTGTATAAATATATAGTTGTTTGTCGAATGGAAGAGTAAGAAAACGAGGCTTCAAAAAAAGTTATAGCTGCTAAAAAGCCCATGTAAAGTGAGTATGGTGAATTTTTTTTTCCATTTGTGTTAGGAATACGCAACTTGTAATCATAGCATTAATTTTATTCTGCCTACTGTTTCATCCAGACAGAGCGCTACTCCTTTGAATGCGTTCTTGCACGGTTTTATTGAAAGAGATCTCTCTTTACTTACTTCGCACATAGGAAAACAACTTGAGATATCATTGGAAAGGTGGCGGTCAAAAATTCGCACAAAAATACAGTCATGAAGTTACAGGCAAAAGAAGCACCTGTTACTCCAAAACTGGGGTCCCCGAGCAAATAACCGTACAAATTTCTATAATTCCTTCACGTATACGTTTTCAGTATCAGACATCTATAAGTACAATTGGTGTATTTTATTTTGACGAAAAATCGAGAAAACGATAGCTTGGCGTGCTTATGGAAAAACAGTGTTGAACCGCTGCTTAGATTTTAAACAATAAGCGTTTGCAAATGCAACCATGAGCATTCATTTTACAAATGGTGGTTTTGAAAACGCGAAATTCAGCATGAGAGCCCAACGCTACACTATCAAACATTTGGCCTGTGCTTGTCACTTAATTTCTAGGATTGAATCGTTTTAATTGCTGCCGTTTTTTTTTTTTGACTTCTCATGAAATCAGATCAAGAAGATATACGTAGACTCTAGGCGATATGTACTAAGTTGATGCAAGAATAATGACCTTTCGCAAGTTCTCGCTTTGACGTGCTATGACTTTCTGAAGAATCTACATTTCTGAATGCTATAAAACTTCAGAAGCAGCAATCCTTTTGCAATACAGTGCATATTCATTTATACTCAAATCACAATTGGACAGAGACATATGAATGTAAAAAAACAAAAACAAATTCTCTTCTGAACCCTTATCTTTAACAAATTATAACTCACTCACAGTTCTTCATTATGATTGATAGTTGTTGTTTTGCAGCCGCAGCCAGTAGAACAAAAGAAGATGAAAGGGACTTGAACAAAGAAGATTTGCAAAAAAAGTTAATACTAAATTGTCAGTTTTTTCAACAATTTTTCAGTAACCGCCAAAGTTCCGAATTGTAGTTCTGCTGCATATAAACAGCTTAGTTCTTGCAGAAACTGTCAACAAGCTGTCTTACCCTTACGCTAACATGAATGAACGAAGTGTTGGCAGCCTTCTCCAAAAAAAATCTGTGGATCGTAGTATGACCGCAACGGCTACCCAAGTTGAGTCGCCAATTTCTCAGTTTGAATAATATCGAAAGAAATAGTTGAGTGTGTAGACAATTTCATTTGCATACATAACCTAAATTTACAAAGAAGGACCATCCATTCGCGCTTGATTTCTGACCAAAAAAGTGACTGCAATGAAAATCTAGGCAGTAACTGATTCAACCTCTGTAATTTCTCAAAAGATCTGGCCTATATCAACCCTTGTTAGAAAGAGCATGAAATGATCGTTTCAACGGTATGCTGCATCTAGTCCAAAGAAAAAATGGTGCAAAAAAATTTGCCTAGAAAAAAGGCTTGGAAAAAGGCCTTTATTTTTGCATCAAGCTAATAGGTTGCCATCTTTCATCACCCTCCAAGATGACCCAATCTATAGAAACGCAAACAATAATCGAAACATTTAACTTATACATCTACCATGTTCAACTTTGATTTCCGAAATTTTTTTAAATATTTGAAGATGATGAGATAACTGTCGGATAGCGCTCATATTTTTGCAATGCGGTACTCTTTACGGACATCATCAAATGGCTTTTTAGCTACGAATAATTTTCTAATCTAATCCGTATATGTTCTGTTTTTACCAAAATCATCAACCGAAAAGCTTGGTAATATCGACCCAATATTTTCCATTTGTTAGTTTCATTCTGAAATTTGGAAGGCTTCGCGACTTAACTCTTAGTTTTCGTGTGCACATAGCTAACGGAAATTTCGAAGTCATCACGGTAATTTGAGCGGGTCCTTGTAAACTCTCAAATTGCGAAAAAAAAACTATTCAGTGGGTTTCGTCAAGCAATTTCGCAAAGGGTTACATTTGGGAACTTTACAAAGAAACTTCAGGCAGTTGGACTAACCGAAGAAGTATTGCTCTGCTGCTATAAGTGCTATTGAGTTTCTGCTCTATTTTGTACTTGCACACATTTGGAGGTGGAATGCTTACTCTGAAATTTGAAAAAGTGGATATGGTAAAACAATGCGATCAATTTTTTGCGAATATTTTCAGCGACAATGAAAGGAAGCTGTTCTTGAACGTAGCTACTAGAAAATGCAAGAGAAACAGTGGCCCGTAGTAAAGCTCGATCAGTTGAGGTGAACTCAACTTATCCCATCAGTTCACCTTAGGTGAGGTGAACTGATCACCGTCCACGTTCCCATGCTATAAGATGGTCAAGTCAACTGATAGTTGACCATCTGTCCACCTGCCGCAGTCAACTCTTCCACATCAGTTCACGTTCAAGTCACCTCAACGTGAACGGATGTTAGAGTGATCCAAATAGTGTGTAGAAGAGGAGACGCAGACAAGAGGTGACTGCATCTAACATAAGATGCTCCTGAGTAACTTACGATACACACAACTTTGCCAAAAAATGCAGAAAAAATCGGCGCAAAACTGCACAATACCGGCGCCCGAAAAGGGAAGGATCGATGAACAGCTGATTTTGGCGACAAAAGCAAGGATAAAAGTTTTCTTCTTTTTTTGCAGAGCAATCTTAGTTTCTTGTAAAAACTACTTTAGAAGAGAATCTACTTATTTATACGTTTTATTTATGTTCCAAAAATTTCAGTTTTTCATGAATTCTCCGTCAAAATATGTCAGTTTTGTTTTATCTGTCCATTTGCTAAGTGATATCCTTGTTAGCGGTCATCATCGATTTTTTTCGACAGTGGCCGCTATCAAAGATTGTCCGGCGATGCAGCAAAAGTTGTGGCGCTAGACGTTGTCGAACCACGACCGCGCGCGTGTGATTCCAATCGCTTATCCGTTTGACCAGACCAGCTCAAGTGGTTGGTTTTTTGAGAACACATGTGGTTATCATGTCTAGGAAGCGATCCACATCCAAATCAATAGCTCACTGGATGCTGGACTGAAGCGCGATGACCTCAGCTCCGGTCCGCGTCGAGAGAGATGCCCGGATGGGGGGTTTACTACGGGCCAGTGATTTACGCTCAAGAGCCCGTCATTATCCCGCATCATTTTTGGTGAACTGCACAAAATTTCGGTGTGATCCAACATTAAGCACATGCAAAAATCTTGTCATGTTTTGAAGGCATCTGCATTTTCAAGAAGTGACTCTATTGACGAGGTTACGATAACAACAGAAGCTTGCATCAATTTGCAAATGATTGCCCTATCAGTTGGTTATCAAACCTATTTGAGGAATTTCCAATAAAATTTTGGAAATTAACGAGACATAGACATGCTAAATAATGAAGGGTCTTAGTCTTCAGAAATGTATTAAGCGCTCGTCACAAAAGTGACCTCGTAAACACAGCTTTTGGAAAAAGGAACTTGCTTCTGTCACAGCTTGAAGTGTTCGGTTATCTTTACTGCATGGAATTTGCAGATGGCTTCCGGAAACCGATACAACTTTTGTGCCGACCAAATATAATGTATGTTGGGGCATACCCTCGATACATAGAGCCACGTACTCTGGTAACCTTCACTTTGAGGGCTATGAGGGGACACAACCTTCACCTGGAAAAAAACAGAAGTCATCCGGGCTTCGCCTTAGATGTTATTGTCCTGACTATATCGGAACGTATGTTTATGAAGCAAGAATAATAACTTTAGCTTATTCCAGCAAGACCGAAAATATGCGTTTTCATAGGCTTTTTATGTTAAAAAGGAAGGTTTCTGTGGAATTTTCGCCGGAATTCAGAGAAAATTTCTCAGTTGACCTCTCATTTGACCAAAATAATGTTTCAGAAGTTTAGGAAAGCTATTGGAGTTCAATAAAAACGAGAAACTGCGCTTAATTTTTGTGCAGAGAATTGCGCACGAAAAGCTGGTCTATCTCCAATGAGTGATTTTCAAAGTTTGGGACGTTGTCAGTCTTCCTCGTCGTGTCATGGATCAGAATGATATATAATGTTGCAGGGTTTCGTTGAGACCCAGCGGAGATCTACGACCGGAGCCAAATGACCCGTCGGCTCTGGTCTGTCTCCGCTGCTCGTCTGCGTCTCCGTGAGCTGCGCGCTACCTCGCTACCCCAAACGCTAGGCGCGGGGCATTTGGCTCTGGTACCCTTTTCTTTGTTGTCTCAACCTAATCAGAGCAAGCTATATATCATTTTTCTTGATCTCTTTTTCACGCTGACAATGTCCCAAAACCACATTCTTTGATTTGGTCGAGAAACCCAGCGAAAATCTTGTTTCAAAATCTCTTGTTTTTTTCTAGTTTACCTCTGTTTACGCGGTTTTTTTCGTGGTTCTATAGATCTCGCTACTGTTTATAACGCAGACAACCACACAGCCTTTATCTCTTCGATTATGGTGTAATTTTTTGCAAAAAACGTAAAAAATGCGTTTTTCTTTACCATGTTCTGTTTCAGTGCTTTCGCATCGATTTTTTTCCAGCCTGGACGATTGTTGCTCAGAAAAATAAGCTCAACAATCCAGACAACGTCCCAAAAAACAGGAACGTCAATGCGGCGGAAAAATTTAAAGGACGCATCAGAAATTAAAACCCCGTGCTGCGAATTGCTGGTCCTGGAGCGAACACTTGCAATCTGAAAAGCCGCCAAATGAAAGATTTCAAATCTTATCGCAGCGTTTATCCGGTTTACAACGGTTTCTTTTGCTTTTTATATCTGTTTTACGTCATTTTGTCCTCTCTGATCTTCTTAAAACAACCTTCACTATTTATGACGTCAGATGTTCAAACAACCTTCACTTTTGGGGCCCTGTCTCTAGGACTATCGAAGGTATGTGTTCGGGTATTATACGCTAGCAATATGAAGGTTTGCAAAATCGTATACAACAGATATTTTCGTATTTATAAATTTTTCAGATTGGTTGAGCTTTATGCGAGTTCAACTTTGTTTGGCTTTGAGCTTTATCTGAGTCCAACTTTGCGCATTTTCGTAATAACTTTGTAAATATATGTAATGCTTCGTTTTTTGTCATATTTAGGCCCAGGAATAAAAATAGCTCAAAATTTGAAAATGTCGTTTTTTGGCTTTTCAGTGCGGAACTCATGTTTCTCAAAAAAATTGCGTATTCTGAGAGTTTATGTTTGTATATTCAATGATTTGTAGTATAGAATTATTTCTTTATATATCGAGCAGCTGTTCCAGAAGACATTTGATGCGGAATAGTTTGACCATCTGAAAGTGTTTTTCTTGCTTCTTCTGGCACATATTGAGAATTTTCCGAAAATTCTTGGTCTGACAGGATTACAGGCCTAAGTGAGGAGGCGACTGAAACACAGTCTTTACCGGAAAACATTCTCTCGTAAAAATTTTCCACAATACTCTCCCAAGTTAGGCTCTTTCAATAGCGAATAAAGGTTTAATGGCCTGACATATGTACTGATTTATTGTCGTGTATGATTTAATGTCGTTCAAAAATCTTTGCCTTAGAATTTGTTGTTGAAGATTAATGCTTACTTATCTTCAGTCAATGACATTCTGTAAATGAAAGCAATCAAGACGAAAGTTATAGGTGAAAGAGTAAAGCAGGAGCTAACAGCATACTCCTGCAACTCTTCAACGCTTGCAGCGTTTTTTTGCTTGCTTGCGGCAAAATTCAAAATTTTTGAAATTTGAAAGGCCATAATACGTATACAAAAGCAAAGCAAAAATGTGCCATTCGATCGCTAAGGATTCCCTAGGTCAAAATCAAAGGGACTATTTTTGGTTATAGTATGATCTTCATAATTTTCCATCTAATGCTGGCTACTAGGTGCTTGCCAGTCTCCATGGCCGGCCACCGCCATGCCAAAAAAGGCAGGTTCAAAGAGAACATTGCAAATTGCTCTTGCTTTTTCACAGTAGCGTTTCCCGTAAAGCATATTATCTGTCTGATAGCCACAAAATTGCCTACTTCAAAAAAATTAAGTTTATTTAAAAAAACTAGTTTCAAAAGAAGTTATGATATCATGGACTTAAACTGCAAACGGAGAACGATGAGAACCAGAGGCGTACCGAGGGGGGATCTCTCCCCCCCCCCCCGAGAATGGGTTGCGAAATTTTTGAAAGTTACTTAAATGTGTTATAAAAATGTGCAGAAAATTTGTTTTTACTTGTAAATAATTAAAATAATTTTCAAAAATTTTTAGAAATTCAAATTAGCTTTGTGAAAAAAAATTTTCGGGGGCGTGGCGGCAGCTTTTTTCTGAAATTTTGGGGTCAAGGGCCCGGAAAAATTTTGGAAAGCATTTCAAAAAATTCGGAGGGCGTGGCTGACGCCACGCCCCTTGATCCAAAAAAATTTTTTTCGTCCCCCCCCCCCCAACCGAACGGAAATTGTGGGTACGTCACTGGTAGGCACATAAGTAATGCAACTTCATCTTCTTTAATCATCAAACGTCAATCATCTTCTGCCTTTTGGATGGTCAATTTTCTCAGTATTATGAAGATTATGTTGTATTCTGCTAATGCAGCATTTTTGCCGAATTTTGCTATCGCCTATAAGGGTGGTAAGCTTACGGAGATGAGTGAATTTTTATATTCCATAATTTTGCTGAAACATAATCCAGGGGAGCGGTATTCGACTTGCAAATTACAAAAAAATGTAATCATCGCAAGAAAGGATCTCTTTGGTAGGTTGTATTAGGTTGTCCCAAAAGTGAACCGTATTTTTGAATATATCAAACTTTTTTGTTTTTCTAGCAGGCTTGGGGCAATATTTGATAGAACGAAGCAAGCTCTACACCATGACCGCAAAGAATCCGTTTATGTCGTAAACCAGGTAAAGTTTGGAGCAAAAATCAAAAAATTTTATTATCTGAAAACTGATTTTTGCGAAGAATAATTGAACGGAACTCAGACTTGGTCATTATACAGTAGGCACATAGTAATACTCGAATATACCTTTACTGAAATATTTCCAAGCATAGAAAGTGAGAAAAAAGAGATAGTCTAAAAATGGCAAACTTTGCCCCCAGCCCTACCTACATATGTCATTGTATACTACAAGCCTTGTTAAGTATAATATTGAAACTTTATTCCTGTAGGTGCTTGTAATCGAGAAATACCAAGTTTTACATTAAAAAAGCCGAAAAAACTGGCATTTTGGCATTTTCGGACAATCTTTTTTTTCTCAATGTTGAGCCTCGGAGAAAATCAACCAAAAACATTTTTCGATACTGCCATGTGTCTACTATATAAGGACCAAATTGGAAGACTAGGAATTTTCTGGAGAAAGATCCGATTTTTAAGGCAACTGAAAAATTTATTTTGGATCCAAATTTTACATGGATTGCGACTTAGACGGTTTTTTGGTGGTCATTATGTAGAGCTTGCTTCGCTCTATCGAATAGTGTTCCAAGTCTGCCAGGAAAGCAATACAATTTTATTTATTTAGAAATACAGTTTACTTTTAGGACAACCTAATAGTAAATGTTGGCAACGAGAAATATGATGTTCGTGTATATATTGAGGAATGCCCCTCCAATCTGATGCGATCGATATGTTCAGTCTCAAAGGCAACAAATCTTAATTTGGCTCCAAAGTACATTTTTAGTGGAATTATCAAGTTAACCTCTAGCAACATGCTGCCTACAATTCGTCTTAATGTGTTTGATTCAGGATTACGGCTTCGTTTCCAAACGTCGTGAAATTTCGGTTTACAACAGTCTTTGAAAAAAAGCTGAGACTTTCTCTGTAATTCTACCAAATATCAAGCGGTTTGCGCAGTCCTGTAGAACAAATGAGAGCGGTAAATTTAAAAAGAGAGAAGTTATGGGAAAGGTTGCAAAACTTATGTGCCAACCTAGGCGGACCAATGAGGCTTACGAGAATAACCGTTTTGAAAGTTATATGAGTTATGGATATGTGCAAGTAACTTGTTTATACTTGTAAGTAATCAAAGTAATTCTTGTAATGAAATAAATCAGCCCTGTAAAAAGATGTTTCTCGTGACTGGTGCCGATCTACATATTACTTCAGAGTCAAAGTTGCTATAAATCTTACCTCAAATTTTGAAAGGGCGATCGTACTTCGATGTTAGCTCTCTTGCAATACATTGCTATCTAAGGACGATAGAGAAATACGCTGTTTCGTTTTTGCGTTGAACCAGCATTCCAACTAAGCATCGATTACCATAGCAAAACGCTCTGACTCCAACTTTGCAATGCTACCAGAACTGTAACGAGGTTGGGACGAGGTATATATAGTCAGTGCGATAATCGTCTAATACCACTTGACCACGTCACCAAAATATCAACTGCCACGCGGGACTTTAGAGCGGAGTTGTGCACGAGGAGATGTTACCTCAAACTTGGGTAATTAAACCTTTATCGACAAATATAAACATTAAACAAACGATATTTCAAGCGAATATACTACCAGCATATTATGAGATTCTGATTATGGCACACGTTAGGCATAAAATGATTGATATGTTTTAGTCTAACTGAGCTGAAAGCAAATAAAGGCAATGTAATTGAGAGTAACTATAAGGCACGGCTAAATGAGCTGAAACGATGATAACTAAATGACACTTGAGTCAAGAATGCGAAGAGGAGGTCGCCAGCTGCGACGACCATCCTTTTTTGCTAGATGCTTGGCGCAGCTGCAGCCGTACAAAGAAAGGACTGGCCGCGCACTCAACATCATGGCAATCAAAAGTCAATAATCGTAACAGAAATTATAGAATTTATCGGTCGAGTTTCTCGACACTCCGGGCCTGCTTGGTGATCGTTCTTCTCCATCAATCGTTTCCTTCGTCCTCTTCCTCATCTTCTGCTTGTTGGCGTCTTCTTTTCTCGGCCGGCTGCCCTGCTCCTGCTTCATCTCCATTTCTGCTCCGACTCGGTCCAGGATGCGTAGTTTCTTCTTCCGGCGGTTGAGGGGCTTCAAACATGCGTGGTTCTGGGTCGCGTTGCTGCCGCTCTTGTAGCTCTTCTTCGTCCTCCTCCATCATCTCGATTAGGTCGGAGATGTAGTCCCTAACCTGGTTGAGGACTACTTCGACGCTGCTCACGTTCTGAGTGGCGACCTCACTCATCGTGTGCTTGCTCAAGGGATCCCGCTCCATCTCGAGCACCTGCCATGCTTGCCATCTTCCCCGAGATACCAGTCCTGCTTCGGCCTTGATCTTGTAAATATCCGAGATGTGGCAAAAGTTCGTTGTTATGCGAACAACGTCTCCCTGCAGCTCTCTTCCCGTATTGAGCATTTCTTGGTAATCCATGAGCCTTTGAAGTCGCGCGCCGGGATTTTGACTTTTCCTGAACCTGTAGATCCTGCACTGTGAAATGAAGTTCGCTACTTCATCGGTTTTCGCTCTCATCTTCGTCATGAGCTCGGCAATCTCTTGTTCAAGGTCCTCAGCAGTATCCGACATTCTTGAACGCAGGCTGTTGATTTCCTCTTGATATTGTTCGTAACGTCCTTGTTCCATATTCTGTCTGGAATGAAATTGATTCGTGCAATGTTTAACCTGTCCGATGTGAATTTCTGTGATCTGTGCCGTACGATGAGAATAAGTTGAATAAGCTGCTTTTTCCCGAGAGTAGAAATGCACCATTTTACAGAAGTTTCTCATGGAGCCTTTCTTTGATTTCTGACTGCAATAGGCAGAAAGGTCGGCATAGGAGACGAAAAAACAGCAGTATGAGCAGCATAATTACTTTGAGAAAGCGGAATACACAGCACACTCCTTGCAATGAAAAACAAGCGTAGGTGATTCCCAAAACGATTAGTAGTGCGATTACTGCCACTATCAGCGTTTTGTACCACTGCAGGAAGACTTCCGCGATGTGCCAAAAATCCGGCCACTGAGCCTCTGCTTCTTGGTCTCCATTCCCTGACAACCATTGTGTCATCATTCCATGAGCTGTTTGTGTGAATCTGAGAATGCCTCCTACTTCAAAGGTTGTTACAACCGTTCCACACGACACTGAGCATGTCATTTGCACTCTCGCTCGATCCAGGCTGAACTGAAGCTCTGAAAGCGCACCTTGTGAGTCGCAGTCCACCGTGAAACTGGCAGTCCCGCAGATGATTTCTGCTTGAGTTTGCTTTGGTGCCGTACACTTGACTGTAGCTTTTGCACCTCTAGCGCATTTGTAGCAACCTGTTAGAATTGCATCTGCGATTGTGCAAACTGTGCTATCCACCACCACGTTTGTTCGTACATTTTCTTGGATGGTTACGATGATTTCCGCCGTCGTCAAGCTTTGTACCTCAGCTTTTACTTGTCCTTCTTCGTTTTGCTTGAATGAAACCGCTGGAAATATTGCCGGTAGGCGATTTCTGACGTCCCCAAACATCTCAGGGATGCTTACGTCTTGACATTTGCAGTTGGCTTGGACTTCCGCTGGAGCACATTGGCAGTTGTCTACAACTGTGCAGTCCAATTGTTCTGCGGCAGTTTTGTTGGTGCACCAAAGAGGTGGTTTCATCACGGAATTCCAAAGTGCCGTGTTGTTTCCATCGGTGATGAAAGCTGTGTTTAGCAGCGGGATTGGTGGGATGGTTACCGAGGTTAATGTGAGAGTGAACGCATTCCAGATGATGGGTACATTGGGGACCATGATTCCAGTGAATATGCGTGTCACTCCTTGTATTGCATCAAAGTCTGTAAACTTGACTTTGGCCGCCAGCCTCCAACGATTGCAGTGGAAAATTTCGAATACTTGTGGGGATACTGGGGTGAGGTAGATGCGATAGAAAAGACAGCCGGAGCTCCAGTAGAAACAATCGCACCCTGGTCCTCCACAGGATTCGACACAGGCCGTGATTCCTGGATAGTGATTCCCTTTCTCCAGCTCCGGTAAGAGGCTTGTGGCGTTTATCGACGCGCATTTGTTTCCTACGCAGGAACCTACGTGCGGGCATCTTTTGCTGTCCACCACATTGTAGATCGTGTCCCGAGTGTACATTTCGTGCTCTTGTTCGCAGGTAAGACTGAGCAGTTTCCAGGATGCCCTAACTTCGTGAATAGTCGAGTTATTCCTTGTTAGTCTGAAACAGGCCTCTCTTTTGAAAGGGTTGATTTTGAGGACTTCCGACACGTGAATCTTGCAGGTCTCGGTTCCATTTGCCTTTGTGCACACCGTAGACTTGTGCGAGAACAGATTCACTTGTTGACATCCTTCTGCTGTATTCACTGTTATGCTCATCACTGCGACAATAGCTAGCAGTTCTATAAGTTCTGCCGCTCGGATTTGCTGTCGTCTTCGTGCTCGTTGTAAAGGTCGGCAACCTCTGCGAATAACGCTCTTGATGCCGTTCCACAAAAGGCGTAATGCGATCCAACATGGCTTTCCGAGCGTGAGCGGCACATAACAGAATACATAGCATCCAGTTATGAAGAAGTAGATGACTATGGTAGTCGCTACGATAGCTCCAACAGGCCAACACTCAGGGTTGAAAATGACCGCTGAACAGAGTATGCAATCGATCTGGTCGCAGAACGGAGTTGGCGGGCAGGTAGTTTCTATTATCCTGATTGTTTCATTGTACAGAAGTTTCCATTGTACAAACTGTTCATAGAGGGTTATCTGTGGCGGAAAATGGATTGTCTCGTTTGTTTTCGGCACCGAAATTGATTTGCAATAATCTTCCGCACAGACCTCATATGGGACAGTCTCCATGGAAAGCAACTCAACTCCTCCTGGAATGCATTTGATTGAATGTGTTTTCTTCGCTTGTACCTTTGCCAGAGCATTCGCGTTTCCGCAAAGTGCGCTCAGAAGACAGATCAATAGGAGCATGTTCGTCTGGAAGTGTTTCACTTGTATGGACATCGCGTTTATTCCTTTGTAATCCACTCTCCGGTTAGGTCGCAGATCATATCGCGAGGTCTGTGCTTCCTCCAGTTGATTGTTACTGTCGGTGCTCGCGGTAGCGGGTTCTTGCGCTTGTTGTTCCCCCTCTTCTAATTCTAGTGGTACAAGAAGGTTGAGAGGCCGGCGGATCTTTCTTTGAGATGGGAGTTTCACCAGAGCTTCCCTTATAACTCCTTCGGTGTTTTTGACAAGTTCTTCTATTCGTCCGACTTTCCAGGAATGTCTTGGCTGGACTGGATCACACAGCAAGACAACTTCGCCTACCTTCGAAGTATAGTTCGAACTTCTTTGACTTCCTACTTGGCGTTGATGTTTCTCTCGGAGAGCCGTCAAGTATTGATTTCGCCACAGCTGCCAAAATTTCTCGGTCAGTTTGCAGGAAGATTGCAAAGCTTGAACTGCTTGAGCCTTTGTAAGAAGCAAGGCTTTTTCTGCTGGTGGCAAGTAAGATGGATCCTCTCCTTCATCATTTACCGCATCCAGTGGATAGGATATCCTCATCTCATTTTGTAAGAAGTCAATTGGCCTCAATATCCTTTCATTTGCGAAATCCGATTCCACGTATAACAGGGGTCTTGTGTTGAGGATCGCTTCGATTTCGATGGTAACCGTGGTTAGCTCTTCAAAGCTTAGCACGCCTTTGCCCAGAGTTTTGTAGAGCGTTTGCTTTACGGACTTTATCAGACGTTCGTAGAAGCCTCCTTGCCAGTGTGCGTATGGAGTGTTGTAATGCCACTCAATTTCTCTGTCGAGTATTTCACGCTCAACAGCGGGATCGCTTTCAGCTGCTTGAATCGCTTCTCTGAGTATAGTTTCTCCTAGCATGAACGTGGGAGCGTTATCACTTGTGATTGATCGTGGAATTCCCCTTCTTGCAAAGAAGCGCCGCAACATCCAGAGGAAGGCTGCTGTCGACATGTCGGAAACTATGTCCAGATGGATTAATCTTGTGGTCATGCACGTGATTATGCTTCCGTAACATTTACCATCTGTTCCATCAGGTAGTGCAATTGGCAAGGGTCCGTAGTAGTCCAATCCGACATGCTCAAATGGTCTAGATTTCTGCACTCGTCTTGCAGGAAGATCCGTTTGCTCTGGATACTTGTAAGGCAGATTGTTGAACTTTTGGCAGGGTATACATCGCCTCACAAACCGCGTGACCTGTGCTCGCAGTTTTGGTATCCAATACTGTCGACGTATGTTCGCCATAGTATGGCTTACGGATAGATGCCCTCTGCCGTGGCAGTCGTCGATGATTCTTTCCGCCAACATCGAGTTTTGTAGGATGATCAACGGAATTTTGGCTTCATCATCTAGGTCGCTGTTTCCCAGTCGTCCATAACATCGAAGGAGGCCTTCGGCATCTTTTTTGATGTTCAGTTGCTGCATGGAGTTAATGACTTTTGAGGTTATTTGCTGTTGATGAAGTCTGATGAGCAGCTTTCCTGCGATAAGTATCTCCTTTCCGTTTAGCCTTGTTCCCACAGCGTTATTCTGTGCGGAAAGTAGCATAGATAGTGATATGGGTGACTGGTTGTTGGCACTTGCCTGGCCTACGACATTCCTGACGAAACGGAGGATCCAGGCTACAATGCGCCTTGTTTGCTGCCATGTGCGTCGCTGCAATGAGGATAGCACAGCCGAGTCTTCTTTGCTTTGGCAATATTCGACCGTCCTGGAGGCAAGAACTTGTTTTTCCTTCACTAGAATTTCCTCTCCTTCGTTAACGGTGCTTTTCATTACGACGTGCCAATCGCTTTGTGACCATTGCTGCGGTGGATTTTGGAGAAATTCCGGACCTGTCCACCACATGTGGTTTTGCAGTTCTTCGAGATTCAGTCCTCTTGTGCCTGCGTCTGCTGGATTATCTTCGGACGTGACGTAGTTGAAATGAACTGTGTATCCCTGGTCATTAAGATGTTTCAAAATCTTGTTTATCTCAAGCAGCCTTCGGAATACCACTGGTCCAACGTCCTTCAACGGGTTCTTTTTTATCCAGCTTAGCACGATCTCTGAGTCAGAGAATACGAAGACTTGATTGACTTGTAGCACGGACCGCAATTGTGCTAAGATTGAGTTCGTTATTCGTAACGCCAATGTCACTGCATCCAATTCTCGTTTCGGTATAGTCGATTTTCCTTTGAGTGAAGGAAGTTTCCTTTTTGCCATCAAAAGGTGCGTGGAATTGGATCCTAGTCGCAAGTAACTGCATGCTGCGATGGCTTCCTCGCTTGCGTCGGCGAACGTTATGAGAATAGCATCCATCATTCTTGTACAGACGAAGCGTGGCAGAGTTCTTGTAAAACCATGCATGGTTTTGCAAATCTTCTTCCATCTCTTGTGGAGGTCAGGCGGCAAGGGCGTATCCCAGTCACAATTCATCTGCCATAGCTCTCGCAAGAAAAGCTTTGCTTTGTGCATCAAAGGAAGCATCCATCCCATTGGGTCGTAAACTGAAGCAATCATGCTGGCTACCTTTCTTTTAGATACCTCCGAATGATCTTCCATCGCACATGAAACTTCTATGGTGTCTTCGCGGGAGTTCCACCTGATACCCAGGACTTTGGGCTTGATTTCCGAAGATGCGTCTTTCGTGTCGAATTTTGATGCGACGATAACATTGTTGGTCACGTACTCACGGAGATTCATCTTCAGATCGTTGAATATTCTTTTGGTTCGTTGGTAAATATGATTCGCCTCTTCTTCGGTGTCAGCCGTCATCATCAGATTATCGACGTACATGTTTTCTTTGATCTCCGTTGTGAGAAGCAGATCTTCGGGATATTGGTCGAGGTGAAAATGTGTCGTCGCTGCTAGTAAAAAGGGTGACGTGACGAGGCCGAAGGTGACACGTGTGAAGCGGAGAGTCTTGATATTTTCGGGGTTAGGTGGAGATCTGTGGTTCCGTAGCCATAGGCATCTGGTCGCATCTCTATCAGCTTCATGAAGTCGTACTTGCAGAAATGCTTTTTCCACGTCCGAAATCATTGCGATTTTTCCTATTCGGAAACGTAACAGGATGCCATACAGTTGTGGAAGTATGACTGGCCCTCTGTGCAACACATCATTCAGCGAGGGTGAGGTTTTGTAGTGCGCTGAAGCATCAAATACGATCCGCAATTTTGTAGTCGTTTTCTGCGGGGTAATCACTGCCTGGTGGGGGACATAATGAATGTGTTCTCCCAAAGCGACGGAGTCTTCTAGTATTTCTTCCAGTATGCTTGCTTTGAGTTGTTCTTCGAAGACTTCGTTGTACTGTTCCAGCAGTTTTTCGTCCTTCCGCAAAGTGTTCCAAACGCTTTCTAGTCTTCGCAGTGCGATGGCCTTGTTGTCCGGGAGCTCAAATGGTATTGACTTCCATGGTAAGCGCACGTAGTAACCATCTTCTCTTTTTTCGATGGTTTCCTTGAATTGGTTCCAAACCTGCTGATCGATTCTTTCCTGCGCTACTTTTTCAGAGCTCATGAATTCCTCCGTTCCTGCGAACTCCATGACGAGATACTTCTCAAAGGAGTCTTCGTCCTCGCCTGCTTGTATTATAGGCGTCTGCACCGTTAGTATACTGATTTTGCCATCCATTGTGCACGCAGCTTCCCACTTTGCCGTCTCGTCTTTCTGAAGTAACTTTTCTTGGGGCTTTGTGATAATGCCTGTGATCAAGTTCCCTAGACGAGTGGAAAGTAGGTAAAGTCCTGATGGCAGGCAGACACTTGGCTGATTCTCCTTGATCAATGGCCACAACTGATCGCAACCTAATAAAATTCGTGGTTGTATTGTAGTGTTGTTCTGCCAATCTGTCATCAGAATGTTCTGCTCTTTCATGTAATCTAGGTCTTCTTTTCTGTAGGGAGCACGGTCTAGTGGCGCGGTCAGTACATCATGGGTGAAGAGCTTCAGATCAAGAGTGTGTCCTTGTGAGTCCCATCCTTGGAGGAGCACGCGCCTGCATAGATTTTCCTTCACTTCTTCTGTGCCAAAGGTGTGAATCGGGAGCCTTGTAGTCTCGATTGTGGGAAGTTCCAGTTCTTCCGCCAAAGAGCTTTCAATGAAAGACACCTCTGCTCCGCTGTCCAGAAGCACTCCAACCTTTTTCAACGTTTTCGTCGAGGGATTCAACACTGTAAGTATTCCTGCAGGAAGGAAAGTTCTGCTCAACCTTCTAGTTTTGTGTACTGGTTGCAGATCCAGTGCAGACACAGCTTCAGTTTCGGAGTTGTCTTCATGGAGGGCGTTTACCTTTCTTGCTTCTTTATGCGTTGGGTTTCGTTCCGTATCTCGGGCTTTGGGTTTTTTCCCTTCGCTCAACGGTGGACTTGTCTTCCTTGACGCTCCTTGGTCTGCCGTAGTGTCACCTCTGAAACAGCATGATGTGTGGTGTGGTCCTCCACACCTGAAGCACATTCTCTTCTTGCAATTAGCAGTTGAATGCTGTGCTGAGGCGCATATGAGACAGAGCTTGTTCTCGCGTAGGTAGTTGGAGCGTTCTTGTGGAGTACTGTATCTTTTGCAATCGGCTGACTTGTGGCTTCCTTCACAATACATGCAAGTCCCTAAGTACGTTTTTGTTCGGTCACATCGTCTTTTCTCCGGCTTAGTAGGTGTTGGGTCCGGCTTGGTGTTCTTCATGTA
The DNA here is from genome assembly GCA_958299035.1 of Cylicocyclus nassatus. Classification (NCBI taxonomy): domain Eukaryota; kingdom Metazoa; phylum Nematoda; class Chromadorea; order Rhabditida; family Strongylidae; genus Cylicocyclus; species Cylicocyclus nassatus. Next base: position 53,556,375 of record CATQJL010000112.1, on the reverse strand, counting down.
TACCGCAAGCATTTCGTCTGTGGAGATTTCTTCCTCAAGATACTGTATAAGCAGGTCGAGGTTGAAGCTGACTCCAGAGTTCTTTGCGGCTTGTTTGCGTACTAGTACTTTGCGCTGTACCGTATCCGGGAATTTCGTCAGAACTTGCTGGTACATCCACTGGTTGTCCACTTGTACTTCTTTCTGTCGCAGCTGCATGATGATGACTTGCAGCTGCTCGAAGAGTGTTCGCTGGTCACGAATGGATGCCGAGTGCAGGTGGCACTTCCCGAGTTTTTCAATAAGATGCGTGACGAGTTCGTCGCGATCACCGTACTTGTGTTGAAGAAACTCGATGGCTTTTGAATAATTTCCTTTGGCGACTTGGAACTTCTTGATTAGTGCGAGAGCATCTCCTCGAAGAGCTTGCAGTAAATAATTGAATTTGCACAACTCCGGTATATTTCTTGAATGGACATTCTCGATGAACAGTTCCCAGAAATTGTCCCACTCCCATATGTTTCCTTGAAATATGGGTACAGGAAGTGTGGGAAGGTCCAATCTTTCATGCGAAGGCTGTGATGTCGTTTGTACCTGGACTGATCCACTGTGTTGGTTGTGTTCTGCCTGTGCTTTTACCACAATGAAAGCGTGAACCCTTGCCTTCAGAACCAGTAAGTAATCCGTGGCCGAAATGAGTGCTTTTTCCGCTTTTGCTGAATATTCCTCAAAGTCTTGTTTGTCTTTTTCAGTCGGGTAGTCCAGCTCCGTGAATTTCGTAGCGTACTCCGTCATTGTTTGTTTGATGTTGTGCGTCACTGTATCTAAAGCTCCTATTGCTTCGCTTAGTCGCTGGAGACTTTCCCTTGTGTATTGAGAAGCTGATTCTCCTTGCGCTGCGGCTACGTTAAGGGTCTCAAGTTCCTCGCCCTTGAATCTTGAGATGATAGTGTCCAGCTTATTGCAATAGTGAGTTAAAAGGCGTTTGTCCGTAATCAAATGTGCAGCCATAATTAATTGCAGTGACCAACAATGCTTCAGGACAGACAAGGAAAGTTTTCTGACTTCAGTAGATATGATATTCGTGGAGTGCGATCAGTGTTGTGCGAAAAAATTGTTCAAATTGTCGATATTGATGTGACAAGAGCGGATCAGGCAAAAACTCTTGTGTTGTTCCGAGATTTGAAGACAGCAAACTAGAGCGGATACAGCAAAAGCTCTAGTGTATGTTCCAGAATGTCCACAACGAATCAGTTGTTGTACTTTACCGACCTGAATCCGTGTAGTCGATGCACCATGTAACGAGGTTGGGACGAGGTATATATAGTCAGTACGATAATCGTCTAATACCACTTGACCACGTCACCAAAATATCAACTGCCACGCGGGACTTTAGAGCGGAGTTGTGCACGAGGAGATGTTACCTCAAACTTGGGTAATTAAACCTTTATCGACAAATATAAACATTAAACAAACGATATTTCAAGCGAATATACTACCAGCATATTATGAGATTCTGATTATGGCACACGTTAGGCATAAAATGATTGATATGTTTTAGTCTAACTGAGCTGAAAGCAAATAAAGGCAATGTAATTGAGAGTAACTATAAGGCACGGCTAAATGAGCTGAAACGATGATAACTAAATGACACTTGAGTCAAGAATGCGAAGAGGAGGTCGCCAGCTGCGACGACCATCCTTTTTTGCTAGATGCTTGGCGCAGCTGCAGCCGTACAAAGAAAGGACTGGCCGCGCACTCAACATCATGGCAATCAAAAGTCAATAATCGTAACAGAAATTATAGAATTTATCGGTCGAGTTTCTCGACAAGAACCCTCTATGCATCCGTGGCAGAAAAATGGCCCTTGACAATGTGCACATGGCTCACATGTACCTTACCAATGACGGACAGCTTTGCAAGCATGTAGCTCGGCCGGCGGTCAATCGAATCTGTATGTAGTTTGATCGTAAGACTTCCTCGACACGAAGGTATGCAAATGAAATGAATCTGAAAATGCTGAAATTTCTGAGGATAGGTTGAAAAACGCTGCCTCAGTGATGAAATTAAGGCTCTTATCCAACAACAACTCCAGCAGTCTTGAAGCTTCGAAATCAATTTATCATAAGAAGGCTGACAGTTTTTCCAGAATAGAAATGGTAGCGAAACGTGCCTAATTTCAGTTGAAAACCTAAAGCCTACTATTTCGCTTTTTCAACCCATCCTCAAAATTTCCGTGATTTCCTAAACTCATCTCACTTGCACACCATCGTGTCGAGGAAGTCTTGCTCCTTCGAGGTTACATACAAACTCGTAGACTGACCGTAAGTCCGCCTACAAGTACATGTCATTGGTGAGGTTCAGGTGAGGTCATGTGCACGTACTTTCAAAAGCCATTTTCAGCAAAGCTCAGCACACGTTCGATGCATAGAGGGAAATGGATAGCGTCCTTATCCGAAAAGCTTGTTAGGATGTTTTGCATCGACGTTGTTGAAGGATTTTGGTTGCAAAGGAGGGAACAGAAATTAATTTTCGAAAAAGCAATAGAAAATTCAAGCTTATGTTATGAAGGAAGTAGCCACGATCAGATTATAATCTATAATGAGCTTTGAGTAGTATGTTTACCGTTTGGACTCTTTGGATTTTTGTGTTTTCGCTTCGATGAAGAACTCGAAAGAAATCCGCGCTCGGAGAATTGTTTCCGCGCGCGTCGCTACATTCAACTTTTTTGGTAGATATTTTTTTAGAATTTTAGGAATTCTTTTTTTTTCAGAAGGCGCTATGTAAGCCTTAGCTCTTAAAACGCTTTATTATCTCATCAATCTGGTCATTTTTTCATAGTTGTTTTCTATCTGAAATGAGCGATAAAGAAAGGAGGGCGGCTCGACTGCAACTTTATGGCGTTGTATGTATAACAAAGTGACATAAGTCCAGTGCAAAATAGAAGTACACTGAAGTATCTATCTATCATCTTAGGGTAAGCTTGCAAAAGAAAGCTCTTGAGCAAATTTGTGTTATTGCTCGAAATTAGAAATTTTCAATAAGGAATGATCAGAAATTGAAGTGGCAAATCCAAACATGCTGCATACCGTTAGATGCAGCTTAGGAGGTAACTTCGAATCTGCATTGCATATAATGCTCTATTGATGTGTCCAATTCACCTGAAAAATACTAGCTATCAACTTCGGTTCTTACCCTAGACTTCAAAAGTTCAGTTAACCGAGCGTGTGTACCGAGAGTGCGCGGAAAGCACCTTGAGACAAATTGCAGCATGTTTCCGACCTTAAGATTGCCTTCCCTGCCTACATGATCATGCGGAGACTGCTTAGAGCATGACAAGCTGTCATTTTCCTAAATGAATTGGACACATCAATAAAGCAATAAAAAAGCCCAGATCGCCGCGAAAATCCTATGTTCATCGGTGTGGTCGAAAATATAAGTGTACAATATCACCTCAATTCCACAACCTTGATTTTCCAAACGAAGGCACAACCCAAACGACCCTACAGGTTTAAGTTTTATTTATATAGATTTCATATTTCTGGAAATGTCTTCTTTATGCGAACGTATCTGCACGAAGCGTTGAGCTGAGTCGTTTACAGCGCACAGGCAATTGCGTAGGGCCAAAATTATTAGGCGGGAATTCTATGAATAAAAGCATTGCAGAGTTTCTTCTGCTATCAGCTTTGTGTGAAAATGAGGTTCTATATGCTAATTCGATGTGAGTGCGAGTAAAAAGTGCATACCACGGTTGAGCAAAAGGGCGCCGCCGGATCCCTTCCCCCCCCCCCCCAACATTACTAGGTGTAACATAGAGACTCTGGTAAGCACGATGAGTGACACATTCGTGTTTGGAATGTTATTTGATTATAGTGGACGAAGTTTCTTAGCGAACCCTAAGGTTTCCAAATATTCGCCCACTCTAGCTTCAGTGATGGTTATTCTCAAATACGATTAACCTTGTTCCAAACGTAGCTCGAACTCTTCTTGCACTGCGTAGAAAGCACTACTCCTTCTTTGCCCACGTGAAATCCCCACTTTGAATAATTGCCAAACCAAATCCATACCAAGAATTTACGCTATTAACCATGTATTGAATGTCCGCCAAAAATTTCTTTTGAAGGTAAGTTAATGGGATGTGCCACTACCCCTTAAAAGGCATGGCAGACGCACTTTTTGAGGGTTGTGCTACACCCCATTAACTTACCTTTGTAGAACACAAAAACATTCTTGTAGTGTTCTTACCGCTAAACTCCTTCTTTTCTTGACGATAGGAATTTTTCCTAACGGTTTTTTGCTGCAAAATATATAATATAATATTCGTTAAATATTCGTTTTTGCAATCCTACGTACGGAACAAATATGGGAATGGAAAGTGTGCCGAATCTGCACTACTGTACATGACAATGTAAGGTGACAAAGAGTTACATGTGCGATAGCACACATCTCTCAGACTTCATATTAGCGATGTGGGCCTAAATTCTCTTTACTGACTAGCGATTGCTAAAACATAATTATTGGGAGCGAAAATGAGACAGACAAGATTTCGGCTAGTTTCTAATTCCGTAGCCTGAGGGTTATTTGATTCGTGATTTCCCATATGGGCAAAGAAGGAGTACTAATGATGAATGCATAGTAGAAAGAGGTAGTCAACCCATTTGAACTAGTCGTGTTTGTAAATGACCATCACCTTTGCGGCCCTATCACTGGAACCCTCAGAAATCGCCAAAACATGATTAACAAAGGTTGTTGACATGCTAATTACGAAAATAACACAAATTTGCTCAAGAGCTTTCTTTTGCAAGCTTACCCTAAGATGATAGATAGATACTTCAGTGTACTTCTATTTTGCACTGGACTTATGTCACTTTGTTATACAGGGTGCGGCAAAAGTCTGGGAGCCTAGTACTTTTTCGTACAAAACGAGAAGGTAAGTACCTAGAAACGAAAAGTTTGGCGCACGCATAACTCGAACCATTCCTGATACAGCTCAGTTCTTGAATTTCAAAACTGCCTCTTTTGGCTTCCACGCAGCCCTACAAAATCTTGGCAAGTCCACCTGTCATGGCACGCAGGTAGTCGTAATGGAATTCGCCCCACGCCTTCACGATAACTGCTTCTTTTACCTTGAAAAATGCGCAGCGTGATAGAGCAAACTTTTGTCTACAACATACTTCCAAAAGAATTTTTTGCATTGCTTAGGAATAAAAATATAGGATTTTCAATTAGAAGCATGTGTGCGTCGCATACCGGAATTTTGTCTACAACTGCTCGAATAAAAAATCAAAAATATAGTTTAAAAAGTATAAAAAGTGTTCCAATGGCCGAATTTCAATAGATTCTAATTTAGAAGACGTATGCAAAAAATACAGCCTTGGTCCTAGTGCCTGTTGAGCATTCTATAACTTTTAAATTTGTTCTGAAGACGGATTTCCATTGGCACGTAGGTAACATTCGCAAACTTTTATTTTCCGTTCATGCAAGAACAGCTCCTGACAAAAACAAAATTAGGATATAATAGCACAAAGCCTCTCCTATATTGTTTGCATCGAAGTTTTGCTAAATATTAACAGCATCTCTATTTACAGCAAAAATTGTAAATACCAAAAATTCTGGTTTTTTCGCGTTGCAAAAGTACTAGTTTGGTAATTTCCATTCTTACAAAAACATATGGCAGCCATTTCCAACCAAATAAAGTGTATTCTGTAGAGGATGACCGCAGCATTATGTGGCACAAAATTGAAATCAAAAGCATCAGTATCTTTGTAATTGCAGTACTGCAAAGTTAGGCTCCCAGACTTTTGCCGCACCCTGTACATACAACGCCATAAAGTTGCGGTCAGCCGCCCTCCTTTCTTTATCGCTCATTTCAGATAGAAAACAACTATGAAAAAATGACCAGATCGATGAGATAATAAAGCGTTTTAAGAGCTAAGGCTTACATAGCGCCTTCTGAAAAAAAAAAGAATTCCTAAAATTCTAAAAAAATATCTACCAAAAAAGTTGAATGTAGCGACGCGCGCGGAAACAATTCTCCGAGCGCGGAAACTTTCTTTCGAGTTCTTTATCGAAGCGAAAACACAAGAGTGCAAAGAGTCCAAACGGTAAACATACTACTCAAAGCTCATTATAGATTATAATCTGATCGTGGCTACTTCCTCCATAACATAAGCTTGAATTTTCTATTGCTTTTTCGAAAATTAATTTCTGTTCCCTTCTTTGCAACCAAAATCCTTCAACAAGGTCGATGCAAAACATCCTAACAAGCTTTTCGGATAAGGACGCTATCTATTTCCCTCTATGCATCGAACGTGTGCTGAGCTTTGCTGAAAATGGCTTTTGAAAGTACGTGCACACGACCTCACCTGAACCTCACCAATGACATGTACTTGTAGGCGGACTTACGGTCAGTCTACGAGTTTGTATGTAACCTCGAAGGAGCAAGACTCCCTCGACACGATGGTGTGCAAGTGAGATGAGTTTAGGAAATCACGGAAATTTTGAGGATAAGTTGAAAAAGCGAAATAGTAGGCTTTAGGTTTTCAACTGAAATTAGGCACGTTTCGCTACCATTTCTATTCTGGAAAAACTGTCAGCCTTCTTATGATAAATTGATTTCGAAGCTTCAAGACTGCTGGAGTTGTTGTTGGATAAGAGCCTTAATTTCATCACTGAGGCAGCGTTTTTCAACCTATCCTCAGAAATTTCAGCATTTTCAGATTCATTTCATTTGCATACCTTCGTGTCGAGGAAGTCTTACGATCAAACTACATACAGATTCGATTGACCGCCGGCCGAGCTACATGCTTGCAAAGCTGTCCGTCATTGGTAAGGTACATGTGAGCCATGTGCACATTGTCAAGGGCCATTTTTCTGCCACGGATGCATAGAGGGTTCTGGTAGCATTGCAAAGTTGGAGTCAGAGCGTTTTGCTATGGTAATCGATGCTTAGTTGGAATGCTGGTTTAACGCAAAAACGAAACAGCGTATTTCTCTATCGTCCTTAGATAGCAATGTATTGCAAGAGAGCTAACATCGAAGTACGATCGCCCTTTCAAAATTTGAGGTAAGATTTATAGCAACTTTGACTCTGAAGTAATATGTAGATCGGCACCAGTCACGAGAAACATCTTTTTACAGGGCTGATTTATTTCATTACAAGAATTACTTTGATTACTTACAAGTATAAACAAGTTACTTGCACATATCCATAACTCATATAACTTTCAAAACGGTTATTCTCGTAAGCCTCATTGGTCCGCCTAGGTTGGCACATAAGTTTTGCAGCTTTCCCCATAACTTCTCTCTTTTTAAATATACCGCTCTCATTTGTTCTACAGGACTGCGCAAACCGCTTGATTTTTGATTGAATTACAGAGAAAGTCTCAGCTTTTTTTCAAAGACTGATTGTAGGCAGCATGTTGCTAGAGGTTAACTTGATAATTCCACTAAAAATGTACTTTGGAGCCAAATTAAGATTTGTTGCCTTTGAGACTGAATAGATCGATCGCATCAGATTGGAGGGGCATTCCTCGATATAAACACGAACATCATATTTCTCGTTGCCAACATTTACTATTAGGTTGTCCTAAAAGTAAACCGTGTTTCTAAATAAATAAAATTGTACTTGCTTTCCTGGCAGACTTGGAACACTATTCGATAGAGCGAAGCAAGCTCTACATAATGACCACAAAAAAACCGTCTAAGTCGCAATCCAGGTAAAATTTGGATCCAAAATAAATTTTTCAGCTGCCCTAAAATTCGGATCTTTCCCCAGAAGATTCCTAGTCTTCCAATTTGGTCCTTATATAGTAGACATATGGCAGTATCGAAAAATGTTTTTGGTTGATTTTTTCCGAGGCTCAAAATTGAGGAAAAAAAAGATTGTCCGAAAATGCCAAAATGCCTTCGGCTTTTTTAAATGTAAAACTTGGTATTTCTCGATTATAAGCACCTACAGGAATAAAGTTTCATATTATACTTAACAAGGCTTGTAGTATACAATGACATATGTAGGTGAGGCTGGGGGCGAAGTTTGCCATTTTTAGACTATCTCTTTTTTCTCACTTTCTGTGCTCGGAAAAATTCCTAAAGGCATATTTGAGTACTACTATGTGCCTACTGTATAACGACCAAGTCTGAGTTCCGTACGATCATTTCTCGCAAAAATCAATTTCCAGGAAATAAATTTTTTTTCGATTTTTGCTTCAAACTTTACCTGGATCACGACATAAACGGATCTTTCGCGTTTATCGTGTAGAGCTTGCTTCGCTCTATCGAGTGTTGCCCCAAGCCTGCCAGAAAAACAAAAACAGTTTGATATATTCAAAATATTTACTTTTGGGACAACCTAATACAGCCTTATCAAAGGGACCCTTTCAAGCGAAGTGATTACCATTTTTGTAATCTGCAAGTCGAATACCGCTCCCCTGGATTATTTTTCAGCAAAATTATGCAATATAAAAGTTCGCCCTTCTCCGTAAGCTTACCATCCTTATAGGCGATGGCAAAATTCGGCAAAAATGATGCATTCGCAGAATACAACGTAATCTTCATAATACTGAGAAAATTCACCATCCAAAAGGCAGACACCATCCAAAAGGCAGAAGATGATTGAAGCTTGATGATTAAAGAAGATGAAGTTGCATTACTTATGTGCCTACCAGTGACGTACCCAGGTTTTTCGTTCGGGGTGGGGGGGAGACAAAAATTTTACATTACATTTTACATTACACAAGTTTTCACAATTTTTTGAACAATTTTGAAACGGTAGCTCTTTCTTTTTTGACACCATATGCTTCAAGTTTCTATAATCCTACAGTAATGAAGAGAGGTGGGTGATTCGTTCTATAAGCAAATCTAAGTTGAAGCCAGCTCTACAAAACGGTGCCTAAAGCAAGCAAAAGACTTCTTGGGAAGAGAGATATTGACATTAAACGCGTTCGATACATTTTTTTGGGACACCCTGTATAAGATACTATGACCAAAATTAGTCCCTATAATTTTTACCTAGAGATTTCTCAGCGATTGATTGGCACATTTTTGCTTCGTTTTTGTATACGTATTATAGCCTTTCAAATTTCAAAAATTTTGAATTTTGCCGCAAGCAAGCAAGAAAACGCTGCAAGCGTTGACGAGTTGCAGGAGTCTGCTTTTAGCTCCTGCTTTACTCTTTCACCTATAACTTCGTCTTGATTGCTTTCATTTACAGAATGTCATTGACTAAAGATAAGTAAAGCATTAATCTTCGACAACAAAATCTAAGGCAAAGATTTTTGAACGAAATTAAATCAGTGCATATGTCAGCCCAATAAACCTTTATTCGCTGTTGAAAGAGCCTATCTTGGGGGAGCATTGTGGAAAATTTTTACGAGAGAATGTTTTCCGGTAAAGACTGTGTTTCAGTCGCCTCCTCACTTAGGCCTGCAATCCTGTCAGACTAAAAATTTTCGGAAAATTTTCGACATGTGTCAGAAGAAGCAAGAAAAACACTTTCAGATGATACAAACTATTCCGCATCAAATGTCTTCTAGAACAGCTGCTTCAAACACAAAGTAAAAAATCGAACAGACTTGTGCAGCAGCCTGGTACACTTGCTCTATTTTATTTTCTAAAATTGAGAAAATTAAACTTCCTTGGTTTTGCCAGAGTGTTGAGCTCTTCTAACGCAGATAATTTTATAATAATCTCTGGAAGCAAACAAACTCTAAAATACTTTTTTAGAGTTTGGCTGTATGTGATATTGCTCCTCGCACAATTTTGAGCTTCGCCTTGTAGAGGGCAACGACAAGGACATAGAAAGTAGCCTCGATATGTAAAGTAATATTTCTATACTACAAACCATTGAATATACAAACATAAACTCTCAGAATACGCGAATTTTTTCAAGAAACATGAGTTCCGCACTGAAAAGCCAAAAAGCGACATTTTCAAATTTTGAGCTACTTTTATTCCTAAGCCTAAATATGACAAAAAAGGAAGCATTACATATATTTACAAAGTTATTACGAAAATGCGCAAAGTTGGACTCGGATAAAGCTCAAAGCCAAACAAGGTTGAACTCGCATAAAGCTCAAAGCCGATCTGAAAAATTTGAATACGAAAATATCTTTTGTATAGGATTTTGCAAACCTTTTGCTAGCGTTTAATACCCGAACATACATTATATTTGGTCAGCACAAAAGTTTTATCGGTTTCCGGAAGCCATCTGCAAATTCCATGCAGTAAATGTAACCGAACACTTCAAACAGTGACAGAAGCAAGTTCCTTTTCCAAAAACTGTGTTTAAAAAGTGATTCTTGTGACGAGCGCTTAATACATTTCTGAAGACTAAGACCCTTCATTATTTAGCATGTCTATGTTTCGTTAATTTTCAAAATTTTGTTGGAAATTTCTCAAATAGGTTTGATAACCAACTGATAGGGCAATCATCTGCAACTTGATGCGATTCTGTTGTTATCGTAACCTCGTCAGTAGAATCATATAATATAATATCGTAACGACAATTCAAAAATCATGGAAAAGCGGGAAACCGCGCGGCGGTCCCGGCGCGGAAACATCTAGCAATGGGCCGGGAAATAACATTTTTTGAGTCGTTTCTGTATCTTTTGCCCATTTTTGTATCATTTTTGTCTTTCTCGCAGCGTATTTTTCTTCTCAATACGTCAAGACGAATTGTTTCAGTAGGCTGTTCTTTGTGTGCCATGGTTAGTACCAGATGGATTGGTGGAGAAGTTCTTTTGGCTGATTATGAGCAAGAAATACTCCTCACATTGCGATATTCGAGAGATCGATTATTGGGGGCTATTCGTTTTGGATATCCATCTGCAATGCCAGATAATCTGCTGACTTTAACAGCGGGAAGATTCAGTATCGCTCTATGAGTTCCTCCGCATTCCTTCATGCCTGCTGAATCTGATGTGCTGTTTAAAATCGATGAATGGTGAGTTTTGATTTCTGCAGTAACTGGTAATTTATACTACCCAGTGCACAGAGTACTATGGCACCCCTGTTAAGACAGCTTTTCTTCATGACCCTCAGGGTGGTGGAAACTAGATAAACAAGGTGCACGATGATTGATATTGGCAGATATAAAAGTGTTGCTTACTCTTTCTTCAGGCAAACACCTATTTATTCCCACGCCATCAAATTTTGGGAGACTGCTCAGCTCGCCAAAGAATGTTTACTCCAAGCAGTTTGACGACGTTGACATTATCCATTGCTCTCTCAGTGTGTACTCCCAGTTTTTAACAGCCATGTTTGCCTATTGTTTAGGTCACCACCCATCGCTTTCCATTCCCATAGACTAAGAGGAAGTTGCTACTATAGCTTCAAATGTGGCACTTCCGTGGGAGATACCAGCCGATATGACGCCATGGCAGGGTCAGCGCCACTTATGGCACTTCCAGATGTTAGATTCCGCGTAGGATTGATGGATGGCTTAGCAAAAAGGCGAGTTTATGTCATTCTACGCTATTCCTTTTAACAGCCGGATCTTGTTTTGTCGGGTCCACATTTACTTACAGCTACTATGGCTAGCCACATGCAGCTTTTGGTTCTTGTTGGTATCTATGTTCACAGTCGTAAGGATTTGATGCGCAAGGATGAGGCAACGGGCGCACAACAACGTTTATCGAGAACGCGTGTGGACTTGTGGGGCGAGGCGAGTTGTTAATGCTATCCAAATGCTCATTGTGGTTCGGGCGTGATTTTTCGAGGCCTAAGGCCTCGGACAGAGTTCACGCGATTTGATCGTCGCGATTTAATCGACGCGATTTCCTTTCATTTTCATTTCACATTCAAAAATTTCGGGATGCAAAAGTATCACAATCGAAATGCAAGCTGGTCGGCATGCAATGCACTTATAACAGTTGTCTTGTCGCGATTGAATCGCGACGATCAAATCGCGTGAACTCTGCCCGAGGCCTTATGCTGTTGGTTAGTGAAGCCTGCCAGATGTCAATTCGTTCTTGATCATGGTCATTATTGTTTTTGATCATCATCACCACTGTGCACTTTTTTTGCCATCCAACTCTCGCTTCTGGCTCTCGGGAGTTCCTAGACATCGCCTAGGATGGCTGGTCCCAGCTTCCAGCAAATGATAGAATCACAGTGGAGAATGCATTACCGATAGCCAGGGTCAATCAAGAGGTGTGGGACACGATCACTGGTTACGACCCCCCCCCCTAATTGCTGTGTCAATAAGGCCCCCTGAACTAGGTACCTAAAGTAGCTTTACTTGAAGGTCCTGTCAAACATAACGGCAACATATCCATAATTAGCATGTCAATCAACCCCTATATGCCAGGATACTGCCATACTAAATGAGATTTCAGTGTTTTGTGTGATCCCTGGGGATCTCCAGGGCAGTATATGCTTTTGTTTTCTGAGTGTCGCGGTCGGCGCGGCTCGCGTTTTCGCGAACCGCCTTACTTGGGTCATTGTGATCGCGAACTTGTTTCGGGGCGTTTTCCCAAGCTCGTCAGTCATTGGTGTCTATGGGTTCGCTTGTTCCCACCTCTCAAGCATGAGAAAATAGCGCATCTGCTGAGGGCGAACGCAAGACCCAAGCGAGACGGCTCGCGAGGATCCGAGCCGCGCCGACAGTGACCCTTCGATGGAGTCCCTGTAGATTCTAAGCGGAATCTGTACTAAAACCATTCTTTAGCTTCACCGTTCCTTTGACCTTGACATCGGCAAAGTTAATTTCACCTTTTACCTTCATGAATTCTTGCAGGTGCAATCAACATGCTTCTAAAGCGCTGTTGCGACGACCAGAGGAGTACCACATAGTAAAACAACGATCGCTCGCCCGAGTTTACGTGCTGCAATGGTAGAGTGGCGACTGGAATGATAGGTAAAGTATCTGACTCTGTTCCATTTTCTCGTTTGTCGAAATGATTGTCAATGACCCGGATATACCTCACGCGATTTCAGTCGCCACGCGACTTGGCAATACTCCAGTTCTTATGATTCGCAAACTCAATTTGATCACATGGAAAATACCACATTATATCGAATCACAAACGTTGAATATATCAAGCATTTGCGGTCTGCGGTTGTTGGGTTTGAAGAGACCGGCAAATGGCCAAATCGCGTGACGACTGAATTCATGAGAAGGAACCTATTATTCACTAAGTATGAATGTTCTTATGCTTATCCTCATTGATCTTTCATCAAGAAGTGAATCAGACTACTTTGAAGTTTGTTCCCCGGAGAAACAGAAACATTTTGCGGAGTCAGCAACATTGTCCAGACTTCAGACCGTCCTTGTATTATTTATTATGTATCTATTTTTGTGGAGGTCTCTTTGAGTTTGTCCCACGTCAGCGTCTTTTTTCGTGCACTTGGGTTTTGTAGTATACATGTGGCGCAATCAATGACATGTTGCGAATTTGATTTTCAACTTTGCTTACGGGAAATCGCGATCATGAAAAGAAAGGTCATGCAGGGAAGAAGGTGATGTAATGTATTTGAAATACTTGATATATACATCTTTTTTCATAGAAAGCTGCAGCAGACATATCTGCCTCAGCGCGTACTAAGCCAGGCACTTCCAGATATGAGTAGTGGCATGCGATATTTTTAGAATTTTCACAATCCCACTGCAGTGGCAGCGATATACTAACAATCAAGAAGGACGTCAAGACTGATTCAAGCTGGTTCGTCATTCATAGCCTGCCAATAAAGTTACGTACAACATAAAGTGCCCTTCGGATCATTCTCTCTCTCTCTCTCTCTCTCTCTCTCTCTCTCTCTCTCTTGAATTTCGCCTCTGAGCATGTAGATTGCTCGGGCTTATGGGAAGCAAGCAGTGTTTGCCCTAAGAGGCAGTGTCCGGGAAGAAATGGATCTTGAGGTTTTTTGCCTATCTGCTTATTTGCTGTGCTGAATCCAGAATGCATCTGAATAGGAAAAGGGGATCTAGCGCAGAAGGCAGTCAGCAAATGGGCGGGGTCTTCAATTCTGTGAAGTCATTTTCCCAACTTCTAGAACGATTTGATTCACGCGTTTGTGCTTGGCCGGTGGCAAGGTTAGGGCGGCTAGCTGAAGCGAGAAGATTGCCTCGGAAGCGGGAAAATGACTTCACAGAATGGAAAACCCCACCTGCTGATTCCCCTCCTGCTCTATAACCATCTTTTACCATTTTCGCGCTCTTCAGTGTGGATTTTTCAATTCAGCATGGCGAATAGGCCCAGGTAAGCAAAAAAATCTCCTTCTTCCCGGACACTGTCTTTAACTGTAGCAGTGCTCGAGAATTTATTACAGTCGAGTAGATTTCCTGCTTAATATAGTGTCCCTGCAGACGCGACAACGCTGGGGCGTCAATAATTGCCTGACGAGTTCCCGAGCTAGTGTTTTTCAGTGTTTTCTTTACTTATTCTATGCTTTTTAGGTGATTCGTTGCTGATAAAGAAGAAAAGGGTAAGTTAAAGAGTAGTTTCTGTTTCCTGAGAAGTTTATCATCGCGTATTCACAGATATCCACGTGGAAGCAGTTCGCGTCATCTTCTTGTCTATTTTTTTGTCACTTCATGTCTCTTTCTTCTTGTGAGGTACTTCTTTGAACGCTAGTGTTTTTACGATTGACTTATTGTCTTTATCACATGAAGTGCGAAATGCTTCCACGTGTATATCTGTGAATATGGATGAGAATATGCGATGATAGAACTTCAAACTTACCCTATTCTTCTTTATCAGCAACGAATCAACTAAAAAGCATGGAACAAGCAAAGAAAACACTGGAAAACACTGGCTGGGGAACTCGCAAGGCATTTATTGACGCCCCAGCGTTGTCGCGTCTGCAGGGACACTATATTAAGCAGGAAATCTACTCGACTGTAGGTTGGAAACTAAGTTTTGCAGCTACTTCAGTAAGTTTCTTCTTTTTCAACAGGGTGCACCCAAATTTCGCCGTAATTTGGATTATGACGCAAGCTACAATCGAGTGGATTTAGCGGTAAATATAGTGCGCTTGCGCAGAAGGTGAAATGCGGTGAAATTTGCGCGTGAATAAGTAGCCACGCCAGTACTGCGGGTATCGTGCGCGCGCAATTGGCCGGCGTCACAGTCGAAGTCAACAGTTGCTCTCCTGCCTCTCCTGCCAAATTCTGACATCGCGTTAGTTTTATGGTAGGTATATGATACAAAGGAAAAATTACAAAATTTTACGGATTTGGCAGA
The DNA here is from genome assembly GCA_958299035.1 of Cylicocyclus nassatus. Lineage (NCBI taxonomy): Eukaryota > Metazoa > Nematoda > Chromadorea > Rhabditida > Strongylidae > Cylicocyclus > Cylicocyclus nassatus. The sequence continues at coordinate 53,541,214 of CATQJL010000112.1, read as the reverse complement.
AACTAAACATAGGGGGTTACTCAACATGCTGATTACGAAAATAATACTAAAATTGCATTGTAAGGGCTTTTTTTGTAAGTTCACTGTAGGTTACCGTATGGGATCTAGCCTTAAACAAGGAAAGAGGCGTTAATTCAACTATCGAGCATGGTATTCGTGTTTGGCAAAACCACTACGTGAGGTCTCAGCGGAATTTAGAGTTCCAGCTGCTTTGTTGTCCACAACACTCTTACGTGAAGCATCTCGTTCAACTTTGTGAGAGCGCCACATCTCGATTTGTCTTTCAATTCTGTTCATTTTCTACTGAGCCAAATGAGTCAGCCTCTGGCAACGATTTACACACAATTTTGGATCATTGTGCATGATCTGACTTGCAGATGGCTTGATTTTCACTTATAACCCCAAAAATACTCGAAATTCGCTAATTTTGAAAAATGCCTGTAATTTTTCCAAGTCGTGATCAAAAATCAAACAGTTTGCGCATAATTGCAACACACATTGAGTTCTCTATATTGCCAAAGTTTGAGCGCACCACATTACAAGAAAGAAAAGTTATGAAGGAGGTTGCAAAACTTAGTTTCCAGCCTAATAGTAAGGGTGCGTCATTTTATATAAGACTAGAATTTTATGACTAGAGATGGACAATGCATAGATCCGGCAAACATCTTTGCGTGTATTCGTAACATCCACGGATGACTTTTTTTCTTCCTTTCTTATCTCTAGCTCATTCGCTCTTTGTAATCAAATATTGGGGATGTTTTCGTTCAGGAAATGGCAGATGGTTGTTTCTGGGAAATGTCACACTAGGAGGGGGGAGGGAGGCTGTGAACAACTTAGCAAGACCGGGAGATGGCCGCTTCGCAGGACAATAACGACTGGCCTTGCGTTGCTTGTCTAAGGCACGCGCACACACACACACAACCCAACGCAATCTGTTGATCCATCTGTGAATTGATCAAGAATGAGGCGGAAAGAGTAGCCGCTTCTCTGTTGCTCAGTCCACTTTTTGACCAATAATGAAGTGGATGGGATCAAGTGGATTAAGTGTGGGCATGTACTTGAAATTTTGCTCCCCCCTCCTTCCTGCTCAGGCAAAAGCAACCGTAGATCGCTCGCCGAAAGTTCGTGCGTGATTGGTTCAACAACGTTTGAGCGAATGGGCCCACATCGCGGGAAATTCGTCAAAAGAGGAATTACTTGGCCGTGTAAGCCGTCCGCGCAGGGCGCGAAGAGTGTGCAAGGTTTGTATTGCGCGTCACTCCTCTTTCCTCATGCACTCTCTCCGCCTGTTTTCTCTGCGCTTCTTCCAGTCGTCAACTGGGTTTAATGTACGCAACAGCGTTGCTCTCCATGCGCAGCGGGGACGGCCTATAGTAGGTTAGCACATAAGCTTTGCTTCTTGTAGGCTTTGTCTTTTGAATGTGGCGTTTCCATTTGCTTCCTCATTATAATGGCTGTCATGTGAGCAACGAATGCAGCCATTTCTGCCGAATCTCAACATCGCTTGAAAGTTACGGTAAGGCCGTTTCGATTGCGAAAGAGAAGGGAATTGTCAGGAAGGATGGAGCCTGGTCTAGGAGGGAGGTTACGACATCCTGATCACAGACATTTATTTTGCGTGGTAGGCTTATTCTGTTACGAAAAAACGAGTTAAGAAAAATCAATGGGCTATTTTTTTAACCTTCAGAACATAAATTATCGTAACTCTTACTGTAGCTATCTTACCGTAACTCTCAAATGAGATATTGGAATTTGGCAGATACTGCATTTGCTCACATGATACTCATCATAATACCAAAAAATTTTCGTGTTCAGCATGCCAAAGTACCCCATTTTTGCAAAGTTCTCAAAATTTCCAAGTTTCGACTCTTTGGCTTTGATGGATTTCCGAGGCAGCTTTGACGCACTCCACTCCTTTGAGTTCGCAGGATCGCCAGATTTCGATTTGTCTTCAACTTACAATTTTGCTGAGCTCAGTAGCCAAACTTAAAGAACATTTGGCGCTATTCCGCTATCCGGGCCCCAAAATTTTTTTGTCACGGATTTCGCTCAAACTTGGCCCAAGGGGGTTATCTGACATGCTGATCACGAATATCACCTTTTCTCCGCAGGAAAACGCGTCCATGCAGGGTTACGGTAGGTATACGGTAGGGGGTCAAAATCACAGATTTGGCTGAAACTCAGCCCAGGGGGGTTATATGACATGCTGATCACGAATATCACATTTTTCCCGCAGGAAAACGCCTCCCCGTGGGCTTACGGTAGGTATACGGTAGGGGGTCAAAATCACGGATTTGCCCGAAACTTAGTCTAGAGGAGTTATTTGGCATGCCGAACACGAATATGATGTTTATGTGCCACAGCGCCATCCGGTGGAGTTACGGTAGGACTACGGTGGAGGGTCAAAATTACGGACTTGCCCGAAACTTCGCCTAGAGGGTTTAGTCGGCCCGCTGATGCCAAATATCACATTGGTTTTGAACCATAGCCTCATTTTCTCGGGTTACGGTAGCTACACGGTAACGGGTGTAAAGCATAGTTCTGCCTGAAACGGGTGCACGACGATTCCGACGATCGTGAAGCTTTGCACACACGACCACCGCCGCGCGCTATACACCCTGCTGCGGCTTTTGCCTAAGCAAAGCATAGGGGAAAGATACATTTGCCAATTTGTGGTTTTGACCCCTACCGTAAACCTACCGTAACCATGCAGGGAGGCGTTTTCGTGCGGAGAAAGTGTGACATTCGTGATCAGCATGTCAGATAACCCCTCTGTGCGAAGTTATAGCGGATTTTGAGATTTTGACCCCTTACCGTATACCCACCGTAACCCGAGAAAATGACGCTACGGTACAAAATCAATGTGATATCCGGCGTTAGCGGGCCGAATAACCCCCCCCCCCCCTCCTGGGCCAAGTTTCAGCTAAATCTACGATTTTGACCCCTACTGTATACCTACCGTAACCCCACAGGGAGGCGTTTTCCTGCGGAGAAAATGCGATATTCGTGATCAGCATGTCAGATAACCCCACTAGACCAAGTTTGAGCAAAATTCATGACAAAACAATTTTGGGGCCCGGACAGCGGAATAGCGCCGAACATTTTGCCCACAGTTCCGGCTGAATTTAGTCAATTCGTCTTCTGTACGTCTTCGTGCTAGAAAACCGCAAATCCTCTTTGACGGCTTTCAGAATCATTCATAGATTTTTCCATTGTGTCATGAGAAGTCAGAGTTTTATTTTTAACTCACTTCCGAGGGTAGAGAAACGAGTGCTTCAATCAGGGCACCGCCTCCGCGGGCTGCTGTCCTAACCCGATGTACAACGCTGAGACGAAAGGACCAATAGTCCGCGGGTGGAGGGCTATACGTCGCCAAATGTGGAAGAGTCCCGCGCGGATTTCCTGAAGGAACCCATGTCCGGGCATATACAAGGGTGCGTATTTAAAATGACCGTGGGGACCGCGCTTTTTCGGCGACATATAGTCCTCTATCCATAGTCCGCAGGAGGCGGTGCCTAATTGAGGTATTCGTTCCTCTACCTCGCTTTCAAGTCTTAGTGCTGAGATTTGAATGCGCCTAGCTCAGAAAGAACGAAGTTATGGACGAAGTTTGCAGAACTTTATTTGCCAACCTAATATTCGAAGGAGCAGGAAGCTTCGAACACTCTGGCTAAAATTTACCTGTGAAATGGTGGGCAACTTTTAAAGAAACTCATGAAAAAGGAAAACGATTTAGTGGAGACTGTGGGTGTTTAGGAAGTCCTTGGTCTGGATTGACATGAAAATTATGAGGGAGAAAATGAGGGAGAAAAGCGTGGACACACTGGGTGAGTGCTTCGAAGTGCAAAGAGGGCGGGGGAGGATGTATGAGCAAATGGCAAAGAAATACTTGAAAGAAAAAAGAACAGTGGGCCCTTGGTCTGGGTTCGCATAGAATATGTGCTGAAAGAAAAGTATGGGCACTCTGTTTGGAGGGGGGGGGGGGGAGGGGAGGAGGAGAGACAGTGGGCAACTCGGCTAGGAATTTCTTAGAAGAAAATAAGAACTGTGGCCGTAATAAGGTTTCGGGACCCACTGGGTTTGTGTTCAATGCAGCCACTGGTCGCCATGAAAAGTATTGGGAGAAGGTACTTGGTCCGAAGCCGAGATTGGGTGGAGTCAGGATTGCTGACAGCCTGGAAATCCTATGCTTTGGATAGGCATAGCATAACTCAAAGGCAGCGTCCAGGCAAATCTGGACATACGGTGTTCTGATGGGAAAGTAATTTTAGAGCCTTAACTAATACACTGCCTAAGCGGCAGCTCAAAAGATGAACTTACAATTGAGATATTCGCCTCCAAACTGGACCCTAGGATCGTATTCGCATGGAATCATGACGCGACACATTAGTTTCGCGTGGGTCCTCGCGCGACTGATGTGTCGCGTGATCCATGCGAAATACGATCCTGCGGCCCAGTTTGGAGGCGAACATCTTAGCCGTGAGTTGATCATCCGCGCTGCATGGGCAGTGTCTTAGGCCGTATGCACGTACATCCCCGCTGGGGAGCTCAGACACTGGGACCGGCCGAGCCGCGGCCTCAAAAGGCCTTTCCGGCCCGTCCGCGGCCTTAATTTGTGGGCGTGGCCGGAGTGCGGCCGATCCGCGGACCTTAATTCATGTTACTATCATTGCACCGGCCGAGCCGCGGACTGAGTATGGCTTACCGGCTCAGCCGCGGCCTTAATGATGGGGGTGGAGCATTGCACCGGCTGAGCTGCGGACCAAAATCTTTATAATGAAACTCCGGCCGAGCCGCGGCCCCCATATCAGATAAGGTCCGCGGCTCGGCCGCTCTCAGAATCTGAGCATAAAGAATACTTGCGTGATGTACGATGCATGATCAGGCTGCCCTCAGTGTCCATAGCCTTCGATGTCCTTCCAGTCTCCATGGCGGAAACAAGATCAATATGTTGTACATCCTTGGATAGCACCTTGTGTTGTCCAACGTTGAAGTCGGACTTGATATCCGAAGCCGCTATATAGGTGGTCTCAATTTTTGTTTTTTTACTGTGTAATTCTAAGTGCCAGTAAATAGAAAACAGTTCTACTGTATCCGAGCTGAATGAACTAGACGGCCCGACAACCAGCTCCGGCTGAGCCGCGGCCCAAAAGCGGACGAGCCGAGGCCCTTCTCCGGCCGAGCCGCGGACCATTCACCGGTTGGCCCGCGGACGCTGCGAAATTCCAGCCGGAAAAAGGCCGCGGCTCCGGTCCCAGTGTCTGAGAGGGGTGGGGATCTGAAAGGGGATGCGTCATATCTCGCTATTTTACTTGTCTTTCTTCTTCTAATCTTGCTTATGAAGTTTTTCGTACACTTATACCTGCGCATAATGGATGCTAGGTTACTTCCATACAAGACTGGTTTTTTGCCATTTTGTGTGACCCATGGGAATCCCCGAGAGATCCCCAGGGGATCACTCCTCATTTTCAAAGTCGTTTACCTTCTTGAGAAGACAATAGAAACGCCGCAAAATTGTACTGAGGATATACTACGGAAGATTGTGAATTTTTTGATGATCCCTAGCTTTCGAGCCAGGGATTACCGAAGACTCCGATATCCTGAAATTTCACTTACTTCTACTATAAACATCTTTATCAGTGCCGTAGTATATCCACAGTTCAATTTTACAGCGTTTTCATTGAGTTTTCAGGAAGATAAATGGCACTGAAATTGAGAATTATCCCCTGGGGATCCTCAGGGAATCACACACAATAGTAGTCTAATCAGTTGTGCCAGTAACCTGGCATCAATTATGAGCAGGTATTAGGGTATGACAACCTTCATAAGCAAGATAGAAAAGCGCGGGGTCTGCGGAATTATCTCAGCCGTAAGTGCACTGTCTGTTTTAGCGCTCAGATGCCTTAGTGACTTCAAGGCATATATGCACTAACATCCGGCGAGGGGAGCGGCGTCCACAATGATGAAAAAGCCGCAGCGGCTTCGCGCGCGGCGCCCCTTCATGATGGGGACGCCGCTCGCCTTGCCGCAGGGATGTTAGTGCATAAGGGCTCAAGATTAGCTTCTACGTGCGATCCCTGTCTAGATTTGCATAAAAACTGTCTTCGATATCAATCATTCTATAAATTTTGCGTGAGGTGGAGAAATTTTGAGTTGTAATTGTGTTTATCTTTGCGTAGCAATAAATGATGCTTTCAAGTTTGGTTATGAAAGCTGTGCCCGTAACAGTAGCTTACTGTCATTTTTAGAAATGAAAAGAAGACCGAGCCATTGCAGAAGTTTTCGCAATTTCGCTATTTATCGCTTCAGATCGTGATAGCTCTGGATTGACATCAAGAACATGGCATGGGTTTGACATGATAAGGGGGGGATAGATGCAACGCTGTGGGCTTCATCATTGAGCAAGGAAGAAAGGAAGGAGTCTACTGAGCGTCGTGGCTACAGTATCCTCGGGCACAGTAAACTCAGGGCACTATGGTGATGACAGGATGAGTGGATGCTTTACCTTTGCTTTTGGCATGATCGTATTTAGCATGACAAAGATAAGTCGAAGAGCAGTAGAACTTTGACTGTATTATTTTTTATCAAAAGAAAAAGACGTGTACATTAGTCTGAAAACTTCGTAAGCTCAGAATGCTTTAGGTAGAGGTTTGGGCACCTTCTAGAAGTGAGAGCGAGTGATTTGTGGTTTACGCATGAGAAAGATGTGGGAACAGAGGGCACGCGTACTGACTAAGTGATCTTCAAAGAAGAAAGAACAGCAGTTGCTTGCAAAACTCTTCGAAGAAGCGGGACTTGGGGGATTAGTGGAAACTGTTCTCCGGCCAAAATCTGTAGGGGGGGGGGGATGATTTCGGGTTCTGAATTGGAAAAGTTGATAGGTGAGGGGATCTATCTATGGGCACTTTAGATAGAAATTATAAGTAAGGAAGTGAGAGCCTGCACGCCAAGATCTTGGTATTTGGGACAATTATCTAGGGTATGGAAGGAAAGGTGTGGCACCTTACCCAGATGGACCGAAGGCAGTGTCCGTGCAAGAAATCGATTCTGGGATTTTGTGCTCATTTGAGCATGTTCGCTACGCTAAATTCACAAATTCACATTGCGGGAAACGGCGAATTCGGGCTCTAACGCAGGATAGAAATCAATAGGTGGGCAGGACCTTCCACTCTTGAAGAAGTTACCCTCTCGAATTCCAGAACGGCCTTCTCAATTACGACTTCAAGTTACGCGTTCGCGCTTGGCCGATGGCGATGTTAGGGCGGCTAGCAAGCAAGAAGGTCCCTTCGGAAGCTGAAAGGGTAACTTCACATCGTTTAAGACCTCGCCCATGTGCTGATTCCTCTCCTGGGTCAGAGTCCTTTTTCGCCGTTTTCGCTCTCTCCAGTTTGGATTTTCGATTTTATCCTAGCGAATAGGCCCATGTAAGTACAAAGCCTTAAAACTGAATTGTGACTTGTTGGCCGGACACTGCCTTCTGAAAAGAAGATTTTCGTTGCATAAGAACTATAAAGGAGTAGGAAGAAGGACCGCATAAGATGGGCGTATATCGAGACAGCTCTGGAGAAGGATTTTGGGGGCACTTTGATCATGAACAATGGAGAGTATTTTGGGGCTCTGTCTTCAAGGAATGTAGTTGTGAGCGCTTTTGGATTAGCTTTACGAAGGAAATTCGGCCTATCTTTCATTTAAGAAGGCACGCTTTTGATCACTGACGCCTTGGTAAAAATTAGGATTTTGACATGCTTGAAGTTGATAGTATAGGGGCCTGCAGGATCGCGAGAGTCGGACGTGCGTATGGCCATTGCGCCGCGCACGTCTGATCTTATGAGGCAGGTGCCAAACTGATCCGCTTCAACCGGTTCGTCCGGTTCATAGGTCAAATCACTACACTGTAGAACAGAAAAGGTGGTGAATCGAATGAACCTGTTGAACAGGATAAGTCTGGCACCTACCTGAGTCGTCGGACGCGCATCTGACGTGCGCGGCGCAATGGCCGTACGCACGTCCGACTCTCACTTTGACAAGGTTAAAGGCATCGTCCATCCTAAGTCGATTGTGTTGAGCTTTTGGCAGCATATAATGGTAGGACCCCCTATCAATTCAATGCCGAAGTAGCGGTGCAAAATGCCGCTTCGGAAGCGAGAAAATCGCTTCAGAAAAGTGAAGATGCACGAGGATCCCCATCCATGCCCGCCCATTTGTGCGCGCCCAGCCAATCACCGTCTCGGAAAGCCGGCCTGCGGGTTCTTCGGAACGGAGATCGTCGATGTTTTCGCGCATTCTTGACTTCATTTTCGGAATCAGGGACATGAGAAGGCCCTGAAACGACAAAAACATGGAAGTCGAAAATCTGGGTCGACGGTGCCTCTAACTTGCGGAAGAAAGCGAGCACTTCTCCGCAGATTTTTGAAACTCCGAGACCCCCGCCAGAACAGCCTTAGTAAAGGATTGATTCTGACTTGGAAGCCGATAGAGTGCATGGTTTGCATGCGTGAACCTTGGTTGATATGAGGTAGGAACGTGCGTAGACTTTGAGCGCATTTTTGCATCAGAAGTTGAGGAGCACGTTGTTGGACTTAAATACCCTGATTGCCGCAGACGGCGTGAATCTACCATGCTCCCCGGCATGCAACACACAAGGTCGCGTGGTTCACTAGTCATTTCTTAAAAATGCAGGTGCCTTCAAAACACTGACAAGATTTATGCACGTGCTTAATATTGGGTCATACCCAAAAATGATGCGGGATAATAACGGGCTCTTGAGCGTAAATCACTGCTTCTCTTGCATTTTTCTAGTAGCTACGTTCAAGAACAGCTCCCTTTCATTGTCGCTGGAAATATTCGCCAAAAATTGATTGCATTGTTTTACCATATCCACTTTTTCAATTTCCAGAGTAGACATTCCACCTCCAAATGTGATTTGCCAAGTACAAAATAGAGCGGAAACTCAATAGCACTTATATTCAGCCGCAGAGCATTTCGGTTAGTCCAACTGCCTGAAGTTTCTTTGTAAAGTTCCTAAATCTACCCCTTTGCGAAATTGCTTGACGCACTGAATAGTTTTCTTTTTTTCACAATTTGAGAGTTCACAAACAGGACCAGCTCAGATTACCGTGATGACTTCCAAATTTCCGCTAGCTATGTACACATGAAAACTAAGAGTTAAGTCGCGAAGCCTTCCAAATTTCAGAATGAAATTAACAAATGGAAAATATTAGGTCGATATTATCAAGCATTCGGTTGTGATTTTGGTAAAAACAGAACATATACGGATTAAATTAAAAAATTATTCGTAGCCAAAAAGCCATTTGATGATGTCCGTAAAGAGTGCATTGCAAAAATATGAGCGCTATGCGACAGCTATCTCACATCTTCAAATATAAAAGAAAATTTCAGAAATCAAAGCTGAACATGGCAGATGTATAAATTAAATGTTTCGGTTTTTATTTGCGTTACTACAGATTGGGTCATCTTGAAGGGTGATGAAAGATGGAAACCTGTTAGCTTGATGCAAAAATAATGGCCTTGTTCCAAGCCTTTTTTGTAGTCAAATATTTTGCACCATTTCTTCTTTGGACTAGATGCAGCATACCTTTGAAACGATCATTTCATGCTCTTTCTAACAAGGGTTGACGTAGGCTCCCAGCTCATCTCTCGAGAAATTACAGAGGTTGAGTTAATTACTGCTTATTTCATTGCAATCACTTTTTTTGGTCAGAAATCAAGGGCGAGTGGATGGCCCTTCTTTATAAATTTAGATAATGTGTGCAAAAGAAATTGTCTACACTACGCACACTTAACGATTTCTTTTGATATTATCTAAACTGAGAAATTGGCGCCTCAACTTGCGTAGCCGTTGCGGTCATACTACGATCCACAGATTTCTTTTAGAGAAGGCTACCATCACTTCGTTCATACATGTAAGCGTAAGGGTAAGACAACTCGTTGACAGTTTCTGCAAGAACTAAGCTGTTTATACCCAGAAGATCAGAACTACATTTCGGAACTTTGGCGGTTACTGAAAAATTGTTGAAAAAAACTGACAATTTAGTATTCAATTTTTTCCAAATTTTCTTTGTTCAAGTCCCTTTCATCTTCTTTTGTTCTACTGGCTGCAGCTGCAAAACAACAACTATCATTCATAATGATGAACTTTGAAGTGAGTTATAATTTGTCAACGACAAGGGTTCAGAAGAAAATTTGTTTTTGTTTTTTTCTACATTCATATGTCTCTGCCCAATCGTGATTTGAGTATAAATGAATATGCACTGTATTGCAAAAGGATTGCTGCTTTTGAAGTTTTAAAGCATTCAGAAAAGGAAATTTTTCAGAAAGTCATAGCACGTCAAAGTGAGAATTTGCAAAACGGCCATTATTCTTGCATCAACTTAGTACATATCGCCTAGAGTCTACGTATATCTTCATGATCTGATTTCATGAGAAGTCGAAGAAAACGGCAGCAATTAAAACGATTCAATCCTAGAAATTAAGTGACAAGCACAGGCCGAATGAATAGTGTAGCGTTGAGCTCTCATGCTGAATTTTGCGTTTTTAAAACCAGCATTTGTAAAATGAATGCTCATGGTTGCATTTGCAAACGCTTGTTGTTTGAAGTCTAAGCAGCGGTTCAACATTGTTTTGCGGTAAGTACGCCAAGCTATCGTTTTCTCGATTTTTCGTCAAAGTAAAATACACCAATTGTACTTATAGATGTCTGATACTGAAAACGTATACGTGAAGGAATTATAGAAATTTGTACGGTTATTTGCACGGGGAGCCCAGTTTTGGAGTAATAGGTGCTTCTTTTGCCTGTAACTCCATGACTGTATTTCCGTGCGAATTTTTGGACGCTACCTTTCAGATGATATTTCAAGTTATTTTCCTATGTGCAAAGTAAGTAGAAGAGAAATGTCTTTCAGTAAGGCCGTGCAAAAACGCATTCAAAGGAGTAGCGCTTTGTCTGGATGAAACAGTTGGCAGAATAAAATTAATGCTATATTTACAAGTTGCGTATTCCTAACACAAATGGAAAAGAATACACCACTATAATTACAAGTTGCGTATTCCTAACACAAATGGAAAAGAATACACCATACTTATTTTACATGAGCTTTTTAGCAGCTATAACTATTTTTGAAGCCTCGTTTTCTTACTCTTCCATTCGACAAACAACTTATGTTTATACAATACTCATTGACTTTAAAACGGCTGATTTAAGGGCAGGAAAGGTTCGACTTTTGCAAGAAGGAAAGATGCAAAGTTGACATCACTTGTGCTTAAAAACAGCTAGTATGTAACGCATTTATTTCCAAAAAAATATAAGGCTGTTTTATTGGCAATCCTTGGGTTATTCTCGCTACTCATTATAGAAGCATTACAGAATTTACACAATCTTCTTTCCTGAATTTCTTAAACCTCTGCATATGTTCTGCACCTCCCTCCAGTGAGTGCTTCAAAAAATATCTGAAAGCTGAAAATTGGGATGGGACGCTGTTTTTTTGTTGCTGTCGCTCCTGTCCAGTTAGAGAAGCCTGTTTTGAATTTTGTTTTTCGTAATTTAAAGACATATGTTTCGAATAAAAATTGTGCAAGTGGCTATGGCTGTAAGCACATGTACAATACCACCCGTAATTTGTGAAAAAAATCAACGGCGGCACTTAACTCACGCGGAGCCGCCGCAGTTAGGTGGCAAGCGCCGCGTCGCGCGACAAAGTTAGGCGGAAAAGCAACAATTGCCGCCTAACTTTGTCGCGCAACGTCTAACTTTTTTTTTATAAAAAAGACCTTATCTTGATTCAAAATTTATGAATTCTATATATAAGAGTACCATTCAACTCAGCTCGGCGAGGCGCATCTTCCAGTATACAGATGTGCCTACTTGTGGGATATAAGTTTTTTCCTGGAATTTTAGTGTAAATGGATCACTCAGTGCGCTGATTCCAGAGGCTACATACACATTCTGTTGAGCACTGCAGAAATAGGGCAGGTATAGTTTAAGAGCTCATTCTGCATGGATATGTGTGAAACTGGGCTTTTCTCGGTGAAGTATGACGGGTCCCAAAATGCAGGAAGACAAGGGGAAATGGTTGGAAATCGCATGAGAAGCACATATCGCGGAATGCCGCGCGTGCTGTGCAATGTACAATACCACCCACAGAACAAGAATTTCGCGAAATTCCAGAAATGTCGCGATTCCGGAATATCGCAAAATATGCAGCGCCATAACTTCCTTCGGAATGAATATATTCTAAATCAGAAAGCAGCATTGTGTTCAGCTCGTCAAGGCGAATCTTTCGACATACGTCTTGTCATCTATATCTTGTTTCCAGTTTTCTCAAATTATTTCTGAGGAGGTCCCTTTGCAAGTATGTAACGCAGCGCCTATTCAACACGAAAGCTTTCAGTAAGCACCATTCGATAGTGCTCTTCTTGTACATTATACAGGGTGTCCCAAGAAAATGTATCGAACGTTTGATCGTTAATATCTCTCTTCCCAAGAAGCCTTTTGCCCTTCTTCAGGTACCGATTTGTAGAGCTGGCTTCAACTTAGATTTGCATTATAGAACGAATAACCCATACCTCTTCATTACTGTAAAATTACGGTAGAAACTTGAAACATATGGAGTCAATGTGGAAAAAGCTACCGTTTCAAAATTTTTCAAAAAAAAAACGTGAAAACTTATGTATTGGGATTTTTATGGACGCTGAGTTCAATACTCAATTATTCACAAGATTACGAAGCTTTCTAAACGGTGTAACTGCACTTTTCAGGAACATTGAAAAATGGCCGCTACCTCTTATCTGGCATAATTCTTCAATGAAGCATCATAATAAATTGACTTTAAAGTTATAATCAGCAACTCTAATTAGCCTAGTGTAAAAGTTTTCAGGCTGTTTTGTTTCCTTTCTGGGGCAAAATATGGCCTTTCATTGCTTAAAACTCTCTTTGAAGTTTCTACCGTAATCCTACAGTAATGAGGAGAGATGAGTGGTTCGTTGTATAATGAAAATCTAAGTTGAAACCAGCTCTACAGATTGGTACCTAAAGCATGAAAAAAGACTTCTTTAGAAGAGTGATATTAACGACCAAACGTTCGATACATTTTTTTGGGACACCCTGTAGATTATAAAAGCTGCCGCAGACTTCTTTTCAAAAGAGAAAAAAACGTTGCTAAATTCTGGAGAAATCACTCATCTCCAGATTCTATTCGCCGTAACTTTCTTTGGAGTGGATATTTTCTGAATTCGAATAATGCATTGTGCTCAGTTCATCAAGGCAAATATTTTGGTGTGCAGAATGTCCTTGATATCTCGATTTTAGTATTCTCAAAACTTTCTGCGGACGTCTTTTAGCAAAGGTGTGAAGCAGCGCGTATTGCTTCCAGTAGATTCAGAAAGAGATTTTTGATAGTACTTCTTCTGTAGATTATGGGGCCCTAGAAATTAGCCGCACACATCTTTCCAAAGGAGTTAGAAGGGCTGGTGAATTCTGGAAAAATCATGTCGTTCTAAATTTTTCTCAACGTAACTCTAAAATATGAAGCTGTCTTGCTAAGCAGTGTGATTTTCGTACTCAGCAGGTCAGATAACCCTTATGAGCAAGTTTTCCAAGATCTTCGAGTAATTTCATTTTTCTCGTTTTACGCTTTGAAGCTGGCCGATGGATTTTAGTCAAAATGTTCATGCTGAATTGTAAGGAAACTTCGCTTATAGAGATTTTCGGACACACTGTTTACGCAAATCTTTCAGTAATACATGGTCTTTCTGCATAGATATGGTGATATAACCGTAACGGAGTCACGAAAGTACGTAACTTTGCCCGCACTTTTCGCGTGGAGAACTTGCCCGCTTGCGTCTAAAGATTGAATTCACTGGGAACTGCGCCATCGAATGGTGCAAACCTCAGACTCCACTCCACAAAAGTGGCCATATGCAGAAGTTCCGGCAAATTTTAAGACTAGGTCCTTCGGTGAGCTTTAGGATGTCGCATCACATCTTACCGCGGCAAAGAAGGCATGAAAAAAAAGTGATCAAAGCAAAGCGTGGTTCTTTGTACTCTCTAAACTGCCACATATATACAGGGTGTCCCAAAAAAATGTTTCGAACGTTTGATCGTTAATATCTCTCTTCTAAAGATGTCTTTTCCCTTGCTTCAGGTACCAATTTGTAGAGCTGGCTTCAACTTAGATTTGCATTATAGAACGAGTCACTCATCTCTCTTCATTACTGTGGGATTACGGTAGAAACTTTAAAGAGGGTTTTTAGCAATGAAAGGCCATATTTTGCCTTAGAAAGGAAACAAGCCTCAAAGCCTCAAAACTTTTACACTGGCTAATTAGAGTCGCTGATTATAACTGCAAAGTTCCCAGCTTATTAAATTCAAAATTTTTGAAATTTGAAAGGCTATAATACGTATACAAAAACGAAGCAAAAATGTGCCAATCAATCGCTGAGAAATCTCTAGGTAAAAATTATAGGGACTAATTTTGGTCATAGTATCTTATACAGGGTGTCCCAAAAAAATGTATCGAACGCGTTTAATGTCAATATCTCTCTTCCCAAGAAGTCTTTTGCTTGCTTTAGGCACCGTTTTGTAGAGCTGGCTTCAACTTAGATTTGTGCTTATAGAACGAATCACCCACCTCTCTTCATTACTGTAGGACTATAGAAACTTGAAGCATATGGTGTCAAAAAGAAAGAGCTACCGTTTCAAAATTGTTCAAAAAATTGTGAAAACTTGTGTAATGAGGTTTTTATGGACGCTGAGTTCAATACTCAACTATTCTTAAGATTGGGAAGCTTTTTAAAAGGTGTAAAGGCACTTTGTAGGAACATTGCAAAAATGCTCGCTACCTCGTACCTGGCATAACTCTTCAATAAACCATCATAATAAGTTGGGAACTTTACAGTTATAATCAGCAATTCTAATTAGCCTGGTGTAAAGGTTTTCAGGCTGTTTTGTTTCCTTTCTGAGGCAAAATATGGCCTTTCATTGCTTACAACCCTCTTTGAAGTTTCTGCCGTAATCCCACAGTAATGAAGAGAGATGAGTGTTTCGTTCTATAATGCGAATCTAAGTTGAAGCCAGCTCTACAGATTGGTATCTGAAGCAAGAAAGAAGACTTCTTCAGAAAAGAGATAAACGATCAAACGTTCGATACATTTTTTGGAACACCCTGTATATAAAGCTGAATGTCTGTTTGTCTGTCTGTCTGTCTATCTGTATGTACGTATGTTCCGAATAGAAAATTCCATTTCTGAACCGATCCGGACCAAACTTGGCACACATACACTTCGGGCCCCGGCGGGTGTCATAGGCTACTTTTCGTCATCAATTGGTATCGATTTTATCGATTTTTTTTGCAAAGTTTGACTTGCGGGGCTGGGAGTTGGCACGGGGGGGGGGGTAATCGAGCATGCTGATTACTAAAACAGCGGGAATAGTGATTTGGCATGTGGGCGTGGGCACAGGGGAAGGTTCGTACAGGAATAGGGATAGTGTTCTTTGACATAGTGTTTTGACAGGGCCGGCCGGAGCCGGGTACGCCAGCTAGTATTCTTCATAATTTTCTATATAATGCTGGCTACTAAGTGCTTGCCAGTTTCCATGGCCGGCCACCGCCATGCCAAAAAAGGCAGGTTCAAAGAGAACATTGCAAAATTCTTGCACTTGCTTTTCTACAGTAGCGTTTCCCGTAAGGCAAAACTTTTGAAAGTTGCTTAAATGTGTTATAAAAATGTGCAGAAAACTTGTTTTTATTTATAAATAATTAAAATAATTTTCAAAAATTTTTGGAAATTCAAGTTAGTCCCGCGAAAAAAATCTTTCGGGGGCGTGGCGGCAGCCTTTTTCTGAAATTTTGGGTCAAAAATTGTGCACGGAAAATTTTGGAAAGCATTTCAAAAAATTTTCGGAGGGCGTTGCTGACGCCAAGCCCTTTGATTCAAAAAAAATTTTTGTCTCCCCCCCACCCCGAACGAAAAACCTGGGTACGTCACTGGTAGGCACATAAGTAATGCAACTTCATCTTCTTTAATCATCAAGCTTCAATCATCTTCTGCCTTTTGGATGGTGTCTGCCTTTTGGATGGTGAATTTTCTCAGTATTATGAAGATTACGTTGTATTCTGCGAATGCATCATTTTTGCCGAATTTTGCCATCGCCTATAAGGATGGTAAGCTTACGGAGAAGGGCGAACTTTTATATTGCATAATTTTGCTGAAAAATAATCCAGGGGAGCGGTATTCGACTTGCAGATTACAAAAATGGTAATCACTTCGCTTGAAAGGGTCCCTTTGATAAGGCTGTATTAGGTTGTCCCAAAAGTAAATATTTTGAATATATCAAACTGTTTTTGTTTTTCTGGCAGGCTTGGGGCAACACTCGATAGAGCGAAGCAAGCTCTACACGATAAACGCGAAAGATCCGTTTATGTCGTGATCCAGGTAAAGTTTGAAGCAAAAATCGAAAAAAAATTTATTTCCTGGAAATTGATTTTTGCGAGAAATGATCGTACGGAACTCAGACTTGGTCGTTATACAGTAGGCACATAGTAGTACTCAAATATGCCTTTAGGAATTTTTCCGAGCACAGAAAGTGAGAAAAAAGAGATAGTCTAAAAATGGCAAACTTCGCCCCCAGCCTCACCTACATATGTCATTGTATACTACAAGCCTTGTTAAGTATAATATGAAACTTTATTCCTGTAGGTGCTTATAATCGAGAAATACCAAGTTTTACATTTAAAAAAGCCGAAGGCATTTTGGCATTTTCGGACAATCTTTTTTTTCCTCAATTTTGAGCCTCGGAAAAAATCAACCAAAAACATTTTTCGATACTGCCATGTGTCGTCAACGACGACCAAGTGATCCATAATCAATGTATATAATTAAGATATATTTGTCGATTGTTTAGCCGATGTATCAAGTATTTGTTCATGTATTTGAATTAATTTTGTTCTTTGAAATCGTACATTTCTCAAGTATGCGTTGTTTTGCTTTTGTAACGTTTATCATATCATCTATGTTTCTTTTCGCTTGAAATATATTTTGAGATTCAACTTTTATCTGATATTCATTTGTATAAATAGAGCTCACACTGCCGTAAGATCATGCCTCCTCAAGTTCCTCAAGGACCTCAAGCTCAAGCTCAAGCTCAAGATCAAGTTCAAGCTCAAGTCTTTCGAAGAAGGAAGAACTTCGGAGTGTGAGCAGGAAGAAAGAAGGCTGTATGTAAAGAATTGAACAATAAACCTATTTGTGAGCCCGTTTCCAACCACAGCTTATAGTCCCGCGTGGCAACGAGCAAGTAAAGCACAAGTCCTAGTCTAGGCGAGGAAAAAGAAAACTCCTTTCTACATGGTGCATCGGGCAGACGACGAACTCAGGTCAGTCTAACGATTTCACTGTACTGACATACTTGACTACTCTTCTGATACGTCAGCAAATTTGGTTGCAAGTTTTGAACCAAACTGTAATTTTCGGTTGCAAGTTTTGAACCGTTATTAAGAAAATGGCGATGCGACTAGGTACATCTAAGCGCTTACTCACACGCTACACGAAGAAATTGGAAGCAGTCATCACACATCTTAAGAATGAAAGGTTGGAAACGCGCACGGCAACTTCACAAGAAGGCGAAGTACTTAGGGACAGCTTACGACAACTCAACGAAGGAATAGGTGCAATAACAGCGTTTACGGAGAAAATTGAAAAACTCTTGATGGACTATGCCACAGATGTCTCAAGCTTGCAAGACTTGGACGAACAAGAAGTAACCAGCTTCGAGGAGTATTCCGCAAAGGCGGAAGAAACTCTTGCCTCCGCATTTGACTACTTAGTACTCTTACAGTCACGCAGACAGGCATACACGGTATACACGTCTCGTGCAGGGGAAGCAAGTAACACGACACTGGAAGCTGCGGAAGGAACTACCCCGGTACAACCAAGGTTGGGAAGCGAGCTCCCAGCATTGCCCATTCCAATATTCCGAGGGAATATATGGGAATGGGACAACTTTTGGGAACTCTTCAACACCAATGTCCATTCGCAGCAGATCCCCGACCTTTACAAATTCAATTATCTAAAGAATGCACTTCGCGGCGAGGCCTACCAGGCAATCGAAAAGTTTCAAGTAACACCAGAGAACTATTCGAAAGCAATCAAGTTCCTCCAGCACAAGTATGGAAATACGCAAGAACTGATTGCACGATTGCTTCATAAGCTTGAAAAAGCATCACTGAAATCACCTTCGATAAAGGACCAACGTTCTCTCTTTGAAGAAATGCAAGTGGTAATTGCCCAGCTAGCTCACAAAGGAGAACAAGTGGATAGCCAGTGGTGCATCAGAAAAATTCTCTCCAAGTTTCCAGCGTCTATTCAGAGAAAAGTGCTACTGAAAAGAAGCACTTCCCTGGCGGAAGACTCATTTTCTATGAACAAACTGTTGGATTTTTTGGAGGAAACAATTTCAAACGAAGAAATGGTGATGCTCTATTTGGAAAGAACCGGGAAAGAACAGAGCATCAAACCACCCTTCGTCAAAAAGGATCTCCCAATGCGGCCAAACAGGTGCATGTATTGTGGGGAAGACCATAAAGCTATGGATTGCAACAGGTATAAAAACCCACAAGAAAGATCGAAATACCTGAGAGAGCACGGGCTTTGTCTCATCTGTGCGTCAGCACAACACCAAACTTCACAATGCAAAAAGCGTAACTGCTTTAAGTGTCAAGGTGCACACCACACATCATGCTGCTTCAAGCTAACCAATAACGCTACAAATCAGCCAGAAAAGGCAGGTCCAAATAAGAAGCGACTGAAAGAAGAACCGAAAAGAGCAAGACCTCATCGAGTGAACCATGTGACCTCCGAGGAAGCGGAAACTAGAGAGACCGCCATACTGCAAGTTCATTCAATGCCTCAACCTTTGGAAGAAACTTTCCTTCCTACAGGGGAGTTAACAGTTCTCGATCCGAAGAGCAACTCCTTGAGAAAGGTTGCAGTACTACTAGATACAGGAGCAGAAATCTCATTCATAGATGGAGCACTCGCTGAGGAATTACAACTCCCAACGATGGGGAAGGCCAAACTCCACTTACACACTTTTGGTTCGAATCAAGTATCTATGAAGGACTGTCGAAAAGTGATGTTGAAAGCTTGGGATGAGGAAGGTCAGCAATGCTTATTGAGCCTGCTCACTCATGACATCCTCACAAAAGCATTCACATCACCCGAACTCCAAGATAGAGACATTCAGTTTATCAAACAACAAGGTCTACATGTCAATGAGTCTAAAAAGCCCGTAAAACCAGAGATTCTTCTGGGAGCTGACCAGCTGTGGTCACTTGTACGACCGAATACAAGCCACATCCGTCTTCCTTCTGGGCTCTATTTGCTATCCACCAGGATGGGATACCTTTTCACAGGTCAAGCAAAAAGGACACCAACGATAGGTGAAAGACTGGAGCAAGAAGAAGAAAGGTGGAATGGCTACTGGAGTCTACAAGCACAAGTCAACACAATAGAGGCAGTGACAGAGGAGAAAGAAAGTGAACAAGAACTTTGGGAAAGTTTCTGGAAAATGGATGCTGCCGGAACAGAAGAATTTGGAAGGGCTGAAAAAGAACAACAGGCGATCGTTGACCAGCAAGTGTGGGAGAACTTCAAAAGGACAGTGGAAAAGCGGCAAGACGGTTACTATGTGCGATTGCCATGGAAAGACCTTCAAATGAATTACCGGATAACAAGGCCATCGCACATAGAAGACTGACAAGTTTATGGAATTCGCTGCAGAAAGACGAAAAACTACTGGACCAATATAATGAAGTTTTCCAAGAGCAGCTTCGTCTGAATATATTGGAGGAGATAAATGAAAAATCACTACCTGGTACACGAATTCATTATATTCCGCACCAGGCGGTGATAACACCACACAAGTCAACGACGAAGCTACGCATCGTTTACGATGCATCAGCCCATTACAGGGGATCTCCTTCACTGAATGATGTCCTACATCGAGGGCCGGTAATTTTACCGCTCCTATACGGAATTCTCCTGAGATTCCGAGTAGGACACATCGCATTGATATCGGATGTGGAAAAGGCATTTCTTCAAGTGCGACTTCACGAAGAAGATCGCGATGCCACTCGGTGCCTTTGGTTGAGGAACCACAAACAAGCACCTAGCCCAAGTAATATCCGAATTCTGCGGTTCACTCGAGTTACTTTTGGACTTATGCCATCTCCTTTCCTCTTGGCAGCTACGACACATTACCATCTCGATCAATACAAAAACAGCAAGCTAGTGAAGGAAATGAAAGAAAACTTGTACGTGGACAATCTCATTTTATCCACAGATCAGAAGGAAGAGGCGGTCGAGTTGTACCGCACCACTAAAAGGATGTTCCAAGATCTTAACATGAACCTCCGGGAGTTCGTTTCTAACAATAAGGAAACAATGCAAGTAATAGCCCTCGAAGACAAGTCCCTGGAACTATCACCAAAAGTGC
This sequence comes from Cylicocyclus nassatus, assembly GCA_958299035.1. Lineage (NCBI taxonomy): Eukaryota > Metazoa > Nematoda > Chromadorea > Rhabditida > Strongylidae > Cylicocyclus > Cylicocyclus nassatus. The sequence continues at coordinate 53,520,705 of CATQJL010000112.1, read as the reverse complement.
TAGGGATAAAATGGAATTCAATTGAAGACGCACTAGAGATCAGATGTCGGATGAAAAACAGCACTAACACTACAAAACGTAGTGTTGCAAGCACCATAGCCTCCGTCTATGACCCAATGGGTTATATGACACCCTTGCTCCACAGAGCCAAGGTCTTTCTTCGCTCCCTATGGCAGCAAAATTTTGACTGGGATGTTATTTTGCCCGAAAAACTTGCGCAAGACTGGGAACAAATCATCAGAGAAGCCGACGGATTTGAAAAATCAATTCCTCGATGTTTATGCTCAAAAGAGACAGAGCATGACATAATTGCTTTCGCTGATGCAAGCTCAGAAGCAATCGCTGCATGTGTCTACTTGCGCTCTAAAGATCAAGCAAACTTGCTTTTTGCAAAAGGCAAGTTACCGTCTCTCAAGTCCACGGTTACGATGCCGAAGATGGAACTCAATGCAGTTACGCTGGCCATGCGAATTGCAAATGCAGCGATCACACAACTACAATCCGTCGTCAAAATAGAGCAGACAGTAGTGCTGTCAGACTCTGAAATCGCCCTCCAATGGATCAAATCGAAACCGCAGAAAGGAGTAGGAAGAATGATAACCAGTAGACTTACGGAAATTGAGAAAATCGTGAAAAACATAGAGGAAATGGGGTGTCAAGTATGGTTTGCTCATGTATCCTCATCTGAAAATCCGGCAGACTGTGCCACTCGAGGTCTATCCAAAACAGAACTGTTGAACCATTTTTGGTGGACCGGGCCTCAATTTCTGTGCGAAAATCCGAAGGAATGGAAAGACACTGCTCTATTCCAACAGAAAACATCGGGTGAAGATGAGGATGAAGTAACATTAGCAGCGAGTGTACAGGTCCAACAAGCAACGACTCCAATCCCTCTGGACCAGCTGAAGAAGCATCCGTTAGTGACAGTAAAGCGCATTGTAGCATATGTACTGCGATATGTCAGAGTTTCGGTAACAAGGGTAAACAAAAGAAGAACTCTTCCAATAGTCTTATCAAGTTGGCTGAAACCGGACATATTGTATGACGGGATTGAATTAAATGGCGCAGAAATTGCTGTAGCCGCTAAAGCGGTAATCAGACAGCACCAGATACTGATCACTCAAGAAATGAGGCGATCAATGCGTCATTTGAACATCAAGAAAGACGAAGACGGCCTCCTTCGCTGTTATGGAAGACTAGATAGGAGCAAGATGAGCCGAAGTGCAAAACAGCCACTGATCATCCTGCAAAACACATGGTTAGCCGAAACCATAATAAGAGAAAGCCATAACAAAGGCCACGCAAGCATTAACCACACAATGTCTCTCGTAAGACAAGACTATTGGATACCAAAACTCCGAGCTCAAGTAACTCGAATCATCCGTCGATGTGTTCCTTGTCAGAAATTCAACAACTTGCCATTCAAGTATCCGGAGCAAAGTGACCTTCCCAAAGAACGAGTACAACGGGCAAAACCTTTCGAACATGTCGGACTGGACTACTTCGGTCCACTCAGTATTATTCTTTCTGAAGGAAGCAAGGGAAAATGCTACGGATGCATAATTACCTGTACGGTAACTAGACTGATTCACTTGGACATAGCTCAAGATCTCTCAACCAAAGCGTTCTTACTACTGCTTCGGAGATTTTTCGGACGCCGAGGAGTACCTCGGACAATAACGTCAGACAATGCGCCGACCTTTCTTCTGGGGGAAACGATACTCAGGGAAAGCTACGAAGCAGCTAAAACCGATCCAAGTATAATGAAGGAGCTCAGCGATAAAGAGATTGTTTGGAAACATATAACACCGTATGCCCCATGGCAAGGGGGCTTTTACGAACGCTTGATCAAGTCAGTAAAACTTTCGCTGTACAAAACACTAGGAAATCAAACACTGGCAATTGACGAACTGACCACGGTGATCGTAGAGATAGAAGCCTTACTCAACACAAGACCACTTTTGTATATGGAAACAGATAGCCTAAATGAAGTCGCCCTACGGCCGATAGACTTTTTACAAAACGAAATACAGATGAAATACCCTGTGGATCTCTCCAGAGAAGAAGAAGAAGATCCAAGTTATGTAGCAAGTGAAGAGCTGGTCCTGCTACGAACAAAAAGGCAAACAATAGAAGCCTTACAATCCTCCTGCAAAGCTGTAGAAAAATTTTGGCAAGTATGGCAGACTCATTACCTAACGTCATTACGGGAAAAGCATCAGAGAAACGTGGGACAGAAACGGGGATCCTCATACGAACCACAAAATGGAGATTTGGTGCTGATTGCAGACCCAGTGCAACCACGTCAAGCCTGGAAACTTGGACGAATCATCGAACTGGTCAAAAACCAGTGTGGGGTCATAAGGGAGGCAGGTGTCATGCTACCCTCACGCCATAAAATTCGCAGGCCAGTCAACCTTCTCGTACCACTGGAACTAGAAGAGTACCAGTCTGAAAACACAAAGGAAGCAGATGCGGGTGGTAGTGAAATCACACCTACTGCCGTAAGATCATGCCTCCTCAAGTTCCTCAAGGACCTCAAGCTCAAGCTCAAGCTCAAGATCAAGTTCAAGCTCAAGTCTTTCGAAGAAGGAAGAACTTCGGAGTGTGAGCAGGAAGAAAGAAGGCTGTATGTAAAGACGATAACGCTATAGACATAATGGAAGCAATGTGCCCATCAGCACCATTTTGCGAATCGGTGGATTGTCTCTTCTGTGCCTCACTCATCTTCAATCCAGAATGCTGGCCGGTTGGAGCGATAATAGCGCTTACAGTGCTTCTATACTTGATAGCAACGGGTTGCTACGCTCTACTATACGTTCCTCTAGTAATAGGCAAACCTGTACGACTGCTGATATACAGCATCTACCTGCTATTACGTCATCTCATCAAGTGCTGCAGAAGGACACCAGACCAACCAAGTCATGATAGAAGAAGAAGGAGAAGATCGATCGAACTGACCAGTTTGTTGGCCATTTTTACGATGATGAGTATGCACGTAGGGGTTGTGCACGGATGCCAGATGGTGAACATATTCAGCCACACATCCACCTTGTGCACAAATGATGACAAAGGCCAAATCTGTAAAGTGCAAGTTTCTGAAGTGCTCAAGTTGAATCCGTTCAAAAGGGAAGCCTGTTTCAAGTTAATGCACAATGAAACAACAATCCACCAGATACGGGCCTCCTGGAAGAACTTACTTCTCACTTGCGAAAAGGTCACGGACTATTTCACTCGCGACACAAGTTATGAGATCATAGACAGTAAGCGTTGTCCGCATGTAGGGTCGTGTGTCGGAAGCAAATGCGCCCAAATAAACAGTACCAGTCTCATACCCGAACTCGCTATGGGGAACGGGTATCCAGGAAACACGTACTGCGTTGAATCCTGTGGCGGCCCGGGGTGTGACTGTTTTTACTGGAGCTCCGGATGCCTCTTCTATCGGATTTACCTGAAACCTGTCTCTTCGACAGTGTTCGAGGTCTTTCACTGTAATCGATGGGCACAGACAGTGGCCATTGATTTCACCCATTTCGACGCCAAAAGTGGGAAAACAAACGAGTTCACAGCTCTAATGCCCCCTAACGTACCAGTCCAATGGGAAAGCTTTTCTCTCACACTCAGCTCTGTGAGTATGGCTCCAATACCTCTGCTCCAGTCTTCATTCATATCGAATGGCAATAACACAGCTCTTTGGGATAATCAATTAAAGCCCGCTCTACGCTGTCCCACAAGTAAAGCGGCAAGAACACTACGGTGTGAAATATTTGAGCAGTGTACGTGTAATCCCGCCGAAACGAAGGCCAATTGCAATTGCCTGAATGTGCCGATACTGAAGCAGTTCGAGGACTTGCAACGACGAATGCCCGTAATTTTACCATCAATAACATTTGAGGAATCAATCCATGGCGTCAAGGCAACCGTTCAGAACATGCTTTCGACAGAAATAATCGTAACCCTGCAAGAAGATCTACGCACTAACCTCGTCGTAGACAACGACATCTGTACGGTGGAGAACACACAGTTGATAGGATGCTATAACTGCGAAAAGGGGGCTCATGCAAAAATCAAGTGTTTTTCCTCTCGGTCAAGTAAAGCAGAAATCATATGTGAAAGAACAAGTTTCACGGCTCCGTGCGGCAAACAAGGGATCGAATCAATCATGAGAATCAGCCCTACTCAAGCAATGGTTCGCATGAAATGTTCGGTCTCATGCGGACAAGTCGTCACAGCATTTGAAGTCGGAGGAATTCTCAAATATACTGCAACTTTCGAGGCAATGTTCTACAAGTGGCTTACGAGCAACCGCGAAAGTGCTTCAGCCGAAATCAAGTGGCCTGACTTCTACCATCTATTTGATGTATTCAGTCAATGGTATAAAACGGTACTCATCGCAGGAATCACACTCATTGCTATGCTAGGAATAACCTATGTGCTCATTTCGACCTGTGGACTTAGATGCGTTATCATCCTAGCAAAGTTAATGATTAGGCCGATACGAAAACTGTATCAACTCATTTGGAGATTTTGCTTTTGGACTTTGCGCGCATGTCTGACCAAGTCTCAAAGGAGAGGGGCAACAAAAATGAAGCTATAACGACTGCAACCAAAAAAAAACAAAAAAAAAGGAAAAAAAAAGAAAAAAAAAGGAAAAAAAATTTTGCAATCGACTAGCCTTCTCTTGACTGACACGACTTCGTTATAGACTCAGCGCCGCTGAACTCGACGGAGAAACAACATTCTTAAAGACGATCCTGAGAATAGCAAGCCCACAAGCGGAATTCCTGGAACCCCAGCTCCAAGCCATCCTAAAATCGCTACACAATCAAAAGAAAGTAGCGACGACGCAGAGAACACAATGGACGTCATTGATGGGCGAAGCAAATTTTTTGCAGTCATCCACAAACGAACAACTTATGGTGACCAACAGATGCCTACGAAGCGCGACGCAGACCAAGGAAAAGATACTACGACTCGGGACATGGTACATCCTCACGGATAGGATCTATGACCGACAAGTACAGGCTAATCTCATACCGAGAGGGCGGCGATTCCAGTGGCTGGAAAAAGGAAAGAAACAAGAGTACGATGTCAATGCAGAATCAGTGCTCAAAATGGTTCAAAGCCTAATGAGCTTCACGAAAACGAGCATAAGCATGATGGAAGATCATCTAAACAAAGTCGAGAGGCAAGTGAATGAGAGCGAGGAAGCAAAGCTTGCAGTTCAATGTAAACAACTGAAGGAACGTATCCAGGAAATAGAGCTCGACTGGGCAGATCAAGTGGAGCGACTCGAAAGAGAAAACAGAGCACTAAAGGAGAAGATCCAAGAACAGTACGAAGATAGGCAAATGGACTGGAGTGCTGAAGTTGAAGAAACAACCGACGGCAGTCGAGCTGAGAACAAGGAACAAGAAAAAGAAAAAGGCCCAGAGCAAAATGATGACGCAATGGATTGGACGGCTCCAACCGAGGAAATAGCAATAATCGATCAAGCCGATGACGATAAAACAAAGGATGATGACTATGAAGATGACAAATCAGAAGAAAATATGATGGAAACAACATTTTCTACGATCGAAAAGTTGATGGACCAGGAGGACAGCAGCGAAAGACAAAGAGATTACCATGTAGAAAACAAAGGAAGCCGGCAAAAACAAGAAATTTCTACAATTGAAAAATTGAAAATTCAAGTGTCGAAGCTGCAGGATGAACTTGAGCTCAAACGAGCAGCCACAGCTCCTCTGATAAATAACGTCAGCACCCTTCTGGACAAAAATGAAAGAAAGAAGAAAAGATTATCTGAATTGAGGCTTGAGCTGAGATCGGAAAAATCTCGCGCAGAGGAGCTGACGCTGAAGCAGCGTCAACATCAAGAGGCGATTGATCGATTGGAAGGCGAGATAATGCGACAGAAAAAAGACATGGAAAAGCTTCGCGCGGAAAAGGAGCAAGTCGAACAAAGTTGGAGCAAGCGAACAGATCAAGGGAAAGTCACAGCCCGTCTCAAGTACCTACGGCTAAATACCAAAGGACCGAGAAATCAGAGGAAAAGCTGTCAAGTGATGAAAGGCAGCGAGAGAAAGAACTTTACAGTCAGTCTCAGGAACACACGGCTAAATACCAAAGGATCGACAGATCAGGAGAAAAGCTGTCAAGTGATGCACAGCGAGAGAAAGAACGTCACAGGATATCGCAGGAACCTGCTAAGGCCCAAAGGACCGACAGGCCAGAGACCTCGAGGGCCTGGGAGGACAGACTTGAAAGAGACATAATCGAAATGGAGAGGGTCTTGCAGGATTTCCCTCATCGGAAAATCGGACAAGTAAACCATGGCGTCAAAGGAATCAAGTGCGCCTTCTGTGATGCAACAAGTCAGCATTTCTCTGATTCCTGCCCCAGATATGTGGAGGGGGACGAAAGATGGGAGATTATTCGACGGAAGGAACTTTGCCGCTACTGCTTAGAGAACTGTCCACCACAAAAAGAGTGCCTCTACGCCAGAAGAGAATGCTGGTACTGCAAGCGTCTAAAGGGATCTATTTTCGAAGATCTCATCCCACGCGGCAGCACACACCATCGAGCCCTTTGTAACGTACCAGACATGAAGGCACGAGCGAAGCAAAGAATCCTTGATGCCAGAAGAGCTCTGAAAGATGGCCGCAGGACGAAACATTAGCCACCCCGGGAGTGTCGTCAACGACGACCAAGTGATCCATAATCAATGTATATAATTAAGATATATTTGTCGATTGTTTAGCCGATGTATCAAGTATTTGTTCATGTATTTGAATTAATTTTGTTCTTTGAAATCGTACATTTCTCAAGTACGCGTTGTTTTGCTTTTGTAACGTTTATCATATCATCTATGTTTCTTTTCGCTTGAAATATATTTTGAGATTCAACTTTTATCTGATATTCATTTGTATAAATAGAGCTCACACTGCCGTAAGATCATGCCTCCTCAAGTTCCTCAAGGACCTCAAGCTCAAGCTCAAGCTCAAGATCAAGTTCAAGCTCAAGTCTTTCGAAGAAGGAAGAACTTCGGAGTGTGAGCAGGAAGAAAGAAGGCTGTATGTAAAGAATTGAACAATAAACCTATTTGTGAGCCCGTTTCCAACCACAGCTTATAGTCCCGCGTGGCAACGAGCAAGTAAAGCACAAGTCCTAGTCTAGGCGAGGAAAAAGAAAACTCCTTTCTACACCATGTGTCTACTATATAAGGACCAAATTGGAAGACTAGGAATCTTCTGGGGAAAGATCCGAATTTTAGGGCAGCTGAAAAATTTATTTTGGATCCAAATTTTACCTGGATTGCGACTTAGACGGTTTTTTGGTGGTCATTATGTGGAGCTTGCTTCGCTCTATCGAATAGTGTTCCAAGTCTGCCAGGAAAGCAAGTACAATTTTATTTATTTAGAAACACGGTTTACTTTTAGGACAACCTAATAGTAAATGTTGGCAACGAGAAATATGATGTTCGTGTTTATATCGAGGAATGCCCCTCCAATCTGATGCGATCGATCTATTCAGTCATATTGTCAAATAATGAGGGTACATCTGAAAAGGAAAAGATTGTAGAAGAAGATGCAAAACTTAGTGGCAACCTAGTAATACCTACTTAGATACTTACAAGATGGCCCGTCTTCACGTAGCGTGCCCCAGCACAAAGTTGACGCTTGTACCTGTCCCTCGCTCAGGGCCCGGCACGCGTTGGTTTGGAGGTTTTTAGGAAACGAAGTCCCCCATAACTTCTCGAAAATTTACGAAGTCCCTCTCGACGTGAAAATCAGTAGGGAAACCATTATTCAACCAAAATAGCAACAAAAAAGCGAAAAAAGCGCATTTTGAGGTATGTAATATAACAAAAATGCAAAAAGAAAACATTTCGAGTCGACTAAAGGCTCCGCCATTGGGTATAGTACCATTTTGATGCTGGGAATGTCGAGAATCTCCTAGGCCAACCAAATCTGTAGCCTCAACAATCCTGCGATGCATTTTTCCCCACATATTTCAAGGGACACCGCAAGTGATTGGAGCGCGATATCTATCAACGCGTAGAGTTATACTACTTTTGACTCAAAAAAGGGGAGAGGCAACGGTTTGACCCGCGCTTTTCACTATATGATAGATTTTTGACCGTTCTAATCGTCCAAATCAAAAAGGTCCAAAACTTATGTGAACTCTCCGATATTTATGCTCCGAACCAACCCAGTTGGTTTGGTAGTTGGTCTAGAAACCAACAAATTCAAGAACGGATATTAGGACGCATAAGTTTTGGGAACTTTTTATATAACATAGTTTGGAGTAATATTATATACACACAGTCCAAATTCGGAGCCATGTGATTGTTTGTGCGCTGTAAACAAGCAATTTGTTTGTTTGAGTCTTGCATTTGAAATTCGCGCGCTTGCGAAAGAACACGTTGAACTCGTGAAACCTGATATGTTCGTGTGCTTTTTTTGGCGCTTCCTCCAGGACCTCATACGATGTCCCCGTTGCTTCTAACTCCAAAAACGAAGTCCAGTTTGACCCCAAACCATCGGTGCCGGGCCCTGCCCTCGCTTCAGACCGATCTTCTTGGTTGCCGTTGGTGGCTGCATCCACTAGTTCCAGGTGCGGTAACCGTATCCAGCTGATTTCTCAGCTGGTCCCTCCGTTCCACGAACACGTCTGCCCATCTCGTTGGTGGTCTTCCTCGGGGACGTTTGGCTTCGCGAAGAATCCACTCAGATGTTCTTAGTGTCCATCTGCGATCTGTTCTCATGATGTGAGTCATCTTCAGAAGACTGCGCTCGAGCGCTCTGTGGGTGGTCCGTAAAACTTTCGACGTGGCTACACTGTCGGCCCAAGTCTCAGCTGCGTAACAGAGCGCCGGAAGAACGGTTGAATGGAACAGGTGAGCACGAGGCTTCGGGTCCGTCAGTTGCAATGGCTTCCTTCAGAGGCCCGAACGCGGCTCAGGCTGGTGAGTCCACTCCTTGATCGACTAGCGCTAACAGGATGGCGTTGGTTTCGACGCTGTCAAAGGCTTTCTCGTAGTCGACGAAGGTTAGGACGAGAGGCAGTCGGTACTCCCGACAGACTTCTATGACTCTCAAAACCGTCTGGATATGGTCCATGCAGCTGAATCCCTTGCGGAATCCAGCTTGTTCTTGGGGTTGGGCTTCATCCAGTGTCCTAGATATGCGAGCGAGGATAATCTTCGTGAAAAGCTTGTACGGCACACTCAGCAGGCATATTGGACGGTAGTTCCGAAGATCCTCCCGTTCACCCTTCTTAAAAAGAAGGACGGTTCTTGATGTTCTCCACTGGTCGGGAATCCTTTCCTTCTGAAGGTAAGATGTCAGTTGCGACGCGAGAATCTCGTGTAGACGTCGTCCTTCGGCTCGCAGAAATTCGACGGAAAGATGGTCTGGTCCTGGAACCGTGGATGTCTTCATAGTCTGAATCGCCGTGCGCATTTCAGCAGGTAGAATTCGTGGTGGTACTTTTCCAGTGGGAAACGGGCATCGGCACGGGTACTGATGAGCAGAAGAGGTTGGTAAAGAAGTTCTTTGCGATAGATTCCATCTTGTATCGGAAAAAAGTCGGAGTCCCGTCTTCGTTCAATGTGCAGCCGGCGGTACGTGATATTTACAGAAATCCCTTCGGCATTTCTTAAGATCACAAAAATCCCTTTAGCATTTCTTAAGACTTCGTCTTCCCTCGACTGCTTCTAGTATCTTGGCTTGCCTGAAGAGGGAATGGCAAGAAAAGAGCCATAACACGGGATGCAGTGAGGTGCGCAGTACGGTCCTCATATCGAGTCGGCGGCCTGGCGCACATAGTGGCACAACATGAGCCTCTGCAGAAGTGCTGTGCTTGTTCCAGATTGTTGACGATCAGATCACAAAAAGCACACGATCTGGGTTCAATCCATAGCACCCTTGTTTTAGATAGAGAAACCTGGTACTACCTGTCGTGTAAAACGGACTCTGCATAGGCGGGACCCATGCGTGTGTAAAGAAAACTTATATATATATATACTTACTGCTACGCGATTATACTTTGGATACATCGCCTCGTGGGTATTCTGGATGGATACAAAAGTAAGTTGAGTTATCCCGCGTGTGAAGCACATTCACTGCCAACTTTTAAAAATCAAAGAAATCATTTTTTGCTATACAGTGCTGGCCAAAACTATAGATCCACTTTAAAAACTGCCGTAGTTCATCTGCTTCTCAACGAATTGATCTGAGATTTGGCACAGCTTTGTGTTCAACGGCTTCCCTTCCATCAGTAACCAAAGCGGATCCCGCTTTCGTTAGATTATTCAGAAAAAAATCAAAAATTTTGAAAAAAGCAGGCTCAAAGGTTGGCCAAAACTATAGATCCACCTAAAATTTCTATCTGTTAAAATAATTATTGGCTTTCAAAGTCTTTTGTGCATATACATAGTCGAAAGTCAAAGCAGTGGCTTTAGTTTAGCTGTGTCATACCTTTATAAGAAACGCTTATCTGCTTTCTTTCACTTTAAAATACTTCTGTGCGTATTTCGTTCCAGAAAATATGTTTTTATAAAGGATTCCGCACTTTTTTGACTGGTTTGAAAGTGATAGAGCTCCATCTATCTTATGTATGCTTAGCATTGTGAGCAGTAGAAAAAAACTCGAGTTTTCGTATCCAAAGTGCACCCGACATAGACCTAACCGCAGGTATGCGCTCAAATTTATGCCTTCAAACTTTTGCTGCAATGTTCTCATGAGCGTGAAATGAAGTAATGACATTGTTTGCACATATGAGGGTTCGTATGCAGTAATTGCAAATTTTTGCATGTCCTAGCATGCAGGCTAATTGAGCAATTCGTCCTGCAAAAATTGATGAGCCACAAGCCTTGAAGTTATTTTTGATTCTGATCATAATGTTCATGTGAGTCAGAAGGGAACATACAATACAGGGTGTTTTCATTATTTAGCAGCTTAATAGTGGCGAAAAATTAGGAAAGGCACCACTTGATAAGTATTTCTTTGCTTTACATTATCGTTGAACCGCGAAAATTATGCCTTGTTTACGAAGCAAAGTGCGACTTCGCAAACAATCGTGAGCAAAGTGTACAATCTATCTTTTTTTATATAAATAATGTATCCACATCATTTAAAGCATACAAAAATTTGAGTGCAGGCTTGCTGTGAGGTCTATGTTGGGTGTGCTCACGATACGAAAACTCAGATTTTTTTCCAATGCTCACTTCGCTAAGCATCTATAAGACAGATGGAGTCCTATAGCTTCCAATCAGTTGGAAAAACTGCGGAAACACTTCTAAAAACACACTATCGGTGACAAAATACGCGTGAAAGTATTTTTAAGTGGAAAAAAACATATAAGAGTTTTTGATAAAGATGTGACACAGCTGAACTAAATGGGGTGTTTTGACTTTTGAACATATATATGCACCAAAAGTTGTGGAAGCCGAGAATTACTTTGGGAGACAGAAACTTTAGGTGGATCTATGTTTTGGCCAGCTTTCAAGGCTGCTTTCTCTAATTTTGATTTTTTCCTGAACCATCAAAAGAAAGCGGGGATCGGTCCTGATTACTAATATTAGCCTGTTAAACACACAACTGTACCAAATTTCAAATCAATTCTTGAGAAGCAGATGAACTATGGCAGTTAGCAAGGGTGGATCTATAATTTTGGCCAGCACTGTATCTAACCTTATTGTTTGAGACATGATAATGAGGTATCGCCGTTTCGACAAAATCTAAGATGTAATTTTTGTTGTTTTGTAAGATGAAGGCTTACACATCATTCATCTACTGTAAGTTACCAAGGCACAGCGCAGTATGGCGGTTGCAAAAGGGTGATCTGTGTATAGTTTCAAACAATTTTAGTAATCAAACTCTTCGTGCTTAAAACTCTGCAAACTATTAAGCGCCCGCCTGCTAGATGTTTTGAGAATCAAAGATATAGATGAGCTCCTCTCTCTCGTCAAATCGGACTGCCACTTCATAGTGTCAGAGAACGCATCGTGTTCGCTCTTTTTTTGGTAGTACCGTTCCTTTCGTAATTATTTCAGAAAAAGCTCTATGATTTGTTTGGAAGTTTAAACAGCCCAGAGGTCAATTTTATATTTATTTATAAATAACTATAAAATATAAATGTAATTTTTGGTATTACAATTTGAGTTTTTTCAACAATTCTTCTAAACTCTTTCGATCTTACTTGCATACAGGGTCAGGCGTATGATGCGACTGTTGCAACGGGGGATCGTAAAATGGGCACCTAAGGTCGGAAAGGGGTTGTAAGAGGAAGTAGTTTGGCTAAAAACGTAAGCTCAAAAGGAAATCAAAAAGCAGAAAATTAGTACACGTTTCTTTACGATAAATTTATAAAAAAGTAGAAATCGGAAAAATAAAGATAAAATTTTTTTTAATTCAAAAAAAGACCTTTCTAAGAGCTCAAAATGCTTTAAGGGATTTTTGATTTGTCAAAAATTCTAATTATAAGGACTGGCCTAGAATTTGCTCCCGAAGCCTCTCTGAAGTCTCACACACTCGACAAAAACGAATATCTTTACCGACAATGACCATCACTGATTTTTAAAATTCTTTGTAATATTTTTCACGGGTCCATACAATTTATCTGCATTTTCGAGATGCTTTGCTACATTTATGCAAAATTTGGTCTTACTTTGTAATCTGCGGATTTATAATTTTATGCATGGCGAGAAAAACTGAAGGGGTCGTACCTCGGTCGCATCTAGTAGGTCTTACGCCTAGTGCGTTTTCGAAAAATTATGAACGATCGCGCTAATCTGAAACGCACTGTGACTGAAGCAGTCTGGCCCAACCGTCATTACGATTTGCAGTCTCCTTCATTTAAGGGATCCCTGTACGGGTACTGTACCGCTCAATGGCACACATTGAAAGGGAGAACAACGGAGTGCTTTTTCAAATACCACTGTTTCAAAAATATAATTTATACCTATATAAAGCTGAGTGCTGGGAAATTGCTAGTTCGTATGTTTGTTATAGATATTTTTGTTCCGTGAAATTCCTCCCATTGCTTTATCAATTTCAAAGAAAAAATGATTTTTCTAGTACCATCAAACTACCTTCAACTTTCGCGTAAACAATAGCAGTAACCCTCATTCTCATAATACGATAAGGGAGTTGCGTAAGTCAAGACAATGTGTGTAGGGTACCTGTGTTGTGCCATACGAGATCCGAAGGAAGCTGAAGCGCACATAAGTAGAGCCTTTGAACTTGTGCACCAGCTTTGGTTTCTGTTGAACAGGTCAAACCAAAGGTGCGCGCAAAGCCGGGCATGCCAGCTTGTCATTGATAAACTGCTGTAACCTTCCTCAAACAGCTCTTGAGCTCAAGCCATGCTCATGCGGTCGTCGCTTTATGCGGAGTCGCGTATGGGTAAGCTGCGGAATCGAGTCATGACCTTGATTATTTAATCAGGTAAGGCATGGTCAAGGCTCCAAAGACGGAAAGTAGTACTTCAAAGTTTCAATGCTTGATGACCCTTACCCGTTTTTATCAAACCTTCACCTCAAAAGTATCTGATTCAGTAAATCGGGCCTAAGCTAGAAAAGTCTATGAGAGTTTACGCTTTTGAAAGAAAATCTCTTCTCAAAAAAAACCGAAGTCACTGTCAATATACAATTTTCGTTTACGAATTCAGCTCTATTTTCGGAGTTTGATTGGTATTCAAATTATTTGCTTATGCAAAACATACATAGGCTATGCTGCTTATTTATACTCATTATATCAGATTGAAACGAACTCTCGCGCAAATTGAACAGAAGTTTAGTCATAATCTTCCAACTTCGCCTTTCTATAAATCTGTTAAATCTGTTGAATGTTGAAGTTTTTTAATAGGCTTACGTTTTCCTTCGTCAGAGCCTAAAAAGCGGGTTCAATTTGCGCGAGAGTTCGTTTCAATCTGATATAATGAGTATAAATAAGCAGCATAGCCTATGTATCATAACTTATAATAACGGGCTAAGGGTTGTTTACGTT